>WEIT01003534.1:215929-236792 GCA_013389985.1 Dryoscopus gambensis
CCGCCCCGTCTCTCCGCTTGCTCCAGCCGGGCCCCCCCGCAGCCTCTCTGGGCCAGGCCCGCGGCCCCCCCGGCCCAGCCATGTCGCTGCACGGGAAGCGGAAGGAGATCTACAAATATGAGGCGCCCTGGACCGTGTACGCCATGAACTGGAGCGTCCGGCCCGACAAGCGGTTCCGCCTGGCGCTGGGGAGCTTCGTAGAGGAGTACAACAACAAGGTGGGCAGCGGCGGGCGCAGGGCGCGGGGCAGAGCAGGGGTTGACCCTCCTCATGCCGGGGTTGTCCCGGACGCCCGGAGCTGTGCAGAGCCGTCAGGTGCCACCCGAGGTGCAGGCGCTGGACCGCCGCAGGCCCAGGCCGGTCTCCTGGCGAGCGCGGAGCTGATGGGACACTGCTGGGCTGCGCTGGGAAGAGCCCTGGATGCTGCTGGTTTTGGGATAACGCTGCTGCAGGGCTTCTCGTGGTCTCTGAGCTTCGGGAATAACGATTGTGTTGACTTCAGTCACATAAGGACCACATGCTGTGAGTTCTCTGTGGTGTAAAGAGCTGAAAAGAGAATGAGATGAGTTTAGGTGCTGCCGTGTAGAAATAACACAGGGTCCCCCGGCTTGGGCATATCTGGCTTTTTGGTGAATATAAAGGAAAGTTCACATCCAGAACTAAAGTTGGCGCATATATATGCGTATAGATATAAAAAAGTTCCACCTCAGTCTGAGAAAGAACTTCTTTCCTTGGAGGGTGGCAGAGCACTGGAACAGGCTGGTCAAGGAACTTGTGGCATCTCCCTTTCTGGTGACATTCCAAACCCACCTGGGCGTGTTCCTGTGTCACCTGCTCCAGGTGACCCTGCCTAGAAAGGGGGATTGGACTGGATGATCTCGAGAGTTCCCTTCCAACCCCAGCAATGTTGTGATTCTGTGATGTACAGGATGCCTGAGACTGTGTTGGAAATGTGCTGTTCTCACTGTACTTGCTGTGGAGGACTTCTGTATGATGATAACTTTTTTCATAAGTATATAAACCAGTTTCAGTCATTCCTCAGTACTTTTTCTTGAGAACAGGGGTGTACTGAGGCATGAGATTGTATCTTCAGTGTTTCCCTGCAAAGTGAAAGTGGAGAATGTCACACAGGTAATAGGGACTGTGTGTTCATTTCTCAGAACACATGTGCAGTCGCTTCGGAACAGACTTCAAGGTGCTAGTCTGGTATAATGAATTTGTAGAAATAGAAAAGAGATGAGGAGATGGATGCAGTTATAGAGCATCCTGAAATACCTGTGAAATTGAAGGCTCACCAATAGAGTTCGGTGTGTTTACAGCATGTACAGCCTTGTCAAGGTGTTTAATGGAGATTGTGGAAAATACTGTCGGAAGGTTGGTGTTGGGGATGGGGCTCTGTGCAAGGGAGCGGTGACAGGGAGTGGCAGGGGTGACCTCTCTTAGAGTGGTTAGGTCCCTGCCCTCGCAGCAGTTCTGGACGTGGTGCTTTGCTGAGCACGCTGTAGTTCAGGCAGCGTGAGCTCTGCGTTGTCTCCTGTTCCTGGAGAGCGTTGTGGTTCTGGGAATGCCGCTGGGGACAGGCAGGGCCTGAGCTTGAACACTTCCCATTTTTTTAAAGACCAACTTGAAAACGTTTTGTAGTCTGTACTCTGAGAGGGTAAAATAGCAAATCTGCTAACAGTTGTTGTTTAGAGGTGGCACAATTGATTAAAAAGGGGCTAAGCATTTATGTTGCTTCCACCTCTTTAAGTTTGGAGCATTCCCTGGGGTTGCTCTCAGTTGCAGTATGGTCAGATCTGCTTTCAGCTCAAGCTTCCAATGTAAAGCCACCAAGTCAACTCCTCTCTTCTACCCTTTACACTCACAGTTGTTGCAGACAGAAATTGTGTGGGATTATGTAAATTATCGCTGTCTATAAGTATTACCCAGGGTTTCTCTTGACCTCTGAGCTCTGGGAATAATGATTCTGTTGACTTCAGTCTGTGTAAGCACCACATGCTGTGGGGTCTGTGTGGTGTAAAGAGCTGGAAACTAATTGTGTGAGCATGAGAAAAGTCTGGATGCTGCTGCTGCTATAGAAATAAAGATGATGTATGATTAAAAATTAAAACTGTACAATCAATGCAGTAAAACATAATGTTCACTTACTGTGTCTCTCATATTTCAGAGTGATTTTTTTTTTAATTTTTGTTTTCTTGTTTGGTGCTTTTTGTAGGAAGACAGTTAACAGAGACCTGTCTTGGCCGATTGCAAGTGTTGTTATTGCTCAGAGTATTGATGTTGTCTCCTTTACTTTGGGGACCAGAATACTCTTGGGATTATTAAAACAGTATCTGCACTGTTTTAATGGTGCCTTACTGTGACTCTCTCAGCTCTGCTGAGCCCTTTAAAGGGTGGTGAAACATTCAGGGAATAGTTTCATGCTCCAGATTGGAAACCCTTGGACAAGTCCTGTAAAACTGCTACCTGCACACTTGTTGTAAACTCTTCCAGCTCCTGTCTGTGAACGTGGTATAACCAAAGGAACCAAGGGAAAAAACAGAAGCTCCCATTTAAATAGTCCATGATATTGTGCAGCAAAGGGCCTGGAGCAGGGGGGTTTTTAGCCTGACTTCTAGAGTTAATGGAAATGTAAGGTTTTATTACAGAGTATATGTGAAGTTTTGTCCTTCTGCATAGAATTTGTCCTTCACGGTTGACATGTTTCATATTGCAGCTTCTGTCATCAACAGACACTTACAGGTACAGTTGGCCCTAATTAGAAGGATAATGACAACTGATTTTCATTTTGGCTTTCTCTTTGCACTCTCCTCTTCAGAGGTTTCTGACAAGGTCCCAATAACATTTCTGTTCCTCATATTGCAATGGTTTGTTTCAAATAATTGGCTTTCTTGCATAGTGACAGAAATGGTCTGGAATAGTGTAGCTTGCCTAAAGTCCAACTAAATAAGTGAATATACCTTTTCCTTGTTACTTGTTTAGGATTTCTTTTAAAGAGAGTCAATGCCCAAGTGTTTGTTGCAGAAGTGCTCACTGGGAGGGAATTAAGGGGACAGAGTGGGAGATTTTTGTCTCATTTCTCTCTGATTTTCCGTTTCCGTAGAAATTACCAGCATTTGAAGTACTACAAGTTACATGAACTGTCTGTTTACACCTCTCTTTTGTGGGGAGCTCAAACCTCTTGTCTGCCAAACCCTAATTTACTGTGATCCCCAATTCCCAGACACCTCAGCCACCTCACTAGTGGGCTCTATGGCACAGACTGAAGCTGGTCTTTGAACCCCAAAGGAGTTTGGTTTCAGCTTGTACACCTTCACTGATCAAATCACTGCTACAAGAAAAGAGATGCCTTGCTCTGGTTGGAAGAATTAAATAATATGAGGTAGTGTTTCCTAAACTTGGATCGGAAAACTGCAGTCGGCCTTGTACTCCTCCTGGATCAGTGTCATGATGGGAGGGAACAGTATTCATAGGTCTTACTATTTAAAACATACTCCACATGCTCCTGGCTGTGGCTTTGTGGGTCAGGAGCGATCTGTGGAAAACCCCAGGACAGGCTGATTTTGGGATCTCTCTGCAAGACTAAACTGGAATCCAGCGTAGGAGACCGCAGAGGCTGTGCCGTACACAGCTCGCTGGAGCAGACGGACAGCTTCTGACCAGGTGCTTCCCAGATTCCCACCTCCTCCCAAGCAGTGCCTCGGACTGAGAGCGCTCAGGGCACTTGTTTTGCCAGAAGGTCACTTGTTCTGTAAGATCTAGCACTGCAAAGAAAAATTGATTGCACGGTGAAGATTAATTGGTGCTGTGACATCTTTCTGATTGTACATGACCCTAAAATAATTGTGAAATGTCATTGTGGGTAGTTACTAATTAGATTAAAGGTTTGTCGTTTGGGGGGGTTTTAAACTACCGTGAACTTACTTCACTGTTCCTCCAACCATGTAAGAAAAAGAAGCTGTTACCAAATTCTGCATCTTTAGTTCTGTCTGATTCTTTTGGATCATGTTAGAGACAGGAATTTTTTAGAAGTTAAGGAATGCTGATTAAAGACAGTTCTTTACTGACATGCACTGTTGCAGTTATGTTTTATGTTGATAAGTACTTGGATTATAATATGCTAAAATTAGATGTGGATTTTCCTATCTTGAAGTGTTGGAGAAACAAGTAAATATTTAGCATTCCTAGCTACTGTCATGGCATAATTACAAAGCTAGTTGAGACTGAACACACTGATCCTCATTTTCTCCCTGGAAAGACTTACAGGGAGATGTAGAATAGTTGAAATTGTATCCAGACTGACAGGTGCTTTGGCATAGGCATCACTTCAGTCTTATCTGGGCTGGACCTGAGGCACTCCTTCGTGCAGCAGCATTCTTGCCTTGCCGGCAGAAGGGAGAGACAGGGTTCTGACATAATCGGCATCCTGGAAATAAGTCCGTGTTCCATCCCCTCGTGTTCAGCCTGCACAAGAGGGGTTCTGTAATGACCGTGTGATCGAGTCCGAAGAGAAGAGTCACAGCTTTGATGTGCTGAGCTTGGAAAGAACAGAGCTTCTCAAGCACTGCTCCTGCTCCGGTGTGTGGGCAGAGCAGCGCCTCCCGCTCGGGGCCGCCGCCAGCTGCCCCAGCTCCGAAGGCTCTGCAGGCACCTGAGCTGCAGCCGTTGCAGAGGCTCTGGTGGTGATAACACAATTTCTGTTCTCTAACCCAGCCTGCACATAAACATGTCAAAGATCAGAGATACTGGATTGCTGAATTGCTTCTTCTTTAGGTCTGAGGAGGGGTTAAATGTGAATATGCAGTGCAGGAATATTTACATTAAACCAGTGAAAGGGGATCCTTTGCTGTTTGAGATTTGCATCTTGCGATGAGGATGTTGATTGCTTTGTGTAGGATTAATACACTCATGTTGAGTGGAAAACAGCATAAGCAAAGGAGAAATGATTAGAGGTCATTTGTCTTCTGATCCTAACCTTGCCACAAGATTTTCTATCACCAAGGACAATTTGCTTCCTTTGTAAAATCCGCTTAGTATTTCTGATCCCTAAAGGAGTTAGAAAGCTATTTGTCAATCACTTCAGAAGTCTGGGAGATTTTTGACTGATTTATACTAGAGTATGAAGGATAGTAAGGAGTAGTTGTAATAAAGAGAGGGCAAGACGGGCTGTATTTCAGTTTTTGGAAGCATACTTGGTTGCATCTTTTAGTGTTTGTAATGGGGTGGAAAGGATGGAGCTTCTCATTGTTGGGGGGCAAGGTTTGCATTTAAGAGCATCTCTAAATGAGCTCATAAAACTGCAAATTAATTAGATTTTAAGATCCACTGAAGCATTTGTTGGTTTTCTGTTATGGGGAAAAAATACGATAGATTTCCCATCTAGCTGAAATGTGTAGTTTATTAGACAAATTGCTTATCCCAGGATAAGCCTAAATTTTGGATTTTTTCAGATAAACATCTTAGAAAAAGTCCATTCAGCTACTATTCCCAGGAGGAAGCTGCTGTGTGGAAGGTACTAGGAAGTTCCTACTGTGAGCAGCTTACAAACTAATTGTAGTGAGTCGTGCCTGAAATGTTTGTGTTTGGGCTGCATTTCACACAGTGGGGCTTTCATCCTGTTTGGGTCCTGTGGCCACTGCAGGTTAAACAAGTCCTCCCAGCACCTTTTGTTCTCTGAACACTTTCTGACATGTCAATATTTTTCTAATAACATCATGTCTGGGACTTCAAGCATTACTTCAGGTGTTGTCATGACCAGGCTGTGTGGAGATAGTTTCTTGTTTGCTCTGTTTTGCATCACTCTCACAATGGGGCAAGTTTAGCCCTTCCCCCTGACACATCACTGTGCAAAAATGCTAATTTGGAACTCAGTTACCTAGAATCTTTCAGCAGACCTGCTTTCTTGGTCTGTTCACACAAAACATTTGAATAATTATGTAACCCTTTTGGCTTCCCAATATTTTTTTTTTAAAGTTTGGATTGTGTTTTACTTTCTTCCTCTCTGATGTGATTAATCTATGAGTCTTTCATGCACTTGTGACAGAACATTTTGGGTCATGTGGTGCTGAAAAAGCTTGCCAGCTACCAGACGTGATCCATCACAGTCTGCAAGGTTATGGCAAAGAATTCCATAATATGCACTTTAATTGTGCAAACGACAGCTTATTTTCCTCTTTGAAGATGACATTGTCAGCACTGGTTCAGTTAAGGATGAGTTAGAATAACATTTGTGCAGTTTAAGTCTCTGATTTAAACTGGGCTTTGCAATGTGGAAAAAAGAAGGGTGGTCTTTAATCCTTTAGAATTGGATTTCAGTTCATTTGGGATCATCTCTTCAAATCAAAGCGCTGTGGTGATTATGGATACTTCACTTTACTTGTGTGCCCCAGCAACGCTTTAACCATTTCTCGTTTCACTGACATGATGGTCCTTTTATATTGTCCTTGAGATGGCAGAAGATGTCCTGAAACACACTCAGTCTTAATGGTATCATTAGAAATTAGCATTTTGATAAAATGCTTTCTTTTAAATATGGTTTCTCACAGGTGCAGCTTGTTGGTTTGGATGAAGAGAGCTCAGAATTCATTTGCAGGAACACCTTTGATCACCCCTACCCCACCACAAAGCTGATGTGGATCCCAGACACCAAGGGAGTCTACCCAGACCTGTTGGCCACCAGCGGTGACTACCTGCGAGTGTGGAGAGTGAGTAAATCCTCCCTAGGAAAAGATGAACCATGACATGCATTGTGTTACATATTGATGTCTTTTTCACTCGAGACAAGAGTTCCTTCACTGCAATAATGTGACTATATGAAAACTATAGGAGAAGCAGAATTATCATGGTAATTGCTGTCTTAATCAGCTTACTGAAAATGGAGTTGGTGGTTGTGTTTTCCAGAGCTTTAGGATATAAAGCTGAGAGGAAAGAAACCTGGGATTAACTCCTAATGTTTTGTGTCAGTGGAACAAAGCAGGTGATGTTGTTTTTTAAGTCAGGTGTTTCATTTTCTCTAAAGGTGGGTGAAACCGAGACCCGGCTGGAGTGTTTGCTGAACAACAACAAGAACTCGGATTTCTGTGCTCCCCTGACGTCGTTTGACTGGAATGAAGTGGATCCTTACCTGTTAGGTGAGACTGACAAAATGTTATGGTTTTGGCACACTTTTGAATTTGGTCTGATGAAGTCTGGGCTGTAACTGCTGCTGTGTCACTGCATGTCCACTGGTTAATCTGATAATTAACCACAGACTGTTGCATCATAGAAACTGCCGTTGTCTTACATTAAAAGATAAAAACAGTCATTCCATGGAGACTTTTGTTTTCATCGAAAGGTGCCCTGTCCAGTGCAGAACAGGTCACTCAAGTTGGGCTAGGGACATTTGGGGATAGGGAGTCTTGGCCTTCAGGGCTGGTGAGCTGTTATTGCAGTGCCGAATAAGGATGTGCATCAGCTCTGTGATTTATTCTAGAGTGTTCTGGAGTGGATATAAAACTGCACTGAGCTGTGTCTTTTCTGAAGCCATTTCAGCAGCAGGAGGAGAGCCAGGAGTCCTTAATTCAGTTGGAGGAGGGGGCTGAATGCTTAAGGTTTAATTATAGCCTACGGGACAAATTGTGAATCCAAGATAACTGATCCAGAGGTTTGTTTCCCAGAAGAGAACAGCCATTTATGTCAGGGGGATTTGCCCAGAGATTAACAGTGATAATATGTCTTAGTAATTATTTACTACATGATTTATTTTTTGTGTGTTACGTCTCTCATCTCTTAAGAGCTTTACTGCTAACCCCACCTTCAGTCCCCAGCAACAATCAATTAATAATAACACCCCATCACAACACTGATTGAATTTGGGGTTTGGCATGCACAAGAGACGTACAGGATGGGAAAGTTGATGTCAGAGTTGCATCAGGTTTCTGAATAGATTGAAGCAGACATGAGCTATTTACACTTTATTCCTGTGTGGAAGGCTATTTCTGCAGCTAAAAGGTTTGAGTCATTTAAATGCATGGAAGACTGCTGGCTGTTTGACATTCTTGATTTTAATTCTATGCTGTTCTCATTGCTATTTTGATCTGCAGATGTTGGGGGATGTTACATTAGTCCAGGAAATTATTAAATCATTTGTGACAATATTAATTTTGCTAATAGAAGTGGTTTTGTTTCAGGTACCTCTAGTATTGACACAACCTGCACTATTTGGGGTCTGGAGACAGGACAGGTTCTGGGAAGAGTAAATTTGGTGTCTGGCCATGTGAAGACCCAGCTTATTGCACATGACAAAGAGGTGATGGGGGGTTTGATTGTTTACATTGCATCTTCTTAAAGCAGTAGAAAAGGAGCACAACTTTTCCATTTCCCTCCTTTTTTCTTGAACAATCTACTGATTCAATAAGATCATTCATGTAAGTTTGTATACGGTTTTTCTAAGATTATATAGAGTTTTGAGTACCTAAGTACTGTTGGCTATTGAAACAATTCTTTTTACTCATCATAGACTCTTGACTTAAGAACATGCTTGTTTTACCAGATTGTGCTCCAGAATATTGTAGAAAAATGAGGTAAAACATGAAATTAGACTTGAAATCAACCACATATCGAAGGCAATAAACAGCTTGCAAAATTCTTTAATTTTAACATTTTACTTTTCAATGTAAAAAACCCCGAGTCTGGGAAATCGATATGTTTTAGTTTCAGTGAGTGATACTATAATTCCAAAAACATGTATTTGCCCCTTTTGGCAAGTGTGATAACTGAGCAGTTGCAGGAAGCATCCCGTGTTTGAGCGGCCGCGTGGCAGCGAAAGGCGCTGTCGCCGCGCGCGGGCGCGGGGCTGAGGCTGTGCTCCTGCAGGTGTACGACATCGCCTTCAGCCGCGCGGGCGGCGGCAGGGACATGTTCGCCTCGGTGGGCGCCGACGGCTCGGTGAGGATGTTCGACCTCCGGCACCTGGAGCACAGCACCATCATCTACGAGGACCCGCAGCACCACCCGCTGCTGCGCCTCTGCTGGAACAAGCAGGATCCCAACTACCTGGCTACGATGGCCATGGACGGGATGGAGGTGAGGCAGCAGCTCGTCTCCCCTCGGTGCTGTGCGTGATTTCCTGGGGGAGGCGGCTTGATATGAATTTATAGCTGGGTGTTTAAGGTAAGGGGGCAGTGTCAGCACCCGAGGTATGATTAAGGACCAGTTCTTAGGGCACTAAGGAGTTAAAGAAGTGACTTTGGCATTATAAACTTGAGCTTTATGGCTTGTATATATTTCAGCTGATTTTTAAGAGGACTCTGTGAGCAGCTGGGCAATAATTTTCACATAAAATCTTAACTGTAGGTGTTTTAATCACCTCGTTCTTTCCCAGTCCAGCTTTGGTTTGTTACCAGGGCTGCTTCAGGGAAGCACAATTTGTTTGCCACTGTGGCCTGACTCACAAGCCCCCTGTGAGGTCTGAGTTCTTGTGAGACACATGACACACTGACCAACTGGAAGCTGTTCTTTAGGAACAGAGCTTGCTTGCCAACGACATCCTTTAAGAAAGAGCCATGTTTAGAGCCTTACCTCAAAATAGTTAGTATTTTGAATAAATTATTTTTTAAAACTGCAGTTTATTAATGTAGCTGGTTTTTGTTTCTGGAGGTTGTGATTCTAGATGTCAGAGTTCCCTGCACCCCTGTTGCCAGGTTAAACAACCACAGAGCGTGTGTAAATGGAATTGCCTGGGCACCTCACTCTTCTTGCCACATCTGTACAGCAGGTAAGTGTGAGCTACAGAGGAATCTCAGTCTTTCGCTGCATTTGCAAAATCCTCTTCATCCTAAAGTTTATGCAGTTCTCTGCTTGTCTTTTGCTAAAGAATACTTGAAGTTTAGCAGCCCTTTATTAGTGACTTTCCTAAAACATTACAGAAATAGACACCTAGTAGAGTTTATTGTGTGGAAGTGGTGAGCCCAGTACCCAAACTATGCATCAGCTCTGGCTAAGCTGTGGTATTTTAATGCTCCTTAGCTTTTTTGCAATCCAGTTCTTAAATGTTTTCTACTGTTATGAGTTCTGTTGGTCACTTGTTTATCAACTCTGTCCTAGATAATGTATAATGATCCAAGTTTATTTTGTTGGAGCATAACTGTGTTGTTGTAACTGGCTGGAATATGGATCAGGACTGGAACAGCCATATCTTACCTGGCTCCTCAGGCTGTAGGCCTGTAGTTGGCACGCAAGGAGATATGGTTACACTCTGACTGTGCTTGCATTTCTTGTCTCTGTGCAGCGGATGATCACCAGGCTCTCATCTGGGACATCCAGCAAATGCCTCGTGCCATTGAGGACCCGATCCTGGCCTACACAGCCGAGGGAGAGATCAACAATGTACAGTGGGCATCCACGCAGCCAGACTGGATAGCCATCTGCTACAACAACTGTCTGGAGATCCTCAGAGTCTAACTTTGCTGCTTCATGCACAGTGAGGCAGGGCTGTGTCATTCCCCCTCCCCTCTAAAGTAAGAACACCACCAGTCAAGTGGCCAGTATCTGTTGTTGCTTTGCATCTACTGTTACAAGAAACTGTTACAAGAATCGGTGGCAGGGGTCTCCTGTCTCTCAAGACTCTAAATGCAGAGACGTGCTGAGCCTCTTGGACCTTCTGGGTTCTGGTTTTCTTGTTGAATTCTTTTTCCCTCAGTAAAAGTTCTGTATATTTGTTTGTTGACTGTATTAATAAGCTTGCAGGCTTTTACGTTGCTGCATATGTCCATGTGTTTGTCAGCCAGCTGAGGCAGCACATCAACCAGTTTAATAGATGCAGGTGCAAAACAAGGTGGGGGGGAAAAGACAATGATGTTAACAGCCACCTTGGCGGGAATCTGTATCCTTCCTGTTGTTGCTGCCTCTAAACTGTTTAAACGTTTGTATGTTTTTTATATATTGGGCTAACTTTCTATTGAGTAAGATTTTTTCTCCCTAATTCTTACTTTTGATATGTGATCCACTTCCATATGTCCAAAGCAGGACCTGTTCACGGATACAAACCACAGTAACACTGCAGGCTCCCTGGCAGTAAAGGCCTGCCAGAATTAACTGTTGCCTTGGCTCCCTGTATCTGGTGACCTGGGCAGAATTTTCTGGTGCTGTGAAGTACGAGTACTTGTTGCACAATTTCTTTACACTTTTCTGATGCTCAAGGCAGTTGTTACTGTGGTAGGTCTTATTTTTAAATTGTAACTGAATTTGTGTGTATGCTGCAGTCGTGTTAGCAAACAGAGCAGTGATAGGTTGAGAAAGAAGATCATGCATGACATGAGCTCCCAGGAGGTAAACAACTCCTGAAAAAATGTATTTGTAATGCACTGGGGATTGACACTTCCAATCAAATTATTTCCGCTTGGAAAACTTGCGTTATCTAAATCAAAATAAAATGGTTTCACACTTTCTTGATTGGCAAATAATATGAGCAAGATTTTGTGGTTAGGCTGTACTTTAGAGGTTGCGTTTGGCCTGTGTTCCTGGGAGGTCTTGAAGGGAGTGCAAAGCAATCTTTTTGTGAAGTGTATTTGCTTTGTATTGCCAGGTCTTGTTGAATGAACGAGACAAGTCAGAAAAGCTGGTCTGCTATCCAGAAGAAAGCTGGTTTTTTGAAAGAAATTACTCCCTAATGTGATGCACAAAGGTGGATTTAGAAAGAAAGAAACTGTGCCATTGAGGCCAAGGTTTGGGACTTGTCATCCTCCTGACTTTGGGGGATGTGCCAGAGGGCTTCTCTTTGGAATAGTGGATCACTCTACAGTAATACTGTGCAATGAAAGCTGAGTGGATTAGGCAAGATAAAAATCTTTGTTGAAGTCTTACTGTAACACGTCCTGTGCTGAAGGCTCTGCAGTGCTCTCCGATGAAGACATGACAGCCAGAGCTGGCCTGGAAGGGTGTGCAACCCAGTTTCCATGTAAATGTCAGAAACCATCAAAATTCTTTCCACCTAATGAGTATTCACCTGCAACTGGAGGCAGTTTATGAATAGTAGGACACTGGCAAACTTGGATCTTGTCAGTTTACGTGGGAAAGGAAAGTTGGGAAAGCAGTTGCTGTGGAATGGTGAAGCTGACACTGAGAAAACTGTCAAATACAGAACAGAATCTGCAAGTTTTGTCATTCTGGACGTAGAGAAATACTCTGCTGCAGGCTGCTTCTCACCGTGGAGCTCAGAAAGGCATTGCCTCAGGAATTTGATAGGAATTCATTAGGGACAGCTTTATTCCATCACTCCTTTTGATAGCAGAGAACCAAGAGACTCTAACACTGTTCAAGCTGATGTTTTGTGAATGGCACTTTGTGTTCAGTTGTGGGATTTCTGACAAAGCTTGATTTGACTTGAAGGTCAATTTTTCTTATTAGCAGCAGTACTGAGAGTAGTATGTTCCACAGACAGGCTTTAGCTAGATGTCAGAGCAGTGTCAGCCAAACAATTAGTCATCACTTTTTACAACAGCACTTCGTCTGAAACCCGAAAAAACTTCTGCAGAATGAAGTGAAAATTGGGGTTTTCTTAGCAGGGGCAGCTAATGGCATTCACAGCTTTAGGAGTCATCTGAAATACAGTCACAGGCTCATCATGCTCTGTTTAATTACAAATGGCAGGCAAAACGTGCTGTTACTAAGAGGGAACTACCTGCAGTGTTAGTACTTTCCATGTCCCCTTTTTGCTTCAAAGTTTATTCCTGTACAGATGGCACGAGTCAAAGATGAATGTTAAGAGGATGAGAAGAGAGCTTGTACAAAGGGACTCATAGTCTGAATAGCCAGGTAGATTCTGCTTCTGTTGGAGAGCAATCCTGTTGGGGACCTGAAAGAGGATCCAGTGTCAGTTCTTCCATCCATAAAACTGTTGAAGTCTATTTGTGGAATTGTGTGCTTATTCCAAACGCATCAAAGGCAAGTGAAGGAATCTTGGAGGCTCCAGTGGATTCTAAATAAAGCCTATATCCTGTTTGTTTAGCCAGTTGGGATACCTTCTGGACCTACAGCATATTGCTTTGGGCATAATCCATTGTCATTCTTCACATGAAATTACATTTTAAATCCCTAGAGACTGTTTTGGCACAGGGAAATGATACTTAAAATAACTTCAAAGAAGTCACTTGAAAGGTTAATGAGTGAAAAGACATGAAAATCCTCATGGGTAAGATGTTCTGTAGTGCAAATGGCACTTCCTATAGACAAGGAAAGGAAGGACTTTGGTGCCCTTTAGCCAGCAGCTGCTGACTCAGTGACAGGGAGGGAATGCTCTGCTTGGTGGGCTACGTTCATCTGCAAGATAAAACAAACCCTGACACTTGTCACTGGAGCCTGTGAATTGAAATACACAGTTCATCGCATTTCACCTGCTTGACGTTCAATTATGTTGGGTGTAAAGCCCCCATAAGCACTATTTTTCCCCAAAGTTCATGAAAAGAAATACTTTGATATTTAATTTCTGTTATTTGGTACTTGCTGCACAAGCAAAGGATGCAGAACAACTGCTTGCAAATACCTCATGTTTTTTGAGTAGAAAGTAACATTAAGGGAAGAGTGAACACAGGTGAGGCAAGCAAAGCAAAAAAGCACATGCTGTTGTTGGTACAGGCCAGCCTGATTCTGGGACAGAAGTACTTCTGAGTTAAGTAGTTCTGTATCATTCTGCAGTTGATTAATTCAAGATGCTATGCTATTGTTTGGTTGTTACGTTCTGTTTAAACCAAGCTTTCCACAGATTCCTACTATTATGTGGGCAACCTGCTGACTCTCAGCCAGGAGATGTTGACAATGTAAAACTTGTTAGTGAGGCGGAAACCTGCAGCAAACAAGTTGAATGTTGAGTTAGTGTGTAGTGTGCCAACTCTGTGAATTGTCCAAATGAGGAGGGCTATGGTAACTTGCATCTATGGGAGTTGTACTTGTATGTGCAGGGATTTAGAAGGCAAGGATTTGAGTGCTTTGACAATCTATTTAGAAAGAAAACACAGTGGTTTCAAATTATATGAAAGGAGACTGATAAAACAGGTTGTTCCTTATGGAACCTTGAAATGTATTTAACGGGGGAGGCATTGCCTCTCATAAGTCAAAGTTAATGATCCTTTCAAAACTTAGCGGTAATTACTCTCCTGAATGTTCTGGATAATAGTAAAAAGCTCTATTTTTGGCTGGTGGTGCAATGAGAAGCTGCCTCAGTCTCAAGTGTAGATCATAGCCTGCCAGAGACCAGGTGAGGGGAGGAGTCTGATGTACGGAATTCACAGATGTTCTCGTGCTTGTTGTCAATGTAAATGAAGAGCTGAGTGTGTCAGTTTTCTTCTCTTGCAGATGGCACTTTAACAAGTATATTTTTGGTAAGATTAGGAGGACAGTCACCTTTTCCTCAGCCCTTGTAGGGTAGGCATTTGTCCGTGTTGTGTAGAAAATGTTAAATACGACTGTCACCAAAATCCAAAACTGGGGTCATCGTGGTGGACCCTCGCTTGTTTCTACTGAAAGCCAAAAACACGAGCACTTGACAAGACTGTAAATGTTAAACTGAAGCTTCATGTTCTGAAACTGACACTGTCCTGTGAGGCTGCGTGTCCCCCAGAGAGTCCTTTTTGTTTAGGAGCTTAGTGGTGTTCGGGAATCCTCTTCTTTACCATCAGAACGTGATCACGGCGGTGCCGGATTGGTTGTGTAGGGACGTGCCTGGATTCTTTGGATAACTTAAATTTTGTGAGAGAAAAACTGCAGCTGCTGCCTGTAAATTCACACAGCCTAAAACATTGAACTGGCCAGTTTGTTCGTGGTGTTTTAACTCTTTCCAGACACACTGGAGAGATGGCAGCACAGGCAAGCTCTGGGCAGATTGCACAGTTTCAGTCCCATCAAAGTACTAAGGCACTGAGTTTTCCCACTGCTTGTAGCAAAGTGGTCCCACCACCTCAAATGCACGCTGTTATCCTGTCAGGTAACACAAATGCTCTCTAACAAGCGTTTCCTGCTTTCTACTCTCAGACCAGTATTCCAGAGCGAGCCTGTAGTTACTGTTCTGTGGACGTGGAAAGCGATGAGCAAGGTACCGTCAACTCTGTCCCAGTTTCTCTTGATCTTTGCAGAGAATCCAGGGAATTTATTGTATGTGGCACTTACAGAGCACTTTCTGATGCAGCCGTACTTCCCCTGCTTACCCAAGAAGAGTCAGAAATGTTTCATTCTTGAGGGTACTGAGGAGAGTTCAGGATGCCCCTGACTCTGTTTTCAGGAAGAGATCTCCAGAACTTCCAATCAGCACCTTTCACCAGCACTAAAAAGAACAGTTACTAAAAATGCAAGTTAAGGCCCGGTCACTGAAGGCTCATCTGGTGATTGATGGCAGACACCAGATGCAAAGGCACTTGTGAGTGTTGCTGCTGCCTGTTTCAGGTGACAAGTGTGCCTGCCAAGGACCTCAGTGGCCTTTTGTGCAGCCTCTGATACTCAGCATCAAGTGAGAATTTCCATAGTCATAAAAATAATTAAAATTATCTCAGTGGCTTCCATCAAGTTTGTTTCTTTTTAGGAAATCTAGCAAAATGAAGAAAAAAAGCTATTTCCTGAAAAAAATACTGTGGCCATGTGTAGCTGTAAACCCATGGTCCAGCTCCATCCCTTGGAGTTTGCTTTCCATGTGCAACACGTGCAACTCCAGCCCCCTCGTAGTGCTGAGCGATGGGTCTGTGGGATCTTAGCGAGGCACAAGGGCGAGAACCAGAGCAGGACAGAGACCCAGTACAACTGGAAAAAGGTACGTTGCTTTTTTTGACAACTTGGGAAATAGGAATTACAAAATCTACTATTTAAAAGAACCTTTTTTTAACCCTTGGGTTGCTAGCAGTGTAAAATGTAATTTAAATCCGTTGTGCCGAAGCATTTTTGTTACCAGTAGCCGAGTAGGAGATGTTACTTTTAGGTGTGTTTTCCCTTCTGCTCTTCCCATTCACAGTCCCATTGTGGTAATTTCCTGAAGGTGTAATCTTTGTAGCATGATTGTACAAACATCCATATGAGATTCCTGACTTCTTGTTCTCACTAAAGTATGTTAAAGCAATAGTAAATTTACTTCTGTCCTTTTCTCCACCTGCAACTTCGCTACTATTCTGTCCTAGAGGAATCCCAGTATCCTGCTATTCAACAGACATATATTGTTGACATGGATAACTGCAGTGTCCCTATATTCCTTTATTTTTATGGAGAAAATATAAAATGGTTTGTTACAATGGATTTTAACACCTGAGTCATGGAACCATATTGTTGAAACTCTGTAAATTTTAAGGCAATTTTCTGAACTCGCTTGAAAGTGGAATGTTGCATCCTTTTATGCTATTTCCTGCTTCCTATGTAGTTTTATTCAGATTTTTTAACCTTCTTTCTAAGTTTCGGCCTCCTGTGTATTAGGTACAGTATTTTCTGCCTTTCATACTTTGTAATAAAAACTGAACATTTGTAGATTGACTGCAGATCACTGTGTGATGAGTGAAAACCTGGGGGGAACTTCATTTCTTCTGTGTGGAGTTTGTTGCTGTAAGAGGAGGCTGATTGCTTTGCCTTGTCTCTGCAGAGTTGGTGAAGTGTGTTGATCCCTCATCCTACAAATACCCAAACAAACTTGGTAATTCCAGCTACTCTTAAGTTGCAAGTTTCCCCAAATAATTACTTTATTAGGAACCCAGTCACGACAGAACTCCGATAGAATGGTTAATGCAGCTGTACATTAAGTATTTGCTTTCTTAAAAAGCTGGTAGGGGGGTCCCTGTGTTCCAGTGTTGTTTCTGCTCGTGTTTTCCAGCCCTTTGCTTGTTCCCTGCACTACAAATGGGAATTACCTGCTATGTTTCTAAGACAAGGGGAAGAGGGATTTTTTTTTTTTTTTTTTTTTTTTGATTTTCAAATAATTAGTCTCTGAGGGGTTTTGAATATAGGCAAGGTGAAGACAAAGCAATTGGGCACTTCTGTAGCTTTAAATCTCTCCTGGGCAGGATGACCTCTCTTAAAGGGTGTTTTCTGCAGACGCTCAGTCACTGCTGTCGTGTCTGGAACTGGGACCAGGAGACGAATAGGGTGGCAGAGCTTGGAAGTTTGTGCCTTAGGCCTTGCCAAGCAGGTCTGATGACTTCATTAAGTATTTAGATTAATTCCAGTTCAACTAAACGGTTGGATTTCTCTCTAATTCTTTGTGTACTGCTTTGAAATAAAAGCTTATTAAGCTTCATGACCACAGTGGAAAGAGTTGCCTGCAAAGATGCTGCAGTGCTTTTAAGCTATATATGGACTTTGTATTAGTAACCCCTGCTCAGAAAAGATACTTTTTTTCTGAGAACTGTTTGTCTTTTACCCTAGAAATGTATTTGCATCCTCATAGATTATTTTTCCCCCTGGATCTGTGCTTTGGAATGCTCCAGAGAAACTTTTTCAGCTTCCACTGGTGGGAGGAGGCCGCTTGTGCAAATTGGAATGGTGCAAAAAGTGCTGGACTGGTAGATAATGGGCAAAGCAGCTTGCCTGTCAGCGGGGCAAAACAAGTGCCACAAACTGATGTAGAGGAATGCAGGCAGAAAAAAAGACGAGAGGTTCTCCCTTTTGTAAATGTTAAGGAATAGCCAGTATCTGGCAGAGCTGTCTGGCTCTGTGACCTTGGGAAGGTCCCTGCTCTGATACCAGCTGTGAGTGAAAAGCACATAATCAATCAGTGATCAGTAAATGGCTCGAAAATACTTGAAAGAAAACCCCCGTGGCAACACAATACACAGCAGTAAGTGTAGAGAAAAAGTGGCCTCTGAGATTATTCTGGGGCCTGTGACTGGAAGAAGCACTTTATTTTGAGCTTTTTCATTTGTGCTGTTTTAGAAACAGTCCGGACTGCCAGCTCAGAGGAAGTAATGATCTAAAAGCATATAATATTTTTAACTTTCTTCCTCCCCTTCCCTCTCTAATTTTGCCGTTCCAAAGGCAAAACAGCTCCTGGTTTTTAACCAGCTTCAGAGCCCCCTCTGCTGGAACGCTGCTGGCAGCCAGGCCCAGCCCTCGGCAGCAGGACAGGTGCAGGTGCACGCCTGCTCCTCCCGGCTGAGAAAGCCTGCTTCGGGCGTGGGCTGCAGTAATTTCATGTGATTCATGGCTTCTGCTGGGGGAGAGGTAAATTTGGGCCCATATATATCCTGCCGTGCTGTCCTAGAGTTGGACAATGGTGACAGTGTTCCGTTCACTTTGTTTTCAAAGCTGAGGACTCAAGAAATTGTTAGGAGAGACAGAACTGCCTGGAATTAGTGAGATTACTCTCATATCTGCAGAAGACAGTGCAGAACCCTTTCATGCATCCTTTGAAGATTGGATACCCCATCCCTGGCAGTGCCCCAGGCCGGGCTGGACAGAGCTTGGAGCGCCCTGGGACAGTGGGAGGTGTCCCTGCCCACGGCAGGGGTGGCACTGGATGGGCTTTAAGGTCCTTCCAGCCCAAACCATTTTGGGATTCTCTGGTTCTATTTACAGGGTTTCTCCTCCTCACCCCCTTCTGCGGCTGTGGAGTCCAAGATGTAGAATAAGGAAGTTTTGGCTGGGGAAAAGGCTCAGCCTGGAGCCTGCTCAGCTCCCCAGGAAGGATGTGTCTACCTAAACAAGAAGGGAAACAGGAAGGAAAGAAGAAATAGTACATCTGATAGCAAGGAAAAGAGGCTCTTTGAGTCAGGTATGCTTCAGAAAATGGAAATACTACCAAAATAGAAAATAAAATGATGGCATAGTGATTAAGACTAGGAAAAGATGCCAGGAGTTAAATCTCAAAGGTCTAATCCAGACTTCCTGTGTAACTTTTAACAAGTCACTGTCTCTCTGTGCAATGCCCTTAAGTCCCTAAAATAGGGATTACACTTCCTTTTCTTAGCTGATGCTGCGTGACAGCGTTAAACAATTAGGCCTTATAAAGTTTCTTTAAAATAAATGGGCCAAGTGGAAACATAGGAGCTCCTGGAGAGTCTCTGTGAATATCTTTACTGATGATTTTACATTAAATGGCCACAGAAAATCTGAATAAATTCAAGAATTAACTATGTTCTGCAATTGCTGTTTACAGGAGTGAAGCTTCTCCGCTGGAAAGCTGCGGCTTTGGAAGGATTTGGGCAATGCGGGGGGAAAACCACGGAATATCAGCTGGTGTAAAACAAATAACCTGATTCTCATCAGAAACTGTAGTGGCAGGACAAGGGGAACTGGGTTCAGACTGATAGAGAGAAGGATTGGATGAGCTACTGGGAAGAAATTCCTCCCTGGGAGGGTGGGCAGGCCCTGGCACAGGGTGCCCAGAGCAGCTGTGGCTGCCCCTGGATCCCTGGCAGTGCCCCAGGCCAGGCTGGAGGGGCTGGGAGCAGCCTGTGACAGTGGGAGGGGTCCCTGCCCATGGCAGGGGTGGCTCTGGGTGGGCTTTGGGGTCCCTCCCAACCCAAACCATTTTGGGATTCTGTGATTATGCACAAAACCAGTACAGTATTAAGTACACAGTTAAAGTCAGAAAGGAATTTTTTCTCAAGTTACACAAAAAAGGGGCACGTATTTTGATAGAAAGTTGGATTCCAGTTCAGGAAGGATTTACCAGCTTGTCGGGGGAAAAAAAAAAGTGTGAGGGTCTGCAATGGTCCAAAAAAAGTCCTGGTGGTGCTTGCATGTAGATAGTGATGTGAGAATGTCTGTAAAATGGGGAAACCACAAATCAAGAGATAAAACTGTTGGTTTACACATGAGGCTTGACAGGTGGGTGAAGTGATGAGCTGTTAAGGACAAATCATTCTATTTTCAATTTGGTAAAGGGAGGAAAAAAGCTTCAGTGAAATCCAGACACCCTGGGCAGTTGGAGATGGGAAGAGCGAGTTCCAACCAGGGTGGGTGTCTCCTACCATCTGCCAAGAGCTCCTGGCTCCTGTCACAAGCTGCCACTCGCCCGTCTAATATCTTTTGGACTCAGTAAACCGAGTTTCTACACAAAGGACATGGAATCATTCTCATTTAACAGGACTTCAACTGAGAATTTTATGTGCAAACATGTAGGAACTGCAAGATAGGCAAAAATAACAAGTGGTGAAGTGCTGATGGAGAGGTTTGAAATCAGGGCTGGTGTGGTAGGGAACTGATATTAAATTTCTGCCTCCCAGGGCACAGGGTGGGCTCTTCCCTCTCTTAGAAAAGCCTTTTTATAATGATCTTGGCACAAAGAGCAAGCATTAAAATCAAATCTGGTGATGAACAGAAGTGGGAGGCTTCACTAATATGAGGGAACTGGAGTATCGTGGAGATTAGATGACTGAAGAGTGAGAAATAGAGATGAGATGAAATGTAGCAGCAGAGAGTGCAAGGATGTGAATTTATGGACAAGGAGAAATTTGTGAGGGATACCAAGAGTGTTTTATTGGAAATTAGTGAGGAAGGGAAGCTGAGATTTAGTGGTTGATAAAGGATGGTGATGAGCCATCATGAAGCTGTGAAAAAGCATGTCAAAAAGTGGTTCCAAGATCAGTAATGACGCTGTTGGATGAGAGGAATTCAAATTGGAGCAGGGGCAAAAAGCTACCAGGATGCTACCACAAATACAGGGCTTGTATGAAGGAGGGAAAGTGGCTGGATTTCTATTACAATGAAGCCTGAAAGGGGATATGACCTGCTTTAGAGCAGCTGCAGCGCAGCCGGACGGACAAACCCCGATTTTCCCTCATGGGACCCGGCCCGGGGGCGGGGCCGCGCCTCCGTCCGTCACTCTGATTGACAGTCTCGGGGGCGTGGTCTGTCCCGCCCCGCCTCCTGGGGCGAGGGGGCGTGGCTCCGCCGCGGCCTGCCGGGCCCCCGTGATTGACAG
>WEIT01003534.1:237080-288590 GCA_013389985.1 Dryoscopus gambensis
GAGGGGCGCGGAGGAGCCTCTCGGGACGGGAGCGGGGTGCCCGCGGTCCGGCGCGGGGCGCTCGGGCCGCACGGAGCTCCCGCGGGGAAATGGTGGCCTTTCACGGATTTGGTGAAAATGGTAAAAATCCGCGTACGGAAAACGCGCGGTGCCCCGGGCTTTTACTAAACTTGGCCGGACGGAGCCGGCGGGGATCAGCGGGTCGGGCTGAGCTCAGGGAGCTCTCTCAGCCTCCAGGAGAGGCTGGCTCTCCTTGAGACGGGAATTGTGCTCCAGCTTAATTGGGGAAGTTTTTGGTATTAATCGCGGCTTCGGAGTCCATCAAAATAGATTTTCCTTTATGGAGCTCCCCCTGAGTTCTCATTTGCCATTCTTAGCCCAGACAGCAACATGTAAAAACAAGCGAAGGAGTTGGAAGAGCTCTTTTTCAAGAGGAAAATGTTGTTATGAGGAGTTGCCATGACTGAATTTGATTGATTAATTCAAATTAATTTGGATTTGGACTGTATGTCCTGTGTAAAGAACTGCTTATAGAGGGGGGTCTTGTGTTTCCTAATTCCTTTTCCAGCCTAAAGAGGGATGCTAGAATTAAACTTTTAATTGCTCTGAACCAGAACCAACTCATATTTGGATATTGGCAAGGGAATTCCTGCAGTTCTAAGTGTGGAGTTTCATGGTTTCGTGGGCTATAGCTTTAATGTTTCTTCCCTACAACCAAGTTTAGTTTTCTAAGACTCTCCTTCATTTAGTCTGTATGCATAATTAGCTCTTATACTTTAAATTCAAAAAGCCTTGCAAATGTTGCTCTACAACTGCTTCAATATCTCTTTACTCTGCTTTGATTTGGTAAATACAACAAATTCATGCAAATCCATCACAAGATTTCTCTGCTACAAAGAGGAGTAGTGTAATCCGCTCTGTTTAGAGCAGCAAGGTGGTCCATAAACTTAAAGTGGTTTAGAAGTAGGAAGTTGGATTTCCATGAAAGTGTTTTCCAATGGCAGTTGCACCTGTGTTTGTAAATATGTGCGTGCAGAATGAAAAAATACAATTTCATGGACCACTCTGCCATAGCATTGTGTGTATCATGGCACAGCTGCAAGCAGATCCCTTTATAATGGGGAAAACCTAAATTCATTCAGCAACGGTGATCAAATAATCTGATTAATAATGGATAATGGGTTGTACGTCACACTCTGATTTTCTTTAATCTGGTGTTTGTAACCCACCTGAAGGACACGTGGGATGGTTGATGTCTCAGTTTGCTGGAACTCCCGTGGTTCAGCCATTCCAAGCCCTGCAGAGCCAGGACGATTCCTGAGCTTTATTTCCCTCCCGGCACTCCCTGGCAGGGTTGAGAACGGGGATCTTTGGGGTCTTTGGGATCTTTGGGGTCTGTGCCCCTGGCACGCCTGCGCAGGGGCGCTGGTTTGGGGGCGCGGGCCCCGCTCCTGCCCTCGTTCCCTGGAGCTGCTCGGCCTTCCTGCCCCTGGCGCTTCCTTCCCCTGGCTCACACGCACCCACTGACCCTGGCGGCTCGAATCCCAAATCCCAGTCTTTTCCTTTAATTTGTGAAAGAAGAGGGGTCCTGAATATATCCCACAAGGATCAGCCTCGCAGAGCTCTCTGATTTTTCCTCTCGCTCTACAAACCAGGTCGTTTGTGATTTCCTAAAGCTTGAGCACAGCAGCATTTTGGTACCATTAAAACTGCCCACAGCAAAAGACTCAAGAGGAAACTCTTTCCAAGACTTTTTTGAGACCTTTAACATAGACACAATTTGTCTAAAATTCCCTCATTGCCCGTGGATCTGCCAGTCACTTGCCCAAATCAGCTTTGCTGTTGTGGTGGTAGATAACAAATACACAGATTTATTCCCTTTTTTCTCTTTTAAACCAATGTGGCATCGTGTCTGCCACTATCACACCACATAAAACATGTTCCTGGGTTAGGGGGGTTCACAGACTTCCTGTTTTTATCCGTGTGCAGATACTTTTGCTGTTCTAACTTCATGATTTTTTTTTTCCAAAACTGTTTCCATTTCGGACTTGTTCGGACCTGTGTAACAAACCACGGATTTGTTGAAGTAAATTCTTTGTGGAGAGGAATAACTTTCTCTGTGAGCAGCAGTTTGCTTTTATCGAAGTTATAAAAATCCTTGAGTGTAGTTTTTAAAACATGAAAAGCATTTCCTGGACAACGTCTTTCCCGCACAAAGCAGAACTGTGTTTCCCAGACCTACTGGAGACCAGGCAGAACAGGGTCTCTCAGTGCGCTCCAAAAATTGCTTCGTTTTCATTTGTAGCAGCCTCTGCATTGTGTGATTAATGTAACGCTGCTCCACGTGCTTCTCCAAGGCGGTCTGTGGAAATCCTCTTGTTTGTATGGAAATAAAGGAATATTCATGCTTTTCAGCATTAAATCTATCACAGTGCTGTCCTCACCGGAGACAATTTTTCCCTACGCAAGCTCAGATCACTATTTGACTTTATTTTATATTTTTAAGAGATAAATACTCTGTCTTGTCCTACCTCATCAACATAGGGATGAATTACAGGATGTGTGGTAGTAGTTTACGGGTACAGGTTTAGTAGGAGTAGGACTGCTCAGGGTAAGAGTACTAAAAATGTATAATAAGATTCAAACTCACCTGAAGTTGTCCTATTGCCTTTGTTAGAACATGAACTGTTCCATTTTTACGAAGATAAATAATATTTCCGTGTTAGAACAACTGCAGTGAGCGAGATCCAGACCTCGCAGGCACCAGCTGGGGTTCACAGGGTCTCCTGTGTGGGAAGGGCCCGCAGGGATCGTGGAGTGCAGCTCCTGCTCCTGCCCAGGACACCCAACAGTCCCACCCTGTGCCCGAGAGTGTTGAGCTCTAGCGTTTGCCAGATGCTGCTCTTCAGAGTTTGTGTTGTAAATTCACAAGTTGCCTCAGCTAATAGATAAATTCTCTTTGTGGCCGAGCTGCAGTCGGCAGTAAGGGACGCGGAACTGGCTGGATGTGTCCTCTGCGGCACGAGTGAGTGACTGAGCTGGCTACACGCAGCCTGGAGCCCGGGTCAGACACCTGTAGCCAACCCTTGTAACCATTGATCTTTGTTTCCCAGTGATGAAACTGTTTAGAGGAGAATTCTTATTCCAGACATATTCTTTGATTGACTTGATTTCTTGTCGTGAGCCCTCAGTTATAAACTGCTTTCATAGCTGGTTTGCTCCTTGCCCAAAGGAACTCTGCCAAGACAAGCTCTTCTTCATCCTCCTGGTATCAGGCCAAACCCAAACTGCACTGTAGTGGAAAACTTGTATCCCAGCTCTTCCCGGAGTGTTTTGGGTGGCAGGAACCTCGCGGCTGTTCCAGGCCATGGGTTGTAGTGTTTCGTTGTGCACAGTTTCAGCCTTTGCCTGCGAGGTGACTCCAAGGCTGTGCTTAATACCATCAAAATGAAAGAATACCAGTAAACTGGAGACACTCCAGTAAAGGTAAAAGGTTAAATGTTCAGCTGTAAAGTTGGAAACTTAAAAAAAAAAAAAAAAAAAAAAAAAAAAGTTGTGCCGTTGCCTACCTGGAACTTTAGCTTCATTCACAGCTGTTTCTTCACATTTTTGTCCCACAAGGGGTTACTTAGTGCTGAGATGGATCCCAGCAATTATTTCCTTTGGCTGATGTGCTTCTCAAAAAGCAGCCTCTTGCTTTGGTTGTGTTACTTACACCCCTCGCTTCTTTAACACGCGGTTGGAATGTCAAGGAGCACTCTCCCTTCTCCACTGCCACAATGTGGTTATTGTCTCCTTTGGCTTGTCTTGGACAGCAGAGATTTGATGGGTTTTGATTTGGATTTTTTTATATTCTCTGCTTTGCGTTCCTTTTTTAAGAGTTTTTCTGTAATTAACACCTTCTGCAAATGCATTGGGAGATTTCTTTTCGTTCCCTTTCATGATCTGGTCTAGGCTTGATGTTCCTGGTTTTTGGTATAACATTCTGAAGTCCACCGTGGATGGATCTCAGATGTTGGGTGCTCTCAGGACCGAGTTAGGACTCACCTTCTGGTACCTGAAGGGAGCCTGCAAGGAAGATGGAGAGAGACTTTACAAGGGCCTGGATGGACAGGACAAGGGAGTGGCTTCAAACTGCCCGAGGGCAGGGTTAGATGGGATACTGGAAGAAATTCTTCCCTGGGAGGGTGGTGAGGCCCTGGCACAGGGTGCCCAGAGCAGCTGGGGCTGCCCCTGGATCCCTGGCAGTGCCCCAGGCTGGACACTGGGGCTTGGAGCAGCCTGGGACAGTGGGAGGGGTCCCTGCCTGTGGCACCGGATGGGCTTTGAGGTCCCTTCCATCCCAAACCATTTTGGGATCCTGTGAAACCTAAACCAGACCTGGGCAGAAACTATTGGTTGTAGCAAAGATAATCCTAGTGTGACTTCTCTTCTGACTGGGACTTCTTCAGATGTTTCCTCCTTACAAATAGGTGTATTTTTCCCCTGTTTTGCTTCTAACCTTTGGCAGGATTTGCTCCCTGCGTGCTTTACAAGCTGTATGTGTCCCACATCTGTCATCTTTAGGCATTGCGAAAACCCAGTTTATTATTCAGACATTGATTAATTATGAAGCCAGTCTTCTGCATAAAACATAACTGACTGCTTTGGAGAGACTCGTGAACAAATGCACGGCATGAAATTGCAGAAACAAATAGTTCCAATGAGTCCCTTTTAGAGGGAAATACAGATGCGAGTCAGTCCATCATTTGATGTTCAGCAGCTGTTCCCAGGACAACTCTTCCAAATGCAAGTGACTACCCATCAAACCATGGTGCCATGAATCAGGGACGAGTGTGTAGCCATGGTGGATTCTTAAAATTAAGTTCCAGTTATTTACAAATCGGCTTCAAAAACGCTCATTTAAATTAAGCTCCTCAATATGACATATTGAGGGAAGAAAGAAGGAGCTGTGCACATCAGGCCATGCACACCTGACACACCATCGTGTCCGTGGCACTGTGATAGCCTCCTCTGGTTCACATCACTTCCAAAAGTCCCAATTACCAGGAAAAAAAAAAAAGCTTTACATTCAAAACTAGGGTTCAGGTCCTGCCAAACTCTTTCAGAAAGGGCAGATTCTCCAGGGCATGTCCAGAGCTGATCAAATCATTGCTTCAAATTCCATGCCTAAATAATGCCTTAATATCGGGAAGGATTTAACTGAGTGTATTACTTGCCGAGGAAACAACACTTTATCCCTGAAACCTTTTTGAGTCTTGCTATGTGAGACAGCAGCCAGGCAGTGCAGTGGGCAGGAACGTGCCAGGAGCAGTGAGGTGCTGCTTTGTTGTTAGCTGTGGCACGGTGCCTGGGAGCCAAGTGCCCACTGCAGTCCCATTTTGGACAAAATTTCACTTGGCAGCTTCCTTTACCTTTTGCAATATCAAGGAATTTAGGGTCATTATCCTTGCTCAAGTAAAAGATTAATTTCCATAGCTTTTAGACCTTCATGCACCATCCATCACAGCCCAGCTACTGTGCATTTCTCTCCTTTTACATCTTTGGTTTTTTCTCTAAACGTCACACAAAGTTCTGCTAAATATCACTTCTCAAAACTAACAGGCAACAGGAGAGAATACTTTAAGTTGGTTATGTCAGGAATCTTCAGAAAGTAATTCTTAGTCAGTGGAACATACAAGAAAAAAGTCGATGCGTGTTTTTATATTGCTGCAAGGCAAGGAGCCTTGAGTTGAACCTGCTGCATTGTACTTTGCCAGCAGACGGTGTTCTTAGTGCTGGACAGCTTGAACTTGTTCAGCAGATCTTGAAATCTCATTAGATGGTTTGAGTTTTATTCCATCAGCTTGTTTTGAAGGAAGAGAGGAAGGTGTTGGGGCAATCAGTGCAAGTGGATTTGTGTTCAGAGATACTCCAAGATGATTCTTCATCCAGATTTTCATTTCTCTTTCTACTGGCCCTGGTTTGTTCCACTAGCAAGCAAGAATTCAGAGTTAACAGGTTATGAAATGGGAAAGAACAGACTTTTACCAGGTTTTCCTTGGCCGAAGCACGTCAGTTTGCCCTTCCTAAATGACCTGTGATGGTCTAGCAAATCTCTCCAAGTTTTACTGTTTGTTGTGAAGTTGTTAAACAGAATTAGGGGCTGGGAATATTCATTCTCATCCATCTGGCCAGATCCTTCTATGACACTGGACAAGTGACTTAACATTTATCTGCCAGTTTATTATGTCATGATATTCGGTTAAGTTTGGGTTTTTTATGACTAAATAAAATCACAGTGTATTTGTAAAGATCCTAAAAAGGATTGTTGTTCTGTGAGCCAGCAGAAAACCAGTGCAGAAGTGTCAGAGGTGCAGAAATGCCACGGTTGATGCTCACCCAGACAACTTACTCCTAAAATTCTTGTGCATCACAGATGAACAAGAGGCCTTGAAGTCCATCATGAAGGACCTGGTGGCCCTCCAGATGGGCAGACGTCACCGGCTGCCTGGGTATGACACCATGAAGAATAAAGACACTGCTCACTCCAACAAACAGGTAATGGGCCAGTTAGTGAATACCTGAACTGGTGCCCTGGGGGCAGGAGGGACCGAGCAGGTGGACAGAGGATCTGCTGCCTTGGCTCTGTCCTGTGCTTCCCTCAGCCAGAGCATCAGATGTGAGTTAGATCCTCCTGGGTCCTGCTCAGGCTGTGGCAAATATAATAGCTTTTCTATTTTTTAATGTTTTTATATAAGATTTTATGTATTTCATATATAATATAGTATAAATTTTATTTATTATATATTGTATATGCTCTATATTTACATATTGTAATAAAATATTTAATATATATTTCTTTGTATATGTGTGTATATGTGTATATACATGTATTTGATAATTTGCAATATCTTAGTATGCTGCATTCTCCCCGCATGTATTTTTGATGGGGTTTGGTCTGCCCAGCTAAAAAATTTAGCAAGTGGCTTTCTGATTTCACAGTCATATTTCCATGTTTTAAAGTGATTTTGTTCTTTTCTAAAGAAAAAACACAATGCCAGCAGTCCCCCCCTCTTGGGCAGCCCAGCAATAACGAACCAGTGTGCCTCTGCAGTGGAAGAAAAAAAAATTCCGGTGAGAAAGCTGGCTTCATTTCCATATTATGAGTTATAAATTGGGAGTGTTGTCTTCAGGCTGTGTGCAGTGACTTTGTGGAGTTCCTTTAAGCAGGTGGGAGGCAGGAAGGCTTTTCTTCCCCGACTGTCCTGACGTAGCAGCGTGTGCACATTTATTGTGGGGTCAGGACAGGGGAGAAAGGCCTTAAGCTGGAGGAGGGTGGGGTTAGGTGGGTATTGGGCAGGAATTGTTCCCTGGGAGGGTGGGCAGGCCCTGGCACAGGGTGCCCAGAGCAGCTGTGGCTGCCCCTGGATCCCTGGCAGTGCCCAGGCCAGGCTGGACGGGGCTGGGAGCAGCCTGGGAAGGGTGCCCAGAGCAGCTGTGGCTGCCCCTGGATCCCTGGCAGTGCCCAGGCCAGGCTGGGCACTGGGGCTGGGAGCAGCCTGGGGCAGTGGGAGGGGTCCCTGCCAGGGCAGGGGTGGCCCTGGATGGGCTTTGGGGTCCCTCCCAACCCAAACCAGGCTGGGACTCCCAAGGTGGTGAGTGGTGGAGTCAATGCTCTGAGAAGCCTCTTTAGGTTCGTTCCACATTCCTCCAGACTTTTTAATGGAGAAAATGGTGGTATTGATGTTCTGGTAAAAAGGAAGGGCAGAATAATGCAGCTTTGTCTAGAGATGCTGAATGTCATTGAAATT
The DNA here is from genome assembly GCA_013389985.1 of Dryoscopus gambensis. NCBI lineage: Eukaryota > Metazoa > Chordata > Aves > Passeriformes > Malaconotidae > Dryoscopus > Dryoscopus gambensis. Next base: position 244,874 of record WEIT01003534.1, read on the forward strand.
AAATGCTTCAAAGCAAACACAACAATTTTAGTCTAGAACTGTTTGTCCATTACTGTAGTTCAAAATTAAATCAAGTTGCTGGCAGCAAGACTGACATGAGCAGGAAAAGTTTCCTATGTCAGTAAAATAACTCTTTTCAGTTTTATTCCTGTTACAGGTTTAAGCTTTTTGGAGCAGGCTTTGAAGTTCACGTCTCTCTTCCTTACGCTTTGCCTGTTTGTAATCTACTTGTTCAGCTGGATCTGGGATTTCCTTGAATGTGTTGGACAATTCCATAGATGGAGTAGTACAAAATCATTTCCAAATCACTTTGAAACAGAAATTCAGAGATGCCTTAAATCAAAAGCTGTAATTGTGATTTATGATACCAAGTCACAGAACTGGAACATTGAAATGCCAAACTTGGATTTGCCTTTTTAATCATCTCTGAAGACAGTTTATGTGAATTGCTTTCAGAAGTGATGGGTTCACTGCTTTCAAGGGAAACTGAAAGCACTGGATGCTTAACTCCTCTAGGTTCTCTCTGAAATGGGAACACCAAGATCACTCTGCACACCTTTTCTTAGATCTTTGATAAGTAGACATGAATGGGCAGTGTCAGGTCCTTATGGGAAAATCAAGCAATAAATGCCAAATTCCATCCCCTTTTCCCTTTTACTCCAAATTACAGGCTTCAAAGCAAGCAATGGAGTTGAGAAAGTGGCTGGAGTTTGCTTGGGTACCAGCAAGTTAAAGAGAGGTTTCCAAAGAGCCCTGGGGATCTTTAGTGTTGTCTAATTTCAGCTGGTGAGAGCTGTGTCACTTGGTTGCTCCAGGGCCTAAACCACATCTTGAGGTCAGAAATTTAATCTGAAAAACGGTTTGAATTCCATTTCATCCCAACTGTCCTGTTTAGTTACTTTAGACTGTGCTACTTAAAATAGTACAACATTAAAACAAAACCTGAGCCTTACTTTCCTGAAAATCCTGATATAAAGCAATCATTCCTCCATGCAATATTTCTAAGAACAACTTTTTGATCAGGAGTTGGCTGGTAGACATCTTTTATAGGACGTTATTCCTCTGCTGTTTGCTGCATTGTTCCTTTACTGCTCAATTCAGATGAGTTCTCTAGAACTTGTTTCATTTTGGAGTAATTCTGGACTAAGTTCTTTCTCTTCCCACATCTAAAACAAAGTCCTTTGAAGTCCTGTGTGAGTGACCCGCCTGCAGCAGGTCGTTGCTGGGATTGGGAAGTGATTTTCGCTGCCCTGTGCTGTCCCTGCAGCGCTGCTGCAGCAATCCCGAGTGCTCCCAGGGACCCTGGGGCTGCTTTTGAACTGCATTCTTGACCACGGGGCCTGCCAGAAACTTCCTCCAGCTAAAGAGCATTTCCTGGCCACGTTTTTTTTAAGTTCCTAGATGTATGATTGCCTATTGTCTGAGGCTTTCACAGATGGCTTAATCTATTCCAATCACATAAATTGTGCAGCAGAAATGATGGAGTCTTATCAGAGCAAATTTTTCCCTTTTATTTTTATCTTTCTGACCTAAATTGGGATTTGAACTTCAGTGTCCAGAGTTGAAAGTTCAGCTTGTTGACTCTTCCATGCCACAGAGCATCTTCTGAGTTGACAGCGACTGCAGGGGTTGCAGTCAGTGCTTTTAACCATCCAGATGGAGGTGATAACCCCTTTGATGGAACCTCAGAGCTTTAAAAGGTGACACAGAATCAGCCTATTTGTAACTCACTTTGAGTTCCAGGGCTGCATTTTTGCAAAAGCAGGGATTTAGTCCATGTCTTAAGAATAAAGAATAATGAATAGGAATAAAAATTTAAAATAGGAGTAAGAATAAAGAATGTAGTACATTCCTTCTCTCTTTTTTGCCATGCATGCTTTGAGCATGCTTAAGGAAAATTAACTTCAGATTAGTAAGCAGTTAGGACTGAATTTCAGGTTTTTCCCAAGTAGTGTTAAAGATTAATTTTCTTTAAAGTTTATTTCAGTGCCCTCTGTTTAAGTGACAGTTTACAAAAATTACAGCTTAGTTTTTATCCCTTTCCTTCTCTTTCTCCTTCAGCAATTTCTCCATTCCTCACATGCTGTGTTCATGTATCAGCCACTTGTTTCCACAGTCCCCTTCAGCTTCCATGGAGAAAGTTAAAATATTAAAATCATTATATGATGCATTTGTTTGCTGTTGTGTGTGCCAGAGTTTGATTGTGAGCTCACCTTTTGTTCTTTCTCCTGCAGAATGATGTCAGGATAAAGTTTGAGCATAATGGGGAGAGACGGTAAGTTGCCCTGCACTGCTTTGATTCTCTGCTCAGCAGAGTAATTCAGTCATCAGTAATTTAGCTGAAATATTTTGTTGGCTTTGCTTTCCTTTTTCCTGAATGAAAATCACACAGTGAAGGCAGTAGCAAACAGGTCACACACAACTTGGTTATTTTTAGAGATTAGCGTGTCATAAAACACTGATTTATTTCCATAATAATTTTTTGTAAGTGAACTGCAGCATTTTTAAAAGCTGTCCAGCCTGAAATAAGTTCAGCCTGAAATTCTTATTTCAGATATGTTCCCGTTTTGTTTCATTTAACTGAAACCAAATGAAGCTGATCAAATCAGTGTCGTTCTTTTCTGTTTCTCACTCCCTGATGCCCAGTTGGTATCACTGCCCTGCTGGGACTGAGCAATAGATACAACAAGGGAAGAGTTTTTTTTTCATTGGTGTAAAAGCTTCTTTGTTATTTCCTCTGATATTTGGTTTTGAGAGATACTCTTTTACAAGAAAACCCAGAAACAACTGAAATAGCAGTTTCACTTTTTACAGCATTGTTTGCAATGGATAAAACTGCTGGAATATTTCAAAGTAGGTCTCAAAAATATTTGCCATCAAATTGAGACAAACTCTTGGAACATTTAATGACTGGTGGCTGTGTGAACACTCAGGAAGGCTTCAGGCTTGTCTGTGGTCTCTGAGTCTGCTCTCACCGGGAGAAAAAGAGATCTTGATGCTGGGTTATAATGTCCATATTTTGGAAGATATTAATTGGGTTGTAGGCGTGAATGTATGTGCCATCTTCACAGCCATCTTGTGGGAGTCCTTTGGTTTCTCCCAGGCCAGACAGTACTTCTAACATGAAGTAGTTCACAGTTTAATGGTAAAATGCAAATTTAATGTCAATGGTACAGGAGTACAAGTTGTCTGCAGTGATCCTCACAGCCTGTTCCAAGAGAGGTTATTGGCCGAGTTGTTGAAGCTCCTCCTTTGTCAGATTTTGGGATTTCTGGTAGGAAAGCAGAAGTGTTCTTTGTTGGAAAAGCAGGCTGTGGAGAATAATTTCTACTCTTCCTCAAAACTTGAACTGTTTCTTACACTGAAGTCCTACATGATGAATTCTGTTACTGACTTTTTGTGCTGTGGGAGAAATTTGACATGTAATCATCGCTGGGATCTGCTTCCTCCTTTGTCAGTCAGGTCTGCTCAGCACTCCCCTGTGTCAGGGGCTGTGTGGGGACAGCACCAGAGCCACAGTGGGACACGTTACAATTTCTTGTCACACCATGTCAGGACAGGGGAACTCGGCAACAAAAACCTGTCTCCACAGGCTTATCATCTTGCCTGTCTGTTGGGTGCATTTCAGGTGGCATGGGGCTCAAGGGGGCTGAAGGATTTTTTCCTAAAATGAAAAGGTTGATTGTGTGTCAGTCTAATTATGCAGTTGTGCTCGCCTGAATTCCCTGCTCCCAGCACAGTGTGCAGTTCCAGACAGGGAGCTCGCCCCAGAATGTCAGTGTGTGTGCTTGGTTTCACGGGAGCTGCCAGATCTAACCACAAATATTTAAGGTGGTCAGGCAGGAATGGGCTCCTTAAACCCTGCAGTCCAGGATTTTGTGTTAGAGGAGCGCACAGAGTTTTTAAACTTGTAGAGTTTGTGGCACCTGAGAACAGCTCTGCTTTTGAATGCACTGAGTGTAGAATGGAAGCCTTTATAAGGGGCTGAGAGCTGCATTGCATTTGTGTGGTGCCAGAGCACTGCAGTTTCATGTATGGGTTTCTTAGGAATATGTAGAAAATGTTATTGTGGGCTGCCTTTTAACAAGGACAATTATTTCCAAATAGCTGAACGCTGTAGGTCTGGTAGCAAGATAACCCTTCATGGGAAGGGGCTGAGGAAGCCAACTAACACAAGGGTTATTTAAAACAAAAGCTGCATCTCATGAAAGGATACCGAGGGCTGAGGAAGCTGGATGGATGGGTGGATGGATGACTGGGAAACTGAGCCTTCTCTCCAAAGCACAGGTTCATCACAGAGTCTTAGAATCCCTGGATGGTTTGGGTTGGAAGGGATCTCAAAGCCCACCCAGGGCCACCCCTGCCCTGGCAGGGACCCCTCCCACTGTCCCAGGCTGCTCCCAGCCCCACCCAGCCCGGCCTGGGGCACTGCCAGGGATCCAGGGGCAGCCACAGCTTCTATCTGCTGCCCCTATAGAAAGCCCCTCTCCCTCCCTTTCCTCACAAACTCAAGTGAGGTAATTCAGGATTTCACTGAGTTGCCTCCATGAGCAAGACAGGTCTTGAGTTTCCACAGTCCACTCAGTAACTTGGAAGTGCAAACAGTCCCTTGATCATTTGTAGTGTGCTGATGTAGCAAAAGAAATAGGAAGAAGATATATACAAAAAACCCTGAAAGTCCTTTGGCTGGAACCGTTTTTTTTCCTAAAAGTTAACTGGCAAAAATTGCATCAGAAACAGCACTGTTCTTCCAATTGAGGGCAAAAAGTATAACCAGATATTATAATAGTTCATGTGTGAAGAGTATCTTGGATTGTTTAGCCTGGAGAAGAGGAGGCTCAGGGGAGACCTTGTTGTATCCTGTTATTTCTGCCTCGTGACAAGTTTGTTAATTGGTGCTCACAATCCAGCTCTTTGTGGCAGTATCTCAGCTGTGCCAGAGCAGGTGGGTTTTTTTAAGCCAAGGTGCACAGGACATTTGTATCCTGTTATGTGAAAGACATTTATTCAAAAAAGGACAGTTTTCTGCACGGGGACAAAGGGATTCTATTTGAAATCTCCAGCTGAATATTGCATTTTGGCAAACTCTATGGAAATGGGCCAGAGATCAATAATTTCTTATTGAAATAATACATATAAATTTAAATTTGAAAGGTTCACTACCTGCTTGAGGATGAAAGGAGACCATTCAAATGTCAGTTTAATAGTTCAGCCATCTGATTTGATTGCATGATCAGGTATATCTCTGAACTGAGTCAGTGATTCTCTTTCCTCCCAGGATTATCCCATTTGTCCGTCCCGTGCGCTACGAGGACGTCCAGCAGAAAGTGAAAACAGCCTTTGGGCAGCCCCTGGACCTCCACTACATGAACAACGAGGTACTGAGCTGTCAGTGCTCTCTGGATGACACCTCCTTTCCCCATCACAAATTTTGTACCCAGAAATTTAATTTTCCTTTGATACAAACCGTCGTTGGATCCCTGACCCAACGGCAAATGTGCTGATCCTGATAAAGCATCTCACTGCTGAGTGTGTTGTACAAACGTCAGCGTCTTGTTCCCTTGTTCTGGTGTTGCTTAGGACACTCTCTTGGGAAAGTAAAAAAACTATTTGAAGTATTTTGCTTTCGAAAGCAACTCTTGCAGGCCGGTCTGTGCAGCGGGAGGGTGGCTGTGGGCACTGCTGTTGGGAGAGGAGGTGACACAGGGAGCAGCTTTTATCACTGTTAATAAGCAGAAGTATTTTGGTGCCTTTCTCATCCCGAACACACTGGCTTTTCCTTGGGTTTTTTTTTTGTTGTGGTGTTGCCCTAATGAGGAAGATACAAAACCCCAATCACCAGAGAGAGTGGGACGAAAGTGAGAGTTCTTTGTTAATAAAATTCCCACTTTAAGGTGTGAGTGGGCTGTAAAATAGAGGGTGTCTCAGCCTGATTTCATGGAGTCTTACCAGCAAGTTTGGAATTCTAATTTGATTCCCTCTTTCAAAGTCTTTATCTTCTTCTTTCTACCTGAAACCCAATTTTCACTTGATCATTAGGTCTGGATTCATAAATATTCTGAGACCATTTACTCATCAGAGTGTCAGGGGCTGGCAAGTCTGACTTGTTCTTTGCAAACAGCAAATCCAGGTAGCAATTAATACTTTCATGGGTGGTGCTTTGGAGGAATTCACATAGGGTCAGCCATTTCTCTGACATGGGAGTAAAACCTCATTAAAAAGGACAGTAAGACAGTATTGGAATGAAAATTTGTGGAATAACTGAGCAATCAGACTCCTGTTTCATATTCTGGCATTTTTCTAATGTTTATTTAAATACCTATTGTAGAAGTAGACTTATTTTTTTCTGTCTTTTCTAATGATTTTTTTCCTGTTCTTTATTTTGCAGCTCTCTATTCCTTTGAAAAACCAAGATGACCTGGATAAAGCTGTAGATCTCTTAGACCGGAGCTCGAATGTGAAGAGCCTGAGGATCCTATTGCTGTCCCAGGACAGGAACCATGTAGGTAACAACTTCTGGGGCTGCAACACAATGAAGGGGTTTACCCTTAAGACTCTAGAGCACGATGGCAGCGTAACTGGGACTAACAGGGATTATAAAATCACTCTTCCCAGACACAAATGCGTGTGTTTGTCCTCTTTGCGTTGGCTCAGCTATAGGTATCTTTTTGTGTTGGGTTTTTTTCCCTGACTTCAGCAGCTGTTTGGGGGCTAAAACATTGCAGCTTTTTTAAGCTGTCACATGAAGGCCATTTTATATCAAATACCCAGAGGCTGTAGGCAGAAAACACTGGATGAGTTTTGTTTGCAGAGAACTTTTATTACCTTTGTTAATAGCACAGTGTTGAAAACGTGTGGAATTATTTTGCCTTTGGAGCACAGGCTGTCCTTGAAGAAAAGCCTTTAGCCCTTTTTTCCTGGGTGAGAAGCCTGGGGACAGCTCCCAGCGATTTTTCAGCTCTTGAGTCCAGCCTGGCTCTGTGGAAACGGAGTTGCCTTTGCCAGTAGTGGTGTGTTCACACCTAAGGTGAATTGGTTTGTGTCTTGGTTCACTCTCATCTACCACAGGTGACTGTGGCAGTGAGTATCAATGTACTTTGCTTTTTTCAACAGAAAAGATCATAATATGAGAAGTAAATCTTTAAGTCAAGCTCCCAAAGATGCCCATTTTGGACAATGAATGAACTGCAACTGAAGAGGGCAAAAAAAGTCAGAAGTTTCCCTTATTCCTGATCTGTGACTGGAAAACACAGTTCACTCAACCAATACCTCTATTTTTTTTTTTCTTCAGAATTAAGGTCATGCAGCTTAATTCAAGCCAAAGACCTCTATAGCTTAGATATTTGATTTGCAAATCACCACATTCTCCTGAAGAGTGTGACACAAAAAGCTGCTCTGTTGGTAGTAGCTTGTCAATCTGGAATGTTCATCCCTATTCAAGTTCTGCAGGGAGCTCAACTCTTGAAATAATCACACCTCTAATTCTTGGAGCTGTCATGATAACTTAAATATACTTCTAGCTGTTTTTTAATTTGATAATCCATGGTAGTGGAAATACAAAGACCTTCAGGAGTGTTAACAGCCCTTTCCCAAGTGACTGGGACGGTGTAGGAGGGGATGGTGCTGTTCCTTGTCCTGTGCCCTTTCCCTGAGCATCTGTTGCTGCCTGTTCTGAAGACAATACGTGGCACGAAGGTCTTTGATCTCACCTGGTGGAGTCAGACTTCGTTCTGTGTTGTCAGGAAACATCCCATAAAAGGTGGCCTCAACTTTCAGTACACCACAGTCAGACAATCCTCTTTCCCAGCCCTCTGTTCATGTCAGTGCCTTCAGGCTGCAGCCAGATGTCAAATGATACCATCTAACTTTGCATAACCAGTAAACACTTTGTAAATCTCACCCTGCACCAGCCAGAGCCGCTGCTGATGTTGTAATTTTATGCTGGTGTTGTCCTTTTATTAGCTGTTTTTTCCTCTTTTACTCAAAGCAGAAACAAACAGCAAAGCCTTCAGTAAGCGCCACCGTTTCCCCCCCTCTCCTCCAACTTCCTCTGCTGCTCTGAGTTGCCTGACAGGAGAGCCCTCCGTGGGATAAAGCCCACAAGCCTGCAGGAGGTTTCTTGGCTGCATGATCTCATCCCACTGAGGGAGCGGGAAGCATTATTTTTCCTGAAGTACAGGATGCAGATTTTGTTTTGGTTGTGCTCTTTTCTTTTTCTGGGGATGGAAAGGTGACTTTGGCACAAATGTGTACTGAAGGCAAATGAACTTTCCAGCAGTGGCTGGGTCCCTTGTACCAGGAGCCTGCGTTTGTGAGCAACATTCAGATTAATTTTCTTATGCCTCTTTCTGTGGCCCATTTCTTTCCTCAGTCAGTTCACCCCTGTTGCCAGTCTGTGTTTAGAAACTAGTGGGAAGAACTGGTGAAGCTGGAACACCTGTGGTACCAAAACCAGACTGTCCCTCAGCGGGGTGACCTCTGCACCCTTCATGCAGCTCCCACAAACCTGCCCATGGTAGAGTTTATGTGATTTAAATCAGGCTCTCTCCCTACTCCTTTCAAGCGTATGTACTTACTAAATGAGCAACCATTCAGTATTTATTAATGAATTAAAGTATTTGAATGGTCACACCTTGTTTGCCTGTCACGTTCAAATAATTTTCAGAAGTCGGAATTTATTTCCCTGGGGTGTCTTTGGTTATGTTCTTCTCAAATAAGATACATTCTGTAACTCAAGAGGAAGGCAATATTACACCTGCTTGTAAAACCAGGTGTGTTAGGTCGTGGTTAAAACTGAAAGTGTCTGTAGGTTTTGAGCCCAGCTTTAACACAGGATCTCATTGGCTTGGGAGAGGTTCCACGTGTCTCATTCCTCTTCCTGCTTTGGATGCAATTAGGGCTCTGTGGAACAATGATCTTTATTAGATAATAGCTATGTAAGTTCAGGGGAGGATGAATAAATTCATCTTGTCATCTCCAGACTGTTGGTGCTATTAAACTCTCCAGAATTTGTTTGCACTTAGTTGGTCTGAATTATGAATTTACTTTTTAAAGGCTGTGGGGAGTCAGGTTGCTTCTGAAAGAGTGCAAGATTCAGAACTCACCTGTGCTGGCCAGGGGGGCTGGTGGGAATGGCAGGTCCTGCTGTGCCCTGTGCCCTCAGCTGTGCTGGCCAGGGAGGCTGGTGGGGGGAATGGCAGGTCCTGCTGTGTCCTGGCCTCGGGGGGTGACAGGAGCCCCTCGTGTTCCACGGGTGCCTGGTGGTGTCACACACAGACCTGCGAATGCTGCACGTGGGCTGAGCTGCACAGTGGCTTGTTCTACTTCTTTGACTCCTGTTTTACACCATAATTGTAAACCTTGCTCTTTCGCTGCCTTTTTGTTTGTGTTTTCTGAATTAATAAGATTTCAGGCTGCGGAGCTGTTGCTCAGCACTTTCTTGGTACTAAGCATAATATATTTGAAACTGTGGCCAGGCTGCTCGAGCTCCTTCATCTCAGTTTATTTTATTTTATTATTTTCATTTTACCCAACAGACGAGTTCTTCACCCCATTCTGGACTGCCCAAGCAAGTCAGGATTAAAACTTCCCAATCTGTAGGGGATGTGAGCACCCCCTATCAGCAGCCAGAACCCAGAAGCAGGCATCTGTCTGTCAGTGAGTATTTTTGCCACTTCTGCATGTTTTTGTTCGTTGAAATGTATCTTTTGGGCACTAGTGTTTATGGTACAGCATTTAGGAGAGCTATGAGAAATTGAAGGGTTATTCTAGGACAAGGCAGTTCGTTTTCAAAAGCTCTTGATATGTTTACAATAGAATGTTTCAAAGTTCCTTGCTAAGTTGTGGAACAGCTGAGGAGCTGTTAAAGGGGATGTCCTGAAGCCAGAGCCATTGTGGTTAGAAATTTGGAAAGCTGATGTGAGTCCATTAAGCTTTTTATTTAGATTGGCAATTTCAGTTCATGAAACCTAGATTTGATTTTTTTATGTCGGGCTTTGGAATCTGTCCTGACTCCTGTAATCAAGCATTTTACTAGGAATTACTACTGCATATCCAGCTAGTGTCCTACATTCTGAGTTGCCTAAACTTTCACTCTTGGAATTATCAGGTGAGTAGAGCACAAGACAAAATCAGAGGTGCACAAAAGATAATGAAAAAAATCAGAGTAACATGTACCTTTGTCTCATTTCTTTGGGTTTCTGTTAGCTCAGTGAACTCCTGTTTAGAGAAAAGGTCCATGTAAGACTTCTGTAATTTTTACGACTTCCATCTCTGGCAGATTTGTCTTATTTCTCCCAATTTCTGTGTTACAACCTTCTGTATAACTGTGCAACACAATTCAAATGTGTTCGTGAAGGATGCTCGAAGCTGGTAACCTTTATATGAAAAGCTAAAACATGTAAAACACCTTCAAGGATTTATGGGCCCAAAAAAACCCAAAAAAGTCTGTGGTTTAGGATTTGACTCCTTGGTGTGAAGCTCAGTGAGCAGCGAAAATGCAGGAGGAAGGTGAGAGTGTGAAGCCCAGAGCCCGAAATGCTGCTCTGTGTAAAATATTTCTGCTTCAGAAATGAGAGAGGGTAAATTTTGCTGGAAACAGAAGCAGAGGATGACTCTGTTACAACAGCTATTTTGGGGCTTGTCAGAGCTGATGCCTCAGAGCACAGGTGATGCAAGTCACGGGGGCAGTACCAGGAGCTGGGAATGTCAGAGTTGTTTTGTTTTCAAGTTCTTGTCTGTGGCAAAGGAATGCTTCAGTTTCATTAACTCTGTAAACTTGAGGCAGAATTATTACATGATTTTAGATCAGTATTTGCAGTGCAAAGTATCAAATAATAAATGAAGATTAAACCACAGCAGTCTCCATACTGGAGGGCCCCAGCCAGAGTTTTTCCACACGATTCTGACTGAAGGTAACTGGGAGAATGAGCTCAGGGAAGGATTTGTTAACTAGACCAGTAGTTCTCAGTGTGGGACTTGTCTAAAAAGCCTGCTGTGTCCTGTGGAGAGTTTGCTGAGCCCCTTCTCTCCAGTTTGCTTTTATGAAGCAGCAAACAAACAAAGAAGTGCTGAAAGCTTGTGAAGTACGTGACTGAAACGGGGACAAAAAGACTTTTCCCATCCTTCCTAGTTTGAAGTTAATATGCATAAAAAGAGCAGCATTCCTTGGTCCTGAGAAGGCAGTGATATCCATGCACATCTGAACACCACATTTCTTTTTTAACAGACAAATTGAATGCCAAAAATATTTTATTTAAAATATATCTCTCTATATATTTCTTCTTTACTGACATTCTAAGGTATCCAGATAATGGTGCCAAAGCCAACAGACTGTAGCCCTGTCTGTCATGGGTAAACTGTATCATAATAAGGGGCCCTTTCTATATCCCAGTTACACACTCTTTCCTCTTATCCCAGCTTAGGGATAATTTCTGAATAGCTTGTCATTCAGCAGTCAAGAAACCATTAGTTTTACTTTCTGGACATCTCAAGGTACTAGACTGTTACATTGTGAAAAGGTCCAGAAGAGTTCCAGTTCTGTCAGAGGTCTGCTGGTAATTTGGCAGTAGCTCGGTCTTGCATCCATTTCTTCTTCCTTCTCTTTTCCTATCTTTGGTTTGGAAAAGGAATGTGCCCTGTTTCCTGGTGTTTCAAGCATGGAGACTCTCCAGCTCGTACCACGTCACACAGCTAAACTCCGAAGCAGTGTTTAACAAAAGCTTTTTGCGAGCAGGAGAGGGACCTGTGCAGTTCCTGAGCTCCAAAGGGCCTCGAGCCCGCTGTCACCAGCTTTGGAAGTAAAGACAACTTTTATTTAAAAGAGGAAAAAAAGAAAAAGTTGCTAAGCATTCTGGCAGGGCTTGTGTTTTTTCCACTCACTTCCTTTGATATACATGGATTTAGTGCCGACTTCCTTTTCCTGCCCGGGGATGGGGCCTTTCCACAAGAGGAGCTGGGCCGGTGCCAGCGGCCCGGGCTCTCTGTGGCCGCAGCGTTGTCGTTGTCGGAAGGAGTGAAAGTGCTCCCGGGCCTGGGGCGGCCGCACGGCCCCGGGGTTATCCCCCCTCCAAACGGCTCCAAACAGCACCTGAGCCCCAGGAGCTGCTGGGGCAGTCAGCTGGTAGCTCTGAGCAGTAAACTGTGGGCTTGGCGATCTTGGGCTTCATGATCTTGGAGGTCGTCTCCAACCTTAATGATCCTATGATTCTATTAATCCCCTTTTTTTACGTAGTTCACCTCCCTTGCACTCTAAGCCATGCCAGCATTGTTCGTTTTCCTTCTGCAGCACCCTGAAAGGTGCGTGCTCTGCTTTTCAGCCCCTGGAAGGTGTGTGCTCTTCTTTTCAGCCCCTGAAAGGTGCGTGCTCTGCTTTTCAGTTCACTCGTCCCGGCTCTTTCCCTTCATTCTTTATTACAACAACTTCTATAGAAAATATTTTCCTTGGGAGAATATTTGCTGATCTTTGCCCATCTTTCCTAGCACCTGAGTACACACAGTTAATTAAAGACAGTATTGTAAGGAGCACAGCTTGAGAGCTGATCTTCACCTGCTGCCTCCGACTTCATGGGTGACCTCGAGCAGATTGGCTGGACCGCAGCGGTTCTTGGAGCTCACAGTGGGAATTGGTGGCAGCTGCAGGTGGATAGGTCACTGCAAAAAGGGGATTTTTTTCTTCCTGTGTCTAAAGTTTCATCTTCTTTGAGATCTGCAGGGAAGAAATAAACCCTAAGGGTGAAGTGTCTCCCAGTAGGTAGCACAAGAGAAACTCTTTAGGTAGTGCCACTAACAGATGATTAAACTGTTTTTCTTATCCTTTGGCCCCTAAACATACTTTCTGTCCTTTATCTGTCTCATCCAATTAACGGGAATTAGAGAGTTGGCCTCCAAAACAGTGGTTTGGCCCAAAGTAACTGTAAAGTTTGATTTTTCATGCAGTAACACAGAAATTTGGGGGTTGTTTCCAAAGGTAACAGTGTTCCCATGGGATACTGAAATTGCTGGGTGTCAGTATAACTAGCTCAGCTGATAATGACCAGCAGGAATGTGCTGTCACTCAAAGTAAATTACGCTAATTGATGCAAACTTTTAATTAAGACAGAAGAGTGGTTGCCCTGACACGTGTATTGTTTAGTGGAGATTAGCAGTGGAGCTCATGCCCGAAAGCCGGAGATTCCTGGAATCCCGCCTTCCCTCAGGAGCTGAAATTATGCTCAGGAGGCTGAGCAGAAGAGGTTAGAAATGGATGACTGCTTTGTCAGGAGCTTCAGCAACAATCATGTAGCACCTAAAACATCAGTACAGGTGCACATAAAAAAATTTGGTTTCCCTGGTTCCACATCTGACCAGACCTTAGGGTTCGCTCTGGAATTCGTGCGGTCGCAGAGGTTTGGTGCTGGCGGAGGCACGCGGGGTTTGTGGTAGGAGTGGGCATCATCTGGGGGAGCTGCTGTTCTGTGTGTGGCGGGGTTTGTGCGGGTGGGTGCGCAGCCCTGTCAGCGCTGTCCCTGTCGCAGGCTCGCAGAGCACCGGCCGCAGCTCGCCCCCGCCCGGGTACGTGCCCGAGCGGCAGCAGCGCATCGCCCGCCAGGGCTCCTACACCAGCATCAACAGCGAGGGCGAGTTCATCCCGGAGACCAGCGAGCAGTGCGTGAGTATGAGCCTGGGGCTGCCACACAGCTCCAGCTGTTCGGGGATTCTGCTGGGATCTGGGCCCTCTTCTTCTTTCCCAAATATTCACTGGCTGTGCTTGCACCGACACCTTCAGGTAGCGAGGCACCAGGTTGTCCAGAAAGTTGTGGCTGCCCCATCCCTGGAACTGTCCAAGGGCAGCCTTGGAGCAACCTGGTCTAGTGGAATGTGTCCCTGCCTATGGCAGGAAGTGGAATTGGATGATCCCTAAGGTCCTTTCCAACCAAATCATTCTGGGATTCTAAAAGTGCTGCTTTGTGCATTTAAGCAGCTTCAAACTGCAGCTGTGTAAGTTCAAAGCCTTTGCTGGGCTGCCAGAAGCAGTTCCCTGTTCTGGGCATTGCCCCTCCACCTCTGACTGAGCAGTTCTGGTGCTGTCACACGTGTGACAAGGTTTCCTATTACCACGTTTGGGTGACCCTCTTGCTTTTGAAACCCTGCTCTCCATTCAAAAAAGTGGGAAGTGAGGCCAAAGGGCGACTTGCAGGTGGAGGCAGCAGCACCAGTAGAGACTGTTCCCAGAGCCAGTTGAGATCAAAATGCAGCACAAGACTGGCTAAAGCTTGCATTTTTCACAGCAGAGTCCTTCAACAACTAAAATAGTGCCTCAAATTTTATATTAACCTAATTTCCGTGGGAGATAAAGGAAAACTGTATGTTTAAGTAGGCTTAGACTCCCTTCTTCAGCTGGACATCCTGCAGGCAAGCAGCTGTGGGCTCTGCTCCTCTGGCGCAGCCTCTCCTGGGCCCTGGACTGAACTGATGTTGCTCTGTGGTTTCTCCTGTGTTGCAGATGCTGGACCCTCTAAGCAGTGCTGAAAACTCGGTGTCAGGAAGCTGCCAGTCCTTGGACAGGTGAGCAGACAGGTACAAATGTACAAACTGGTGAGAACATGCGTGCTCAGATGGAAATGCCAGTTGTAGTTACATAAAAGCCTGTTTTCTATCTCATACATTTTCATGGAGGCAAACAAGAACTTACTTCCCTCCTATATCCCAGTGTATTTCTTAAAGAGCATTGATCATGGCTTAAGGCTGTGTTATTTTCTGGCACAACCACAGACCAACAAACTGGTGCTTCAGTGGCTTTACGTTATAAATACAAAATTCTGAAGCGAGCAGCCTGTGTGGAGCCGCCCCTCACAGAACATCTGGCTGCAGGGTATTTAAATCTCTTTTAGACAAGACTCTACTTGTTCATTTAAAAAATAAAACAACAGAAAAAATACCCCAAACTATTTTAAGGTTACAGAAATAGATCATTGCACTAGATTGCTATGTTCTGCAAGATACAAAATGAATTCCAGGGATAAACAGGGGGCTCTTTCTTTTATGAAGAGTTTGTTATAGGTTGATGCTCCAGATCTTCTTCCCTTTCTTTGCTGACGGTGTTGCTTGAGGTGCTGGTGGGCAGCCAGAGGTTCTATTAACTTGAATAGCAACTGTGGCTTCCCAGCACCTGTAATATTGGACTTCAGCACGTTTTTAAGATTCCTTCAAGCTCATTCCTTTAGGTAACATATGCTTTTATGTCAAGCACTTGAGGTTTGGATTTGTAGCAGTTCACTTCCTCCAGTTTCTGGAGTCACAAGGAAGCACTTACAGTTAACTGTGTGTGTGCATGCATTTATTTACTGAGGGAGCATTGCTGATTTGTTACCTGTCCTCCTCTCTCCTTTCTCTGCCTTTACTGAAGGAGGAGAGGAGATAAAAAGCCTTTCTGGTTATTTGTGGTAGGAGTGAGCATCATCTGGGGAAGCTGCTGTTCTTTGTGTGGTGGTAATCTCCTTTGGAGTCTAACAGCTGTATGAGGCTGCTCCATGTACACTGGGTAACAAAACAAGGTGCCAAGAGCACAGCTTTGGCACAGATTAAGTTTGTGTAATCTCTTAAGAGAGGTTAAAGACCCTGTGCCAAGTAAAGGGCCATACTTAGGCTTTCTGGAGGAGCTCTGCTTACTGAGGAGAAACACGAGGGTTGGAAATAGGATTGTTTGTGTTTAGGCTCATCTGCTGCTGGAGAGAGGAAAGTGCACCCAAGTTTTCATGAGAGGAGCTCTTGCCCCTCGTGATGAGTCACAGGGGCAGGGATCTCCAGTCTTTACTGCCTTGTGAGCAGTGTCCTGCAAGTGATGCCTTGTTTTCCTCTTCCTCTCAGCCTTGGTTTTAGCCTCCCACTTCTCACGTCTGAAGGAATCACTGAGTCTTGTACCACAGACTGGGGAAACACTGAATAAATGGCTCAAACTGCACAGAAAGGCTGAGTGCCCACACTGGGGAATAGTCTGGTTAGCTGGGGCTTAGCCTGGCTTTAGCTTTGCAGATGCAGTGTGAAGTCTTTGCAGGGACAGGGATTTGAGAATCCAGTGTTCAAAGGTATTTGCCTATATTTAAAGTCCTTGTAGGTTTTGCTCTGGTAGACAGCAAAACTTATTCTTGCCTTCTTTCTCTAATAGTCCTTCTTTTCGGAAGTCACGGATGTCAAGGGCACAAAGCTTTCCTGATAATAGACAGGAATTCTCAGGTATGTCTTTGGTACAAAGGTTATTTGATCCAGACATTTTCTGCTCTTGGCTGGCTGCCCTCCCTGCTTGCTGGGATTGTATAAATAGAAGAACTGGGGATACGCTGATGGAAAAGCTATGAAGTTATTTATTGCCTCTTCCTAAAAACCTGCTGTTACAGGAAAATTCTGTGATGAGAAGTTATATTTTTTGAAGGAGCCTCACTTTTGTCTTTGCTTCTCCTTCCAGACCGCGAGAATCAGATCTACGACAAAGCGGGCAAAGGCGGGACCTACCCTCGGCGCTACAACGTCTCCATGCAGCACAAGGACTACAGCGATGGTGAGTTGGCTCAGACCTCCCACCCCGGGCTGCGAAAAGAAGGGGAGGCAAGGGCAGCCTCCACACGAGTGTAACTCCTAGTTGGAGAGCTGGAAGTGCCCTGGTCCTTGCAGTTAGTGCTGGGGTTGATGCTGCCGTGCATGGTGCCACATTTTCATGGAAACCCATAATGGTTGTTTGTAAGTCTTTGTTTACTTTGTAATTCTTTGTTTACTTTGTCCTTTCTGGGGTTATCCAGGCTGAGTAGGGAATTGTGGACATAGTTGTTAGACTTGGTCCTATATAAGCAGTTTCCTACCACAGAGATTCATTATGCTTTGCTAATTTGCATTGCAGACGTGCTTCTGGGTCTTTTAAATATAGCAGGGACTTAAAGAATTACATCTCTGCTTGTCAGATGGCTTTATGCAAATTAATGTCTCAAAATTTCATGAGGTGCAAGTTGGCACAATCTTTGTTTATGGTTTTTATTTGCAAGTCCAGGCACATTACCTAGAAAGTCATTTTGTATGTAGTTGTTAAGAAAGCTCAGAGCTTGTGCTCAGAGCCTGTAAACCAGATTTTTCCTTTGGAAGGTAAGTTTAGATCTTACAGCACTGAGGGCATTACAAAATGTTCTCTGCCTTCTGCTTTGGGAATGATCCAGAGCTGTACTGAACTCAGGCGGCATCAGCCCTGAGCTGTTACATTTTTGCATCTCGTCTGTTCGGCAGTAGATTCTGCTCCATGGGAACAGAGCAGAACATGGGGTTTCTCTCCCTTCTCCCTGCTGCTCAACCCCCAGCCATTCTTTACCTTCCACTTGCAAGCATTTATTTAAAAACGTTACTTTCTCCCCCAGGCCGGAGGACGTTTCCCCGGATACGGCGCCACCAAGGGAATCTTTTCACCTTGGTGCCTTCGAGCCGTTCCCTGAGCACCAACGGGGAGAACCTGGGCCTGGCGCTGCAGTACCTGGACCCCCGGGGCCGCCTCCGCAGCGCCGACAGCGAGAACGCGCTTGGAGTGCAGGAGAGGAACATCCCCACCAAGTGTAGGCACTCGCTGGGCTAACTGGGGAAATGCCTGCAGGCTGTGGGCAGGGAGGGCTCTAAGGGGGCACTCCAGACCCAGTGCGTTGCCATAACCTGGCTTTAGCAGGCCACTAGAACTGCATCGTTCCCTGGCCGTGCTTTGAGACTTGTTTGTCACACCCACAAGACGAGTCTTTTGCTTCTCAGATTTCTTCTGGGAGCTGGCCTTTCCTTTAGAAAGCATTGCAAATTCAGCTGGGAAGTAAAAAAAAATTTGCTTGACCTAGGTGATCTACAGGGTTCTTAAAACTGTCAGACAAGCTTGTTTGTTTTCTTGCTACGTTAACAGTTGCAGTCAGGCTTTTGGGTTACAGTTATTTTACTTGCTGAGAGCTGTATGTATTTCATTTGCTCCTTCGAAGGAGGGTTCTGTATTAACGGCATCCTTGAGTTGTTTTATTGGACAACTTTCTATTATTAAAAAAAAAGTAAATGGAACATAAGTCGTTATTGATGAACTTCAGATATCCCATACAGTAATTTAAGGATTAAAATGAAGAGTAAACTTGTAGCAGAGTAAGGAACACACTAAAATACCGACTGGCAGTAAATCTGATTAAATTAGACATGGCAAAGCAAATCTCTCAGCTCTTCTGTATTTTCACACTGTCCAGATGGCTGGTTCCTGTCTTTGTTTTTAGAGTTTCTTGTTAGATACAACATAATTGGATGCATTGCGCTGCAGGAGTCTGGTCGTGTTGCTTTCAAAGTTGGAGCTAAAGCACTGGTCTTTGAGTAATATGCTTTGAGATTAAGGGCAGTCTGAAAAACTGGGCTCAGGTATTAATCTCTGGGTCAGGAGACTGCTGCTCATGGAATGTGAGGACTCCTGGTGCCCTGAGGATGGAACCTCCTGCTGGGCTGTTGGAGATGCTGCTTTATCTGGGTCTCATGGATATTTTTATTAAGTCTGACTGTTCAGCAGGTAAAGAAGATACCTGTGCTAACATGGCCCCTACTTTATCAATGTCTAGTAGGGAATTAGGACTTCTAATCTTTCTGGTTAGAGAGAGCCTTGTGGTGAAATCCTTCCCACAGAAGTAACCCCAAGCTACCTGGGCAAAGAAACTCAGAATAATGTCCTTCAAGTTGTCCCAGAAGCTTAAGTCATTCCCAGCTGGCTGGGATTGATTTAGCGAGGCTGATCCAGCTCTTCTTCATCTGATGCATGTGATAACTACAGATCAAGGGTTGGAAGCTGCTCTTTAATTGCTGCATCATCTCTTAAGGCAGTGATTTTGTAGAATCCACCTGCTGGTGGAATGAAATTTCCCCAATCCCATCAAATAACTTGTCTGTAAAACACATTTGCAAAATGTTTTGTGGTGTCATTTATATGGGACACCAGTCAGCAGATCGTGAGAGTCTGGATGGTTGGATTCTGTTCAGAGCTCTGCCACTGATTCCTTACTCTGGAAGAGCTCCTCACGTTTATTCGACTATAGCACCCGTGGTTCAATCCCAGTATGATGGAGATTGGTCCTTGAAAAGCCCACCCTTGTTTTTAAATCGTATAATGAAAAGAGAAATTATTGCGGTTCTCTTTCAGCTCCAAGTGCTCCAATGAACTGGCGCCGAGGAAAGCTGCTGGGCCAGGGCGCCTTCGGGCGCGTGTATCTGTGCTACGACGTGGACACGGGCAGAGAGCTCGCAGCTAAGCAGGTCCAGTTTGATCCAGAGAGCCCTGAAACAAGCAAGGTAACCCTCATCTCAGCTTCTAAAATCCTGTAAGATCCTGTACAATGTCTCTCTCTGTCTGTCCTTGAAAGCTGGCATCTTATTTAGTTCGTACTAAGGTTTCAAGTCATGTGGAGAAGAATAGGAGTCATTTAAAAATTACTTTTCTGTGTTATTAACTCCAGCCTGAAACTAAAATCCATTTTCTGGCTTCATTCTAGGCTCTCCCTTCTCAGCTTTTTGGTTTGTTGCCAGGTTACTTGAGGAATACTAGACTGCCCTCTGTTCCTGGTTAGACATAGATGTGAATGAAACTAAACCCAGCAAGAGTAGGGTTTTTTTTCTTTTTTGAACAAAAAAAGCTGCTTGCACATGCCAAACCCATTTCTGAGGTTATGTGGTACACCCTGTATCAAGTGCATTAATTACCAGTTTTCACTTCTGAATTCTCTGTGTCCTTAAAACAAATTGAGTCGTGGGGTGTAAATTAATCAAGAAGAGTGATGTGACAGCACTTCAGAGACAGTGGAGATGGGACTGGCACCTTGAAATTATGGGACAGCACTCAACTCTCTGCTCAGGGAATAGAGCTGGAGTGGCTTTTGGGTTCTTTGCTGGTGTTTTAACAATGTACCAGTTTCCCAATATTGAGCAAATTCACTTTGAGCTAGAATAACTGATCCATGAAGATTTAATTATTCTGATTTTGTATGGGATATTGGTGCCAAGATAGTCCTAAACTGGGGAGTTCTACCACGTCTCTGTTGTAAATCAGACAGTAACTCTGAGCCAAGGAGGAACAGGCTGGAATATATTTTGAAGGCACTGAAACTCCAAACCTTAAACTATTATTTGGCCTGATTAAGCAGCTTCCTCTGGTTCCATGTGTCCCTGCAACATTCAGGTTCTTGCTCTAAGGTTCTGCATCCTCTCCTGGAGTAAGAGAGCTGAACCTGACGCCTTCCCATGTCAGGGCTGGAAAGAGTTAAGTGGAACTAATTTGGAAGAAAACATTATTCCTTTTTCCATAAATTCTCATGCCTTTGATGTTCCTCCTGTTCAATCCCTGGATTCAGCAAGAACCTGATAGTTTTTCTGAGCAACAAACGTCTGTGATTCCATCTGAAGCTGTTGGATAACCTCTTTGCCTTTGCAGTGTGATACCCTGTTGTCTGTGGCAAGAGCAAAGCAAAGGATCAGTTTCATGCGCAGAGCTGCAGATTCTTTGAAGTAAATAGGAGAGGAAGCTGTTTGTAGGGTTGATTCCAGTAAATCATCAGTGTGAATCAGAACAGGACTGGGTGACAGAAGCTTAGCAACTCTCAGCACCTGTTGTTTTGCTCTCCAGTGGGTTGAGGTTCCAGTTCTGTAACTGTATTCAGAGCTATTTCATAATTAACACTCCCTGCCCTCAGCTTAGTGAGAGAAGTGAGGTTATACTCGTGTTGGTGAAGAATCCCTTCAGCCACCCGGGGTAAAGCCATGCAGCTGACAGAACCAAGGCAAGAAACAAAGTTTTTCTGGTACTAAATCCATGTATGATACTGCCTGTGTTCTATCAAAGCTTCCACACCAACACTTAGAAGCAGATAATACAGTAAAAATGAACAGGAAGCCCCGGTAATGGTTGCCTTTTCCAAGAAGCAGATAAACCAATGTCATGGATTACACTTTTCAGTGTAGTAGTGGTCTCATCCTGCCAGTGACACGACAAATTTATTATTTTTTATATTTATCATATATTTCCTGGGGCTGCAATCTTATTTTCTCCTTCAACATCTGTAGGAAGTGAGTGCCCTGGAGTGTGAAATTCAGCTGCTGAAGAATCTCCAGCACGAACGTATTGTGCAGTATTACGGCTGCTTAAGGGATCGAGCAGAGAAGACCTTGACCATCTTCATGGAGTACATGCCAGGGGTAAGAGCAGCACAGCCAGGGATCAGAAAGGGAGATGGCTGGGCTTGTTAGTTGGTTTATTAATTGCTGTGATCCCCCTTAACTGTGTCATCCACCTCAGACCCTCTTAGGGCTGGGCCTTCTCACCCTGGCTCATAATGCCACCATCTTCATTTTATTTATGTCCAAATAACCTCTTTGGTTTTTTTTCCTTAAGTGTCTTGTACTTGAAATTATTCTCTATATTCTATATTCTCTTTAATAGTCACTAAAGTCAGTTCTTTTCTTCAGTCTAAATTTGTTCTACCAAAGTACTTCAAGGGACTTGGGCCAACATGTAAATCCTGATAACTGAATTAGCAGAATCATGGTACAGCAAGTGAGGCTAAAACTGACTCTCCAAAAAGGGAGGCTTTTGACCCAGATCAGTCTGCTGAGCTATTTTATTGCTTGTCTTCACAGCTGGTTGTACCAGCAGACAGAACCTCCTTAAGCTACTCTTGCCTTGAAGCCTGTCCTTGCTGTTCTTACAAAGGGCGTCTCGTGGCAAGATGCTCAGAGGGCCTCCCAGGAAGGCTTCAGCAGAGGCCAGAGCTCTTTGCTGGGCCAGTGGGGTGTATAAGCCAGTTGGGCTTGTGGAAATTGAATGGACACTGCAGGATTTGTGCTTTGTCACTTCTTTGCCAATTCCTTCTGTTTGCTCTTTGCAGGGGTCAGTGAAAGACCAGCTGAAGGCGTACGGGGCCCTCACGGAAAACGTCACCCGGAAATACACCCGGCAGATCCTCGAGGGCGTCTCGTACCTTCACAGCAACATGATTGTGCACAGGGACATAAAGGGTGAGAGCAGCGGGCAAGGGGAGGGAGCTCTCCCAGCACGAGTGCAGTCAATTTGAGAGCAGAAGGGTTTCACGTGGGCACGTACCAGATAATGGCAGCAGTGGGGTTCTTGATCTCATTGCAGCTTTGGAGGAGGAATTGGTTTCGGTGTCTAAACCTCAGTTTGTGTCCACATAAAAGCTAAGCGCTAAAGTTTGCTTTTTCCCTGGTGCTTAGTGTTCAGGACCTCTGACCAAGTAAAGTGAAGATTGACTTGTTTATTGTAGGAGTTCAAAGCGGTTTAATTGGCTACATCTGTTACCCAGCTGACCAGAAAGCAATGCTTGCACTCACCAAAGCAGCATCCCAATAAAATCCTCTACACAACTCTGTTCTCTCTCAGCCCTTGGCCTGGGGGCCCTGCTAGGCTGGCTGAGCTGTTTACAGGCACTGTAACAATGCTGGTGCTGACTCAGCTCTCATTTCCCTCCCCCCTTCACTTCCATGTGTTTTTCCCTGAAGTTTTTCCCATTTACAGCCATTAGCAATTGGCTTGTCTACAGCCTGAATTAAAGAAATGATGTTTAGCAGGTCACCTGAGGCTTGATGGGGAAAGAGCCATACCATGAGCACGGGTATTTGGGGTCGGATATCGTTCTCTAGCTGCGGATCCAACAGCTGGATTGCATGAAAACAGCTGTCTTTGTTTTTTGTTTCTGTCCAGGTGCCAATATTCTCCGTGACTCTGCTGGGAATGTGAAGCTTGGGGACTTTGGGGCCAGCAAACGGCTGCAGACAATCTGTATGTCTGGGACAGGCATCCGCTCCGTCACGGGCACTCCGTACTGGATGAGCCCGGAGGTGATCAGCGGGGAAGGCTACGGGAGGAAGGCGGACGTGTGGTGAGCCTTTCACTTGCTGTCCCTACAGCTCTTCCTGGCCACAGCTTTCCTGGAGCCAGATAAGACACACACCTTCTGTCATCTGAATCCCCACATTCGCACCCCATCTGGATGAAAGGTTTTAGGAGAATCAGAGTCACTGATTTGAACTCAGGACATGATCTTCTGCAGGCTGTGTTTTGCCGTGCTAACACCTAGCTACTCATTTGGTTTTTCAGAACCAGTTTCGGTTTTTCAGAACCAGTTTCAGTTTTTCAGAAACAGTTTCCACTCATTCCTCCCTCACACTGATAGCTGTTCTTTTGCTTTCTGGCTGTTTTCATCCAATGTTTTCATCCTTCTCATGCTCTTAAGCACTTGGTGGAATTCTTGGGGGTGTCCTGTGCAGGGCCAGGAATTGGGATGATGATCCTTGTGGGTCCCTTCCAACTTAGGGGATTCTGTGATACTCCTTAGAAGAGCAACTGAATGTTATTTAGGAAGAGCCCATTCATTTAGTTATAAAATGAGAGTTATGCTTAAAATATACTGGAAATTAATAGAATTTTAGCCTTAAAGGAAAGATGCCCAGACCTGGAATAACAGAAAAGATCCAGGTCAGATCAGAGATATCTGCATGAATGGAAACTGTAGCTGTGCTATTATTGGCTTAGCTATGAAACAGCCTCTATCAAAAGAGCAAAATGGTCCTGTGCCAAAATGTTAATTTTGGAGGCCTTAAAAAGGTGAGGTTATAAAACTTAAGTAAGCGACAGGGACGGAAAGTCTGGTTGTGCCTCCACAGTAAAGCAGGGCCTGTCTCCTGCACAAGCAGCAAGTGGAAACGCAGCTGAAAAGTGTCTTGTCTGCAAGGAGTTAAGTCCTGCAGACTCTCCCGGTTCGGATGCTTGGGGAGAGAGTGAAGCACGTGCCCTTCCCCCTGGGCTGGTGCAGTTGTGGATTTCCTCTCGGTGCTGACATTGGTCCATTCCCATCAAAGAGTCGCTGCCGTTGGCTGGGCTCCAGTTCCTACAATCCCAATCATTATTTTGGGGGGTCAGAATTTTCCAGTGCAGCACTGGTCCCAGGGTGGATGTGTATGGCCCAGAGGCTCAGAAACGTAACAAATCCATCCACCTGGCTCTGTGCCACTGCTGCAGGCCTCTCTCCAGTTTTCTTTTTCCTAAATAGCAGAATATGTGAGCTATTTGTTATTACTGGAGTGACTTGACATGAAAAACATTCCTGCTGTTTGCTGAATATCTTAAAGAAACCGGATCTGCTTAAACGGTATAAATCAGTCTAAACAATAATATATCCCTGCTTGCTTTTGAGCAAACCCCCAGCACTTCAGCACACATGGTTTGCATTTTCTGTACTCTCTTCTAGTAAGTCTGAAATGGCTGGAAAACTGTAAAATTTTCACGTTGCATTTTAAACCTTGTCGAGAAATCAGTTCTTGCATATTCACTGCATTTAGTTCCTTTCCTTCCTTGTCTTGGCAATTGATGCAAGTCTGCCTCTCAATATGTCTTTTCCTTGCTTTTCACCTCAAAAGAAGGTTTAGTTTTAAGGTAGAGGAGGCAGTTTTGCCTTTTTAATGGAAGATGTGATAAAAATATGGGATTGGATATTAAAAATTCACTAATGGCTTTTACTTAATCTGTGACCTGGAGGAAGCAATTAATCCTTTTTGAATAAACCCCAATCAGCACAGTGCTACAGAAACCATCTTCCCTGGGAAGGCGTTGGAGTCACGTCACCTCAGAAGGGTGGCTCAGCCATGTCCCCAGAATCACGTCCTTGCCCCGAGGTAGCCTGCAGAGCCCCATTAACTTTACAAGGAATGTTTCCTTAAGGTAATGATGCATCTGTCCCACAGGGATGGAACTTACTGCCTTCCCAGTTTGCAACTGTTACAACTTTATTTTTTGACTGATGCTTGGTTTCTTGTGAGGTAGAGATATTATTAGGTTGTTTATTTCCCAATGTGGGCATTTCGAGGCTGTGACTGAAAAGGGATTTTGCTGAAATGGCTTTGTGGGGTCAACGAGCTTTGGTTCCCTGAACCTTTTCTATCTTGCAACTCAGCAAGTTGAGCCTCTGAGCAACCTGTTCTAGTGGAAGTTGTCCCTGCCCATGGCAGGGGGTTAAAACAGGGTGGGCTTTAAGGTCCCTTCCAACCCAAACCAGCCTGTGATTCTCTAAGTGCCTTTGAGTTACAGCAGCAGCAGCAGCACCTGAAGTACCACCGAGGGCACACGGTGCCTTCAGGGACGTTCCACGGGCACCTCTAGTCCCCTGTTAACACAAGTGTTTCCTGAGAGGAGAATTTGAGCAAAGGGGAGCAGGACACACGGCCCTTTGCAGGCAGTGGGAGCAGCCCCCCTGGCTCAGCACTTCCCTGCTCTCCTGGAAGGAAAGGCAGCTGTTGGCAGCTCTGGCTCCGAGTCGGGGTGCGTGCGGGGTTTGCCGAGCACAACCCCCTCCGGAGCTGTTTCCAGAGCTGGGCTCGCTGTGGGCTGCTGGGGAGCTCTCCCTGAGCACGGGGCATTATTGGGCAAATTCTCATTTGTTTTTTCCTGTCTGCTTGCCCAGGAGCCTCGGCTGCACCGTGGTGGAAATGCTGACCGAGAAGCCCCCCTGGGCCGAGTACGAAGCCATGGCAGCGATCTTCAAAATCGCCACCCAGCCCACCAACCCCCAGCTCCCCTCCCACATATCAGAACATTGCCGGGACTTCCTAAAGCAGATCTTTGTGGAAGCCAGGCACAGACCCTCTGCTGAAGAGCTGCTCAGACACCAGTTTGCACAGCTCCAGTACTGAATTACCTCCCTTGCTCGCAGCTCCTGCCGGGCTTTCCGTGCCCTGTCTGGTCTGGTTGCAACTGCCCGTCGTGGTGCTGCATCTTCAAAATACCAACTCAGCTAGGCCTAGTCCTTTGGGGAAGTTCTGCCAAGGAACTTAGGGTCTGCTCTTGTGCCTGATTCCTTCATTTGCTGGACTGATGTTCATCCTGCCGACAGCTGTCCAAGCAGAGCTGCATTTTTGCCCCGGGTTGCCTGGATGTGACGTTGCAGCTGGCTGCGTGTTTTCTGCAGGCCCAGGAGTGGGAATCTAACAAATCTCTCACTGGTTGAACATAGGAGAAAATCTGAACCCAAGTGGGAGCTGGAAGAGCTCCACTCTTCAGCAAGACAGAAACATGCACCAGCCTCCAGACCAGCTCTGTCTGTGGGAGTCCCTGGTTTTCCCCTGCTGGGGCTCCAGAGGCATCTCCAGTACCTGAACCCAGCAAAAAGCCATGTGTCATGGAGCATGCGCTCGCTATAGTATGGTATATTTTTCCTCTTGAGTATTCAGCATCTGAGGATGTACAGAAAATATTGATTCAAAAGTATGTGAATAGTGTTATAACAAACCCATGGATTTGGGGCTGGGGGTGAGGGAGGTCTTTCCAGCTAAATGTCAGGATAATCAGACAAGTTTCAGCAGAATGCAATCACTCCAGGGCCTGAGGGAAGGGCTCTCCCACTGACGTTGGAAAATCCGGAGCTGATTTCTAAGGTTGGTCTGTCCCAGCATTAAGACAGTGTCAGTTAGCTTGTGTCACACCAAACCAATCTGTGCTCCTGCTTCCTCTCTCTGGGGCTGCTGGGTCCGAACAAAACCCCTCTGGAAGGGAATTCTGCAGAATTCAGCTTCCTCCTGCATCTGTCTCTTTGGCTGGTAACTTTTTACCATCCTTTTAACCAAAGATAGTCCATCTGGTGCCCAGGAATTTACTTCAGAGTTTCTTTGAGCACATGGCCTAATGGAAAACTGAGGAGAGAATTACCTGGACACTCGTTCTTCAAGCTCAACCCTTCTCTGTGTGTTGTTGGTTTCACACGTGTGCAAGTGGTCATTTAAAAGTTCCATAAAAACATTATTGCCTAAATTAAATAAGCTTTTGTAGGAGTCAAGTCAAACAGGGAACCAGAGAAAACATTTTAAATGGTAGCGAATATCTAAAATTACCTGGAGATCCCCATGCAGGTACCAGGAAAATGTATCCAAGTGATCATGCACTTCAAAGATACCACAGGTCAGAAAACTGAGGTCCTGATGGCCTCAATCCTCTATACTGATTTGGGCACTAATAATCTTTATTTCACTCATGAAAGACCAGCAGTTTTTAAGTGCTGGGGATTCATGGAGTGATTATAAGTTATCTCTGAGAAACGAAACTAAGAAAAGCAAATGTTAATTAAATAAATTATTGCTTTATAGGGCAACACTGAAGGTGTTCTGCTCTTGTATTGGAAACCATATTAAGGTTCCACACACCTCCACTCTTCTCCCCCATAAAAATTTGAAAATTGCTTCATAATGCAGTAAAATTAAGTTTTTAAGTGAATGCTAATAGCAGGATAAGGCAAGTTGTAATGAAACCAAGCTCCTTGAACACATGAAAAATACTGTGTTGAATTAAAAGAGGAAAAAAAAGAACCCTAAAAGCCCCAACCAATGAAAAGTCCTGAAAATCTTTGACAGTATGAAGTGTTTTTTCTGTGCCAAACCCGGAGCAAAGTGTAACCAGTAAAAGCTGGTGTTGGTTTCCCTTCCAGGCTCCCTGCACTACTCCAAGGGTGCACTGTCCCAGTTGTGGGCACTTAGGGGATCCCTTTTATGAAAGCCCTTGTTCCGTAATTTATTTAATTCTAGTGAGAGCACTACTATTGATCTTTTCCCCACCAGGAACTCGACTCCAAATTGTCCAGACCCTTGGCCTGACTTCTGGCCTGCACTTGGCTGTTGCCATGAGGGGAGGCGAGGATGTGACGCTCCCGGTCGGAGTTAGGGAGCTTTTCACACCACTTTGCTGGGAACGTGGGATCATCCCTGGAGTCTGGATGACAAAAGTAGGGGGGTCAGCACTGCTGGGGGCCCAGCTCTTCAAGCCTTGCAACCTAAATATACCAAAGATTGGAGTCTTCATCTACTACCCATCACTTGCAGGGGTCAGGAGCATGGTGACGTCTGCAGGGGCTTCCCTCTATCCTTGGCTTGTCCTCACCAAATCCAGACCTTCTCCCCTGGTCTTTCTCTTGCTGTCCCTCACGCTGTGATCTGGGAGAGAGCAGGGCATGAGGAAACGGCGTAACTTCTAATGTGTCAAAGCAACTCAGTCCTCAGGACCTCGTGGCTCTTACCTCACCCGCGCCACGGGAGCGGTTCCAGAGCGGGGCAGGAGCGCGCGGGGCCGATGGGCTCTGGGCTCGGGGCTGTCCCCGGCGCCCCCGGCCCTGCCTGTGCTGGATGTGCCTCCCTGTGCCAGCCCCGCACTCCGGGGTGCAGCGGGAGTGAGCAGCAGCTGGGCAGCCACAGAGAGCTCGGGGCCGGCTCGGACGGGCGCGCTCGGCACAGGAACAAGCCAAAGCATTACCTGTATGTTTGGAGATGCACTTTTATGAATGTAGTTTATATCGCTCTTTTTTAGCTCTTTTTACATCATGTAAACGGTGATGCCTCATACTTTTTTTTTTTTTTTAATTTATATCGTAAAAGATCATATTTGGTGATTTTTATATATATCGACTGTTACGGGGTGGGGGGAGGTGGGGAAATAAATTTGACGCCTTTATGAATTTAAAAAGGAAAAAAAGCAGCTGGTTTTGCAGAGAATTTGCTGATGGTTTATAATGAGTAGAGCCAAGCCAAAATGCCTCTTGGTTTCCTCACAGCCTTCTTGATTATGGAAAAGGAAGATCTGGATTCCTGAGTCTACTGCTCCGATGAATAACTTGGGGCTGACATTGATACCACGGGCTTTTAACAGCCCTGGCAGCAAAAGAGTTTCAAGTGGACAGAAATGTAATTATACCTCAGAATTGGATTATGTCTGTCCTCTTTATCCTGGCAGACTGGGAAAAAACTGGGAATAAACTCATTTAGGGGAGAGTGGATGAGGAGTGCCAGGCTGACAATAAGCTCTTGTGTCGATTCCAAATGTCACGTTGGGTTTCCTGCTGTTCCTTCCAGTGAGGGAGATACGGGGAACATTGAGTATTGGGATTCCTGATGGAAGGTGCTGCAGAAATGGAGAATATTCTGTTTGACAAAGAATTTCTTATCAGAGTCCCAGTATACTGAAACAGTTAAAACTAATCAGAAGAATGTCCAGGATTCCCATTGGAGAGGAACTTGGGGGAATTTGGCTGACCCTGAGGTAGTTAGGAAACAAAGTAGTGACATTTTGGTCTTGGTGTGACGATTCTGTGCATTCCAGGTTATTTGCTTGTTCTCCAGAAAATCCCACCTTTGCCCATTCTAGTGGCAGTTAGGTTGCATCAATTTGGATGGGGTTTTTGGGGTGGTTTTTTTGCCTAATTTGGAATAATAGTCCAAAGGACTTGAAGCTGCTCCAAAGAGTTCCCATTGCCACCAGTTACCAACATAGAGTGACCAAGAGGGAAAAGGTGGGTGTGCCAGGAGCGGTTCAAAAAGGAAGAAGAGGATTTTGTTACCACCATAGATGCTGCAAAGCAGGGAGAAAGGGCTTTAACCTGGATTGTGCAGAAGACCTTGACCCAGTAGTCTCTATTTACCGACCAGGGGCTTGCAGTGCAAAGCCAGGCCAATGTATCATTTTATTTACAATAAAATTATCATTTATATGAAAGCCTGTTTTGGTGGTTGTCCTTTTAAAAAGCAAAAATTTGGAGAAGGAAAGCCTCTGGATTTCAGACAAGTAGAAGATACCATGAGCTCCCTTCCAGAAATGGAGCTTCCCAGCTGAACTGGAGGAATCTGGATGGTCTTGCATTGACTGTAGCAGTGATTTTGGGCAGAACAAGCTTTGCTGTCCCTGAGTGGGGCAAGAGAATGGGTAACCACATCTCCAGATACTTTCAGGCTTTATTTTTTTTCTGGCTTGCTGTGTTAGGAACAGACAGAAATAGTGCTGCTATAAAATTCATCTGTTCTTGCTGAAAGGCTGATTTTTTTCCTGTTCGTGCAGCTTCTCTCTGCGGGGTCACTGTCACTTAGTCAGTGTTTGGGTGCCACTCTGTCCCTCGAGGGACTGGGCTCCCCAGCCCTAAGCACACGCAGCCCCCAGGTGCCTTTTCCCAGGATGTAGCTGCTGTCAGTGATGCACTCAGGTATTTCTCAATATCAAATGTGAACCGGTCAGAAGAGGCGGGGCTGACCAGCTCATACAATAGAAACCCTGCACACGAGCCAAGCACGGGTGTGGCTCCTGGGGCTGTGCTAGCACAGATGAGAACCAGCAAGTGCAGTTGTCTCAGAATAAAAACATCTCGTGGAACCAGAATAAAGCACCTCCTGCTGCTTCCTGACACCCCCTTGTGTGTTAGAACCCACAGATCCTGCCCTTGCCAAAGGAGGAACTTGGGAACTCTCTGTTACCTTCACTTTGAGGAGGTTCTTCCCAAAGCTGATGCCTTTCTTCTCCTTTCCCCTCGGTGTGTTCAGTGGGATATTTGCTTGAGATTCACATCTTGGCCTTGTCTGACAGTCAGGTTCCTCCTGGACTCTCCTCCTGGTCACCCCTCTCAAAAGAAAGTGGCTCCGTAGTAATTCTGCCTTCCATAAACACGGAGTCTGTATTCCTAACTGGAATCTTCCCCACAGACCCACAGAATATCCTGAGCTGCAAGGGACCCACAGGGAACATCCAGTCCAGTTCCCAGCCCTGCACAGGACACTGCAGGAGTCCCACCTGTAGTCTGGTGGTTGAGCAGGGGCTGGCAGCCTTGCAGGTAGAAATTACCAGCCCCAAAACATTGACTAAAGCACAAAAGAAATGCAGCAAAGACCCTCAATTGTCTTTTTTATTTCTGGTAATTCATGTTAGGTGTGCTTTATGGCCCAGGAGAAGGGGACTTAAGGTACATTTCCTTTTAAAGTCCACTTCCGAAGCAAATAAAATATTCAAATCTCTACAGAGATTGGTACTGCTGTGGCTCTTTCTTTTGCGGTAGTAAAGTGTGAACCAGGAGCTGTGTCCTCTGAATTTGGTACTGCTCAGGTGTGGGTGTATTGCTTCTATCCAGCGATCCACTCTGATTTCGCTGGCTCTGCAGCTGAGCCCTGCCTGGTGCTCTGCAGCTCGCCCAGAACTGGAGGTTGTGGGGGTGTGATATGAAGGTTGCTGCTCATCAGTCCTTTGTTTCTTGGGTGGCGAGGGCAGCTCTGCCCTCGGAGAGGAGGAATTGCAGGTGGCTCCGGGCCGTTCTCCGTGCCCTGCTCCCAGTCACGGATTGTTCTTGTGCTGCCACTGCAGCTGCTGCCCTCGAGCTCTCGCTGCACCCACCCGGAGCCCCCGGGAGCTGCGGCATCCCCGGCTTTGGCTGCAGCTTGTGCTGCTTCTCTGGCTCCTCTGCTGGGAATATCCTCCCGCGGAGCTGCTGATGTACTGCTCTCACTGTGCCCCCAACAAGGACCCGAAATAATTCATCACAACCAAATGCAGCATCCTCAAGAGGGTTGCGGGCGTCACTGATCTCCCAGCGCCTGCTTCTCTTGCCAGATGCTGCAGGATTCTCTGACACCTTCTGGCCCCGTATCTCTTGGCTTGTTCCACTGGAGTAGACTGAGGTCAGACCTCACCGGGGGCTGCAGCTCCTCCCGAGGGGCAGCTGCAATCTCTGCTCCTGTGACCAGGGACGGGAGCCAGGGAAGGATGGGTGGAAAATGGCCTCAGATAAAATCTCAAATTTCAATTTGGAGGAGGGAAGGAAAGATAAAACATGTTTATTTTTCTGGTTTAATGTTCTCTTTCTAACTGAAAACCCAGCCTTTAAAACCTGGGGGCTTCACACTTCCCTACCCCAAAATCATCTGGTATTGTTAAAATGCTGCTCGTCTCGCTGTGCAGCAGCCTGGGAGCCGAGGGAATCGGGAAGTGAGGCCAGCGAGGAGCAGGAAGCAGAACCGAGGGCTCCGCTTTCATTTTCTGAGCCTTCTGAGGAAGGAAGGGGCCGGAGAAGGGGCCTCTAGCCTGCAGCATCGTGAGCCCCTCAGCAGGGCTGCTCAGGGGTGGCTTTTTTTGGGGTGTAGATCTGCCACCTGCGTGTTGGTGTTAGGGGGGTTGGCAGCACCTGCGTGCCGGGGACAGTCAAAGCTCTCGGTGAGGCTGAACCCCCCTGGGAGCCTGGGTCCCGGTGGTGGCTGTGTCCCCAGGCCATCCCTGCCCAGGAGTCCCTTTAAAAGCCCTTCAGTAAAAACGAGAAATAACTTGGCCAACATCAGGCTCCTCTGGTCATCCAGCAGGTGCTGTCCCCAAAATCAGATCTCAGTGGGACACCTCCACAGTGGAGCTGCTGCCTGGCTGTGGGTGCACACCCTGAGCCCCAGGAGGGCTGTACTGAGCAGGGGGAGCACCACAGAGCCCAGGGTTACCAGCACATCTCTATTCGTGCCATCTCTTCCTCCTCTGGACTGCCCATCCCCATCTTTCTCCCTCCTCCATCCTTATCTCCTGTTTCCATGGCTGTGCCTGGGTTCTCCCAGACAGGACGTGCTCAGCAGAGCTGATGGCCAGGGATGGAACAGGGGCTCTTGCTGTTGGTATCACAGCCTGTTGCTCTGTGTTGGGGCTCTGAAAAGCCCAGTTCCTGCAGAATTTGAAAGACATGGGATTCCTGAGCGCAGCTGTGCCAAGTGTGTGTGGAGGAAAGAAGTAAATAATAATTAAAACCAGACTCACCCACTTTCCCTGCTTTTCCTGCATTTGTCTCTCTCTGGCAGGGCTTGCTGGGTTCATTAATTTGTATGGACTGTGCTGCCCAAACCAGGGGACTGGATATGGAGTGGACCCAAGCCAGACCTGTGTGGCACCGGCCAGGCCAGCACTGATGCCCGTCCTGGCCCTGGCAGAGTCACTGAGCAGGGACAGGGCACGATGGCCACTGATGCGGAGGGGAGAGAGAGACGTATCAGGGCAAAGGGGTGGATCTAATCCTGGGGGAATTCCCTTTGAGGGTGGTCTGGGCTCCATTTGGAAGCTGGTGGAAGGTTCCAACTGGGCTGTGCTGCTCGCAGGGCAACACTGATGTGGAATTTGAAATCCTGGTTCGGTTCCCAAAATCTTGGGGGCCCCAGGGGGACTTCTGGTCAGGGGCCTGCACCCTGGTCACCTCTGCCCAGTCCTCATGGCCGGCAGGACCCCTCTGAGCACTCTCCAAAGAGGGGTCGGCTGCGTCTTTCCCTTCCCTCCCAGCCTCACTCGTAACATTACACACAGGTATTCAGGAATACTTCCTTGATCCCGTGAGGGCCGTGAGCCAGAGCTGACCACTGGTCCCACCTCCCCAGGCCCCTGGGAACACAGGACAAGACAGGGAAGGCTCAAAAACCTTGTATTACAAAAATAAAGGAGCACATGTGTCACGCGCGAAGCCGCCGCGAGGCTCCGGCGCAGAACGTACCAGTCGAAGGCGAATATAAAAAAGAGACACTGTTGAACAGGGCAACATCCTTAAGGCTGAACCATCCCAGCTGAACTGAGCTGATGTAAACCAAGGACCCTCCCTACCCAGAGCCCCGGCAAGGCAGGGTTGGTGTGGCGGGCACTGGGAGCTCTGCTGTGACTCACAAGCTGGCTAAGCCCCCAGCTCATCTCCTTTTCCGTGGTGACAAGGCCTGAAATGGATCAACAGGGCTGGGGGGTCCCGTGGGGGGCAATTGCTTCTGCTCCAATCTCCCTGGGGAGAGGGGCCTGCAGAGAAAGGGCTTCAGGTCCGGGGGCTGCACCCTGGTCACCTCTGCCCTGTCCTTAAGGCCTGCAGGACCCCTCTGAGCACCCTCTAAAGAGGGGTGGGCTACCCCCCTCCCCTTCCCTCCACTCCCACAGGTCCTGCTTTACATCAGCTCAGTTAGCGTCCGGCTCAGCTGCTCCGGCTCTGCTGGGCTCCAGGAGGGGCTGGCCCCGCTCACGCCGACTTGGTCCCGCTCTCCACCTCCTTGTGCACCCACAGCTCCTTGTGCTGCTTGCGCCCGAAGCCTTCGTCGTAGTTGCCTTTACTCTTGAAGAGCTGCTGGAAGTGGGGCTTGCAGTAGAACTCGCCGTGGAGCGCAGCGTAGCTGCCCAGGCTGGGGAGGGAGGGCAGGGTTAGCCGGGCACCGAGACTTAGCTGCAGCCTGGGGGAAGTGTGGGGGGCCTGGGACACTGGGACAGCCGAGGAGGGAACCCTTAGGGCCATGGGGGACCCTCCCACCAGCAGAGGCTGCTGGGGGCTGCTGCCAGTAGAGACGGGGAGGTCCCCAGGGTGCTCAGCCTCAGCTCTGTGTCCTCTAGGAGGAGGCTCTGGCTCAGCTCCCTGTTCCCCTGGGGCTGCTCTCAGGGAAAAGCATCTCTCCTTCCACACCAGGTGGGATTTAGCTGAGACTTGGGCCCAGGTGTGCAGATAAACCTTTGTTTTGCTGGGATGGGTGGGCTGGGGGTCTCTGGCTACTGGCCAAGCGAGGGGCTGTGATGGGGGCTGGGTGCTCTATTTGGGAGGGTCTCGGCAGAGCTGCAGTGACACCTGTCCCACCACGGCCTCCAGCCTGGCTCACCTGAGCTTGGTGTGGCAGTGCTTGCAGCAGAAGCAGGAGTTGTGGAAGACAAATTTGTCGGCCACCAGTCGCTCCATGGGATACACGGTTTTCTGGCAGGCAGTGCACATCTCCTTCACCTGTGCCTTGAGGCTGAAGGACTGGCCAAGGACAGAGCAAAGGGAGACAGAGGATGAGGAAGGAGTTTGGGACACCCTGGATCCCGCCACTGCCCTCTTCCCTGCCCTCCATTCACTGGAGCACTGGGGAGCAGGAAGCTCCATCTCCCTCGCCCTCCCTGGGCCACTCCACTGAGGCTGGGCTGGATTGGAGCTTGGCCCTTGGGCTTTTGGTCCTTCCACCCTCGCCAGGAATCAGCAGGATGAGGCCCTGGCACAGAGTGCCCAGGGAAGCTGTGACTCCCCATCCCTGGAAGTGTCCAGGGCCAGGTTCGACAGGGCTTGGAGCACCCTGGGATAGTGGAAGGTGTCCCTGCCCATGGCAGGGGCTGGGATTGGATGAGATTTAAGGTCCTTTCCAACCCAGGCCATTCTGGGATGATTCTATGATGTGGAAAAACCAAAGGTACCTTGGAGCGCTGCACTGTGCTGCCTCCTGAGCTGTTCTTGGCCTCCTAAAAAGAGAAGGAAAAATCAAAATGAGAGCTTGGCACAAGCCCCTGGCAAAAACCTGCTCCTCCCTCGCCTGCTCCACGTCCTGCACCTCCCCAGGGCACCTGCACAAGCACCCGCTGCGTCCCCAAGAGCCACCACAAGGAGTTTCACCCGCCTTGGCCCCGGAGGAAATGCTCCCTCCTTCCCAAAGTCGGGATCCAAGGGGCAGTCACAGTCCAACAAGGTGACCAGTCAGGGCTGGCTCATCGTCCTCACTCCTTGCTCCCAAGGCTGGGGCAGTGTGACCCCAGGATGGCACCCTGCTGTCCTGGTCCTTCCTCTGGCTGCAGCCTGGCCCTGCCTGCCCAGCGCTGCCCCTCTCTGCCCCAGGCTCCTCCTGCCTTGTCCTTCCCCATCGTTTCTCCTTTGTATTTTTGGAAACAGTTTGTCTAAGAGGCGCACAGGAAACTCCCCTCGCCGAGCTGCCTCCTCAGACGTTTCCCAGCTGCTCTCGCTGACTGAGGTCAGGGACGTGATTTTCCTCTCACTCCCACGAGGCTGGAAGCAGGAGCCAAAGTCAACAGCGGGACATGGGCAGTGAGGAGGCTCCGGCCGTGTAAAACCAGTTGCATCCCTTGGCACGGGTAGAACAACTGCAGGTGTTCTCCTGGGGTTAGGATTTAATATGCTGTTTCCAGGCTCAGCTGACCAGGGCTAAGGAAAATGCTGCCTCTCTGGAGCTGGGATACGTCCGTTCCCAAGGCTACAGCAGTCCAGGGCTGCTCGTCACTTCTCGGCAGCCTCCTGGCCCCGATCAGGCACACGATCTATTCCATATCTGATATATCTTCCCTCGGGGAAGGGCCGTATCCTGTCCCAGCAGGAGATGTTCTTGAGCCTTTATGTTTTTCCATCTCCAATCACTCCAGCCCTAAGCAGCTCGAAAGCTCTCAATTGTGATCACGGAAAGCCATGGAAACACAAACAAACAGACAGCAACTCGGGGTGAGAGCTCTGCACGGACCAGAGCCTGAGCTGGCGCTCCATGTGCTCAGCAAACAGCACCTTCTGCTGGAACAGCCCTGTCCCCAGCCCTGCTGTTTGAGTAGCAGTGACTGTGCCTTTGATCACCCCAAAATGTCAGGTCGGGAACACAGCTTCTGTACACAACCCTCCCTGAGAACCAAAACCCAGCTGAAGTTCCCATACAAACCACAGGATGCCACGTACATGGGCTGGGGGTGCGCTGGAGGCTCCCGTGGCCTGGAACATGGTTCCTTTCCCTTCTCCGCCTGTTTAATCCTGAACTTGGAGCCCGTGGGTCGATGTTCCTGCAGAGGTGTCTGACAGACCTCTCGCAACACCTGGAAAGGAAATGTCATCAGGAGTGGGGCTGGTTTCATCACCCAAAGCCAGCAGCTCTGCAGGAGCTGGTGTGTGCTCAAAGCTCCGTCTGTGGGGTCAGAACAGCCTCACTGGCCTGGGGGCTTCCCGAGGGAGTCGAGGGATGGGGGGACATGAAACTGGCCCGACGGGCAGGAGGTGCAGGTCTGGAATACTGTGACAGCAGCTGGAGTTGGGGCTCTGAGCACCAGAAGGTGATGTGATGGTTTCTACTCCGACCCCACGCATGGAGCACCTGCCAGGCACCGGCCACGCCACTGGCGGCGAGGCTGACCCCAAGCCAGGGCAGCAAAGCCAGCACCCCGTGTTTCACTAACGCAGCCACTAAAGGATTGGTGTTGCTGGAGGAAGGACTGTGATTTTAGTCTAATTTTAGCCCAGAAAACTCTCACTGATCACAGCTCAGCAGAGCAAGTGATGGGGATTCTGTCTTCTCGAGGAGCCCACGTCGCCCTCAGGCTGAGCCCCGGGAGCTGCGGCCCCGAGTGATGCGCTGGGTGCCCGGGAGGACGAGGCTGCGCTGGGACCAGCACCGGAAAAAACCACCCGCATTGCAAATCACCCCTTTTGGTAAAAATGAGCTGAAAAGACACTGACAGCTCCTCAGGGGGTTTTCCCCACTGCACTTTACCTTTCAAAACACCCGTGAAAGATGAGCCCTGGTTTGAATACGCGGGACAGAACTGTGGGGTTGAGTGAACGCTGCCGAGGGAGGAGCAGAGCAGCAAAAAGGAGAGTGAAGGGGTGGCTTTGCAATGATGGGGATGAGCTGGGGGCTGGAAAACCAGCACCCGCCTCTGCCTGGGGCTGCTTTCCCGTCCTACTGAACCCCCTTGGCCTCATATTGTCACCCCAAAAACCTTCCTGCTGCCTGAGAACTGGGGTAGATGCTGAGAAAGCCCCAGGGCAGAGACATGTTGGGGTGGAGGGCTTGGGGCAGGGGCAGCTCCTCAATGCCCATCTCACATTTGCAAACATGTGCTGGGTTTTGGGGGGCTCTTTGGCTGCTAACCCCCAGCCACTGGCAGCAGGCTTGTGTTACATCCAGCAAAGCACCCAAAATTCGTGGCTGCTTTCAGAACTGAAAGACTTTTGCCCCAGGCCCTGGGCACCGGTGGGTGAGCTGGGCTGCCCCTCACAGCCCTGGGGCTGCACAGCCCTGGTTGCAAACATTTCTCAGCCTCAGCTGAGCCCCAGCCCCCTGTTCTACCGAAATCATTTCCCGTCTCTCTGCGGTTTGGTTGTTATTTCCTGCTCTCCGAGCTCACTTGCAGGCAGCTGCTACGCCGAACTCAGCATCTGCTGGGGGCCAGAGCCCGAGCCCACAGCCCCTCCCTGTCCCCCGTTCCCTGGGACAGGACCCTCCCTTCGTAGTGTCCGGGGTCTGTCGGGTCCTACAGCCCAGCACAGACCCTGCAGGGAACATGAGGGACCCAGGAAACTTGGTGTTCCCACCCCGCACATGCCTCTAACACAGATGCACAACCCTCCCCCTTTTCACCTGCTTTTCACCGTCACCCCAGCCTGTTACGAATGTTTGCCCTCCCCCAGCTCCCCTTCCCTCGCAGCTCATCTTTCCCTGCGTTTTTCCAGACTCTCCATCACCACCCTCTTGCCCTTCCCCATAACCTGGGATGGTGGAAGGTGT
Organism: Dryoscopus gambensis; assembly: GCA_013389985.1. NCBI lineage: Eukaryota > Metazoa > Chordata > Aves > Passeriformes > Malaconotidae > Dryoscopus > Dryoscopus gambensis. Next base: position 282,965 of record WEIT01003534.1, read on the forward strand.
CCCTGCCCACGGCAGGGAGTTGGAATGAGATGATCTTTAAGGTCCCTTCAACCCAAACCATTCAGGGGTTCTCTGATAAGCACATTTTTACTTCCACCTACTGTTTGTTTGCTTTTCATGCCCCCAAACCCCTTTCCCTTCAATTCCACCCCACTGATCCCACCCCACGGCTGCATGTTTTCCATCCAGCCCCTTCCTCTCCACATCCCTCTGCCCCCCATGCACGTACCCTCTCACAGCCCCAGCTCTCCCAGCCGCTGGTTCGGGCAAGAGCCCCCTCGGTGCAGCTGCCCTTCAGGCACACGAGCAGCAGCTGCTGAACCTCCTTCCTGCTGAAGGGCAGGAGGCAGGAGCAGAAATCTCAAAGGGGAAGGGTGTGCTGAGGCGATAAGGGAACTAGAACCAGTGAGAAACTGCAGGAGGGTTTCTTGGAGGCCCTCAGCTGCTGTCACCGCTCCTCCCAGGACCACAGGTTGGGACTGGAGCCCAGTCACCACTGGCCCAGCAGCCACCACTCCACGAGAGGAGGAACGCAGTGGCACGGGCAGTGCCTGAGGACACGCTGCCACACTGATGTTACAAAGCCTTCACAAGGGCTTGGGCAGCCTCGGGGTTCACTGGCTTTGAGGGGTGCAGTGGGCACCTGTGACAAAGCCAGAAAGGCGAGGCCATGCCCCACAGTGAGACTGGCACCCCAACGGCTGCATCTGACTGTTCCAAACGTTCCCCAGAGCCCTCAGCCACTTACACAGCCTGGGAAGAGCAGGAGTGAGGGCCCTCCTGTCCTGGTCGTGCCAGCAGCTTCAGGTGTTTGGCTCGGGACAAGGTGAGAACCCCTTTGCCTTCCAGCCTCTCTCCGTCCTGCCCTTCGTCGTGACCGCTTGGAGCAGTTTGAGGGGAGGAAGGCAACGCTGCTCGGTCACAGAGCTTTTCCCTAACAGCCCCCTGCATCCCCTCTCACTGCCCTGCCTGACCCTGGGGCAGATGGAGGGAGAGGGAACATCTGGGGTGTCCCCTCGAGGCAATTCCCCGATCCCAACCTGCCTCCGAAAGATCACGTTTCCCGCAGCCAGGATGGCCACGGGGAGCCTTTCCCTGTTTCCCTCTCCAGAGCGGCCACCAGGGCTGCCCCAGGTGCTGATCCGGCCCGTTCCCAGCCCGGCGCTGGCCGAGGGGCTCCCCGAGAGCCCGGTGGGTTTCCGGCACAGGGAAGCAGGAAAGGAGCGTGACTGGGAGGGCGAGAGGCCCCTCTCTGCCATATGGTTCCCATTAGCAGCCCTGGGAAGGGTTTGTTTACAGCAGGGATCGCTGCTCCGTCGCAGGAGGCTTTCCCAAAGGCAAAGCACAGCGTGGGGCATCCGGGCCCCCTCCTCCTCCGAGGACATGGAGCATCCCCAGAGCAGGCGAGGCATGAGCAGGGGAGACACCTCAGAGAGGCTGTCAGGCCTTTCCCCCAGGCAGTCCTGGGCTGAGCCGATGGCTGTGGGGATGGATGTCCCCGAGCTCCTGTACAGGAGCAGTGAAACCTGCACACAGGAGAGCGCTGACCCTCCAGCTCCACGGCCATCATTCCTCTCACCTGGCCAGTGCGGGGAGGAGGTGAACAGGAGCTGTGGGAACCTGTCTCCTGAGCCTGGGAATCACCCAGCTCCCGAGGCTCAGTTTCTGCAGTCTTGGGGTCTCACAGCTGACCCACACCATGAAACAAAGTGTGGTGCAAAACCAGCACCAAACAGGCCAGTCCAGAACCAGGCGCAGCAGTGCCAGGGAAGGGAGGATGGATCAAGCCCAGTGGCCACAGCTCCCACTTCAGGCATGGAATCCCTTAATTCAGCTTCAGGTCTTGGCTCTTGTATGGCTTTGAGCCAACCACTTGACCTCACTGGTACTGGGGACCCAGGGCAGGTCCCTGCTGGCTTGGCACAGCGGGGAGGATGCCAGGGAGGAGCACCCAGACACTTCTGGGGACACCCCTGCCCTGCCCATCAGATCCCTGGGGAGTGGACCTGACCCTGCCCGCACCCCACAGCTGGGAGCCACCTTCCACCACTGCTCCACTAATCCCCTTTCCATCCACGTTCTGCCTCTTGAAAGGCTGCCAGTGGGCAGGAAATCTGCAGCCGAAATGCTGAGGGATGCTGACAAGGAACAGTTGTGGGGAGGAACAGGGCTGCCTTTGTCAGGGCAACAATGGGGGACTTGCAGGAGCGAGGGGGAGCCCGAGGGAAGCCCCTGCCCACCCGCTCCCCTCTCCCACCTTCATCCCTGCCTCCCCTGAGGAGGAGATGCACGGCCCTGGAAGCACCAGGGCCTGGGGGACTGGGCTGGTCCCTGCCCCTGCCTCTCAGTGAGGGGGCCCATGGGCCAGAAGGATAGTCCTGGGATTCATCTGCTTTCCAGAAGCAGAAACTGAGGCAGCCCATTCCTGAGACTGTGGCTGTGTTTAATGGCATCCATTAAAGATCATTATCTAAAGGGAGTCTCTGCTCCCTGGGTTCTCTTGTCTTGCTGGGAGCTCAGATAGAGCTGAGAAGCACAGCAGAAATCCTGCTGGGAGGATGAGAAGAGACTTTTCCAAGCAGAGACAAATTCTCAGTAGTGCCAGACGAAAAGGGCAGGGTGAGAGGTTCAGGCTGGACATGAGACAGAAGTGGGAGACACCCTGGAAGCTCTGCAGAGCGGCACTAACGAGGTGCAGAATAAACCTGGTGCAAACAAGCGCAACAGGCAAACAGCAGCTCATGGTCCTTCCCTCCCCTTGCCAGCTCCTCCCTAGTCTCTTCCATAAACGATGCTCCAGCTGGAAACATCACCCCCTGGCTTCCTACACAAATGTATATCCATTTGCCATTAGACATTAGTTCGTATTTGCCTCTCAGTGGGATTCATAAAGAGTAACCCCATTCCTGGTGAGTCTTCTTCTAGCAGGAGAAGCAGATTCCTTTTAGCCAGCTCTCATATGGTGGGTTCTCTGTAGCCACAGCCACCGTGGTGGCCCGATGCAAACAGGTGAGCTGGTCTGGCAGCTCCACACCTGGGACATCTCACACCTTGGTATTCTGATACAAAACTCCAGCACCCCTGAAAACCTCTGGCCTGATGTGTCCTTACATCCCTCCTTGTGGAAGAACCCAAGTGTCCTCCTTCCATTTTGCTCTCTTTTCCCTGTGCTTTTTCCTGTCTCCACCTAAAATAATCATTTCCTTGGGGCACTGAATCACGAGGCCCTCTTGTTTCAGAAGTCATTTATCATATCCAAGGAAGACACTGAGCCAGCGTGACATGACCTGTGTTAAAACCACCCAGCATTTTCTTCTGCTTCCCAACACCAAGTCTTTGATTACTCTTCCAGAACCTGTTCTAGAAACCAACCTTTCCTGGTACTCCAATTAATGGACCTGTAATTGCTTGTAGTTTCCTCCTTCCTCTAACACAACCTGTCAGTGTTACCTTGGCTGATTTCCCCTTGAGGAACATCACCTGTTACTCACCAGACTTTGGACTGGCACTTCCTATGGGGAGTCCCCACCCCTGGAGGGGTTTAAAGTGGTGGGGATGTGGCACTTGGGGACATGGTTTAGTGGTGGCCTTGGCAGCGCTGGGGGAATGGTTGGACTCTATGATCTGGGAGGACTTCTCCAACCTGACGGATTCTCTGATTCCATGAGGTGAGCCCATCTCTTGAGCCCTGACAAACCCCACAAAAAGCTTTTGCTGTTTCACCACCTGCAGGTGCAGTGAGGGTAGGAGTGAGTCGAGTTCCAGGCACTCCAAAACACAGCACAATCCCTTCCCATGGTCCCTGCCTCCACACAAGCCCTACAAAAGCCGCTGTCCAAATGCAGATTGTGTAAACAAAAAACACCACCAAAATCCTACTGGTAGTTAAATCTCTCCAAAGATCATTCTTTTTGAGCTGCTCTGGCTATTTTCAGCCTTCACTTCTATCTTCCCTTTTAGGATCCAAGGTGCCATAGAGCCCAGCACAGGATCTGGTTCTCTGAAATCCACATGATTCCAGTGGAGCAATGAGTGTGCTGGGAAAAGCAATCCATGGAGAAGCACATCACAGGATGCTGAGGCACCTTGTCACTGAAAACCCCAAGCTGGCCATATGGAGAGGGTTATGGGCACACCAGAAGAGTGAGGAATATGTCTAAAGTGTGCTTAACATTGATATTGCAATAATCCCTTTGTCCAGATTTAATGTTTTCCATCCCAGGGCTTTTGCTAAGAGCGAGGTAAGCACGGCAACACCTCCAGATGGCAAATAAAAATGTCTTAACTGGGAGGGGAAAAGCAGACACCTCCTGGGGGGACACGGCAGCTGCCCGGCAAGACCCTGCAAGAGCTGAGGGTGGGAGAAAAGGAAAACTCCATCACCTCCAGGACCACAGATGTAGCTGAAGACTCACAGGAGTCACCCACTGAAGGAAACCAGGAGAGAAAACTCCCTTCCCTAATGAAAAGTCTCATGGGACTTTTGCTGACCAAAAAGGGTCAGGAACCTGGTTTTGAGCTGTATAAGAATGAAGATACATCCAGCCCCTTTGCAAAGCCCAGGAGCCTGGTTCTGACAGACCCTCACCTTGGAACTGGGAATTTGCTTCTTGCAGGGCTCCCATGTAAAAAGGGCATTAACACTGGGGCTGTTTCAGACTAAGCTTGGTCGATTGCCCTGCAATTATTTTATAATCTACAATAATAATGCTGCAGATGTGCTACTCCTGGCCTTAAACACACGAGAGCTCAGCTGAGGCACCAGATGTCTTCCCTGTGAGAGCCCTCACATGACGGCTTTGGTGGACAAAGCCCAATTTTCAAGGCTGGATTATCAGGTTTTTTTCAAAACTGATACTCACAACATTTTTTTCAAAACTGATACCCACAGCAGAAAATTGATCATAAATATGATCTACAAGGTAGCTTAGCTTGTGTGAAGTGATCCAAGGGGATTAGACAGATCAGGCTGGCTCAAAACACAGTAGTTACAGCACCAGACTGGGACTCAGGAGACCTGGGCTTGATTCCTAAGTCTGCTGCTAATTTTGGGCGGCAGGGGATAAATAATTTCATTTTTTCTGTTCCCTTTTCTCCCCCTCCCCTCAATGAAAACAGAGCTGCTCTCCTTTGTGAAGCCCTGGGAGATCCCTGGCTGGTAAGGGTTATGTCAGAGCTCAGGGCATTTGTGTTGTTATTAAATCTCACAGTCATGCAACAGCCTCCCCAGGGAAGTGATGAAAGACCTGTCGCTGGAAAGGTTTAAATCCAGGCTGGATGAGGCGGTAGGAGACACACCATCGGGAATTGGCAGGCATTAATGAAGGGGGATAAGGGAGTCGGGATCTAACAGGTTTTTCTTCCATCTCTGCTCTTTCTGATCAGCTTAATAAAATGGATCTGTCCAGCCCCCCTTCGGCATGTACTGCAGCACACAACAAAGAGGGAATTACAGCCCGAACGGGGAGCGTGAGCCCCCAAATACGCCCCCAAATACGCCCCCCCGGAGCAGAGCCAGCCAGCAGAGGCCCCCGAGCCCCGCCGGGTGCCAGCCCCTCGGGGAGGGGATGCCACACGGGCACGGGCTGCTCGCCCCCGGTCCCCAGCGCCGCTCCCCAGCCGGCTC
>WEIT01003534.1:290292-307422 GCA_013389985.1 Dryoscopus gambensis
GAGGGCCCGGGGCCGCCCCCAGCGCTGCCCACACCAGGGCCCGGCTGCCCTCCCAGCCCGTGTGCGAGTGGCGGAGGGCGTGAAGGACCCTGGCAGCTGTGTCACAGGGGACTTAGGCTGGATGTTAGGAGAAGGTTCTTCCCCTGGAGGCTGGTGGGACACTGAACAGGCTCCCCGGGAATGGTCGCGGCCCCGAGGCTGCCGGAGCTTCGGGAGCGTTTGGACACCGCTCTCAGGGGGGATTGTTGGGTCTCCCGTGGGCGGCCCCGGCCGGCCGAGGGCAGGAGCTGCCTCGGGCCTGGGCCGTGCCCCTCACGGTGGGCTTTCCCCGCAGAGAGCAGTGGGGAGGAGGGCAGCACCGTGGTGCGGAAGGAGCGGCGGCGGGACACCCCCAACCCCATGATCCAGAAGGTAAGGGAGCCCCGAGCGAGCGCCTGTTCCATCCAGGTGTGCCTGCGGTGGCCTGCCAGGCTCAGCCAGGACAGTGCTGGAGCCTTTCCTCCCCTATCCCTGCTGTCCCCCCCTCAGACCCGGCGCTGCGCGAGGGAGAGGCCGGAGTACGCGCCAAGCAGCAGCGAGGATGAGGATCCTGCCAAGGAGATCGGGGTCACCTACAAATCGACCAGGTCGGCGGTAAGGACGGGCAGCAGGGGAGCCTGGGGTGTCAGCTCAGGTGGGGCTGGGGATCCCACTCGTCACAGACAGAATTTGCCACTCTAAACATGGGATTGGACATTCTTCTTTATTAATGCACCTCCCTGTCCCCTCTTAATAGCCCCTGTGCTTAATACCCCACCTTGTGCTGGGTTTATTCTGATAGTCCCTCCCTCCGTGCGAGGCCATCAAAGGTTGGCCTTTCCCTCTTAGAGGTGGGAGTTAAAACTCCAGGATGCCACTGGACTTGCCCAACACTGCACAGATTTTTCAGGAGAGGGAGCAGTTGGATCAGGTTTGCCCAACTGTTGGGTTTGTGTTTTCAGTGTTAGACCATCTTTGGCTGCTCCCAAGGGAGGCAGCATTTTGTTTGCCCAGCCTTCAAGAGAATGGGAAGGGATGGGGGGAGGTGACAGCTTTGGGACTCCACAAGCTTTTGGCACCTAAGTTGGATTTGTGTTTAATTGAGGCTGGCTGTAATTATTCTCTGGTTTCTGTGCAGCTGTTCTCGAAGATTTGATAAAAGCTAGAAATAGGTATCTGTTCAGTCCATTAAAGAGGAATCTAAACCAGATCCCTGTGTTGAAACAATTTTGGCCACCCCCAGCTGGGTCAGAAGTACGGTAACATCCTGTGTGTGGGCAGGAGAGTCCCGTGATTTAAGTGCTGGACATGGGTGAACTGAGTGAGGCTTCCAGCTGAGCTGGGCCTGAGTGTGAAGGAGTAAAATAATTGTTCCCTGACTCTGCAGGCTAAAATTTGGGAGCAATGGGGAATTAGCACTCTGGCCTCTGCACACACTAGGCTGGAGCCCGTGGTGAATTCTCCCTAGCAAATGCCAAGGAATAAAGCAGGTGTGTCCAGTTCTTGCTCTGTGACAACCTTCAGGTAGCCAGAGAGCTCTCTGTCTCGTCTGGGTGTTCCCTCCACTCTTGCCACAAGTTTTCCTTGCTTTTCAGAAACCCGTTGGCCCAGAAGACATGGGAGCCACAGCAGTATATGAACTGGACACGGAGAAGGAGAAGGATGCCCAGGCCATCTTTGAGCGCAGCCAGAAAATCCAGGAGGTGAGTCAGCCTTGCTCCTGAGGAGCTCATGCTCTGCAGCAGGAGAGCCTGTGCTTTACTCATCCCCTTCCACACACTAAGAAGAGTTAGAGACTCTGCTTCCCTGGAAATTTGAGAAGCCAGGAGTGTAACCCTTGCAAATAGGGGAATTTTGTGGTTTTATTGGCATCTTGATGTTAAGGAAGGCAGGGTGGGAAGGAAGACTGGTGTCAGAGTGGTGACAGTTAATCCATGTCATGAAGCTCTCCTGATCCTTAATCATCTCTTCTTGCTCTCCTAGGAGCTGCGAGGAAAGGAAGATGATAAAATTTACCGTGGCATCAACAACTACCAGAAGTACGTGAAGCCCAAGGACACATCGATGGGAAACGCCTCCTCAGGAATGGTCAGGAAAGGCCCCATCCGCGCTCCGGAGCACCTGCGGGCCACGGTGCGCTGGGACTACCAGCCCGACATCTGCAAGGACTACAAGGAGACCGGGTTCTGCGGCTTTGGGGGTGAGTGCCTCGAGTCTGCAGCTGAGCACCAGGTGTGCCAAGGGATCCAGTCCAGCTGTGACCCCGTGTTTGTGGTGCTGAGGCTGAGTCATGGACCCTTCTGTGCAGAGCTGTTTGTGTAGTATTCTTGTCATTCGTGCTGGCCCTGTGAAAGCCCAGGGCCTCTAATTAGGGGTGATAGGAGTCCTGGGAGGGACCCCGGGATGTTCCAGTGACCCACATTCTTACAGGTACTGTGTCCACTGAGACCGTGTGAGAAATGCATTTTCCTGTTCCTTATCCCGCTTCCCGTGTGCATCACTGCTGGAACTGCCCCTGTGGCACAGAGAGGATGATCCTCACAGCCTGTCGGCACTGAGGGATCCTGTACCTGCTCCAGGAGCTTGGTGCTACCCTGGAGCAGGAGCCGTCAGATTTCTCTGGCTGGGCAAAGCTCAGGCTGCCCCGGAATGAGGTGTCCTGGCAACACGCTGCTCTTGCAGCCTGGCTCTTATTTCCTCTTTCTTTGTGCTGCTCAGACAGCTGCAAATTCCTGCACGACCGCTCGGACTACAAACACGGCTGGCAGATCGAACGGGAGCTGGACGAAGGCCGCTACGGCGTCAACGGTACGGCCGCGCTCTGCCCTCCCAGGGCTCTGCCCTCCCAGGGCTCTGCCCTCCCAGGGCTCTGCTCTCCCAGGGCTCTGCCCTCACAGGGCTCTGCTCCAAGGCTGTGCAGCTCCTGCTGCAGGCGAGCTCAGGGCCAGTAACCACTGAGTGCTGAGCAGAACTGCTGCTTGCATGCAACCCCTGACTTGCCCCGCGAGGATGGTTTCCCCGGGCTCCCTGTGAAGGAGAGCACTGCTGTTGTGTGGGTCCCAGCAGCGAGCTGTGTGGAGCTGGGGCGATGGGACTGTCTGTCCCCGGATGCCCAGGAGGTGGCATGTCATTTGTCATTCCGTGTCCATAGCTGAGGCCCAAGGCTCATGAGTGCTGCTGTGCAAATCGGGGGAAAGGGTGTTCTCTGTTCAGTTGGAGCTGGAGCTTGGTGGCAGCTGGTTTGGAAGAAAGTCTAAAACAGGAGCAGGCTGGAGAATGTTTCTCTTTATAGCAGTGAGTGGGTGAAGTAGAAAAGAATTTTCTCCTGAGATGAGCAACGGGCCTGCTGGCTCATTAGCCCTAATTATAGCACAGTCCCACACGCGTTACTGACATCAGCAACACCCAGATGCCAGAGCTCCATTGTTTCCAGCAGAGATTGAATCCCACCTGCTGTGCTCCCCTTATTTATTATTTCATGCCCCACATGTGGGCTGGGCTGGCCTCTCCTCTCACTCTGCTGTGGTTCACCTTCTCTTCTGCAGACGACGAAAACTATGAGGTGAGCAGCGATGAGGAGGACATGCCTTTCAAATGCTTCATCTGCAGAGGTTCCTTTAAGAACCCCGTGGTCACCAAGTAAGTGGTGGTTTGGCGTGAGGAGCCACGTGTGTGCTGTCGATGCAGCTCACGGGTCATTCATTCACTGCTGAGGCAAAGACAAACCTGGCCCACGGGCTGGGGGTGGAACCTACTTGTTGTCTGCCATGGCCTTCTGGTGGGTGGGGGAATCCTGTGAGAGCCAGGGAGTCTCATAGCTGCATCTGGAGCATCCCCTTGGAAGGGATCTCAAACCCTTACTCAAGCACTTTTTAGATTTCCACAGATGCTGCCTCATTACCTCATCTTTCCCCCTTAAACCTGAGGTTTTGTTTCATTCCTCCTGGACTCTGAATGGCAGCTGCACTGCCTGAGCAGAGAAATGTGAGCATGGGGAAGCCAAGAGCTTGGCAAGGATGAGGAGGAGGCTGAAGACAGCCCTTTCTCACTCTGAACACTGTCCTGCTGGTACCTGTGTCTGGAAGAGCTCACTGGTGGCTCCGTGCCATCACTGCACATCAGTGAAGCAATGCTGAAACACCTTCCACGGGGACAGGGATACAGAGGGAGCTCTGCCTGCAGATCCCTTGTGCCTCCCTTCGGGACCACGGAGAGGGTGGTCAGGCAGTGGAGTGCCCAGGGAGCTGGTGGAGTCCCCGTCCCTGGAGGTGTCCAGGGACCAACTGGACATGGCACTCAGGGCTCTGGTTTGGGTGACAAGGTGGCGTTCAGTCAAAAGCTGGACTCAGTCTTGGAGGGCTTTTCCAACCTTGATGTTCCTGTGACCAGCAGTCAGCTTCTGACTCCAGGGCGCAGTGACAGCGCCTGGTGCCTGGCAGCACCTCTGTGTCTCCGTCCAGGTGTCGGCACTACTTCTGTGAGAGCTGCGCCCTCCAGCACTATCGCAAGTCCCAGCGCTGCTACGTCTGTGACAAGCAAACCAACGGGGTCTTCAACCCTGCGAAAGGTAACGGGCGCTTCTGGGGGAGCACCTGCAGCAGCAAAGGCACCAGCTCCTGCTGGAGCTCCCTGGTGCCGGGCCTGGCCCTGAGCTGCAGTTCACAGCTCTTGGCTGCCAGCAGAGCTCAGTTACAGTGTCAGGAAATAGTACGTCATGGATGCAAAATGAGCATCTGTGCTTGCCCAGGTGGGGAAGCTGGGGAGCGACTGGAGAGGGAAGAGGGGTGTGCCATGGCAGCACAGGCAGCAGCTTGTGTGGTCAGTAAGGCACTGAGGGAGTGACTGTCACAGCTCCTGCCTGGACTCAGCAAACGGGTAGCTCCAAGCTGAGCCTCTGCAGGCAAGCGATTTTTGGTAGCTGCCCTGGCCTTGGGTGTTCACTGGACCTGGACCCCGGGCTCTGGGGTGGGGCAGCCCCTGCACCTGGAGCCTCATCCTGCCTGTTGCTGTTTTTCAGAGCTCATGGCAAAATTGGAAAAACACAAAGGAGAGGAAGAAGAGGAGCAGCAGTCAGACCACGGAGAGGATCCACAGTAGGAAAACACGTTTTGTACATAACTGAATAAAGCTTTTGTAGGAGGAAAAAAAGCTCACAGCTGTAGCCAGGGGTTGTGCATCCAACCGGCAGCTACTGAACAGTGTCCACCTGTGCTGGACTCCATCTTTGCTGCCCTGCGGGGGCACAAGGCAGGACAGGTAAGACTCAAGGGTTGTGCCTGAGTAGAGCCATCTGCTGCCCCAGAAGCCCCGGGTGAATGTTCAGTTACTTCATAATTGCTGCTTCTGACCACAGTGAAACAGTGCTGCTGTTTCACTCCTAACTCTGCACGGATCCTGCCTGGAACAAAGTTAATTTAAGCCCCTAATCTTTGAGCATGGAGCAAGCTCTGCAGGCATGGGCAGGGATGAGAAATACCAGCTTGCACTAAGTTCATCCTTCACCCTAAAAAGGCTAATTCATGGGAAAGCAGGCTGGAGCACTGCACTTGCTGGGCATTTATTCCGTCCTGTCTTGGTTCCTAGAACTCAGGATAGGGATGGAACTTCAGTGGGCAACACACCTCTTGAATCAGCCCTCATAACAAGCCAGGAAATTAATATCTTCTTACAAAGAGTAAGATTAAATCAGGACCCAAACCTGATCATAGGGAGGAACTGGAACTGGGCCTGCCCTTAACAAACACCCCTGCAACTGGGAGACTTTTACTGAAACTTTCAGGAAAGATCAAGTCCAGGTGTTTGCAGCTTGTTGCTTTAGTTGAAGTATGTTTCTGAAGCATGAAGGCAGCTGCCATAAACTGGTGAGTTGTATGAAAATAAGGAGGTAAAAGCAAGCATGCACAGCCAGCCTGTGTCACCCTCTGTGATTCACTCCATCATCCTGCACAAACAGCAGACTTAAAAAACAACTTCAGAAATACTTTATTTGTTTTGGAAAAAAACTAGAGTAACAAACTTTATCTGGGTTCAAGTACAGTTTATAAACACAAGGACCTGTTGCCAGCACCACTACTCCATCAACTGCACCTTCACAAAGATTCTCAGTGCTTCAGTAAAGAGTAGACAACCTCCAGCACCCATGGTCCTTGGAAAAGTCAAACTAAAAGCCTTAAATACACCTCCAAAAAACCCAAACACCATGGAATGGGGGAGAGCTGCCACAGCAGCAGGGCAGTCACACAGCCATGAATCACAGGGAGCCACGTGAGCAGCTTTTACCTGTCAGTCAGTGAGGGAAGGCAGAACAGCAGTGGTAATGGAAAGGTTCAAGTTCAATTCTGTACAGGAGTCGTGAGCAAGAGGATCAGCATGAAAATCAATTTACTTTTCCTCTGTGCCAGGGTAGGTCACTGAGAACAGGCAGGTAAAGAGTGTTTTGTGCTGTGAAACCAGCCCAGCTAATGTAAAGTTCAACTGGATGGCGATAAAAAAGCTGGTACATTGTACAGGCATCCACACTGCTCTGGTGACCCAGGAAGCTGGAAGGGGAGGCTGGAAGGCCCTGTCTGACCTGGAGTTCAGAGTGCTCAGCATCGAGTGAGAAGTCTTCAAAAGCCCTCTGCAGACTGGACGAATCCAGTGCTGCAGAGGAATGCCCAATGCAGCAGGAGTGCCTGGAATGGCATCAGCTTGTCTTTGATCTGCCATTTTCCACCACAAAGCAGTAACTAAGAATATAATCCCTTTCCCCCCCATTAAAACTTGCCCTGTGACAACACTGTTACAGGCACCTGACTAGTTCTAAGAGAATGCCCAAAACTAAAAGCTGCCCACCTCCCCTCAACTCTAAGGCACCCTTAAAAGAGAAAGAACCAAAGAGGGCAGGAACATGCAGCCTCAACTGTGAGGAAGCCAGTGATTTTTAGAAACACATAAATAGAGACCATAACTACTCGGACTCACTGAACCCCCTCGAGTGCTCTACCAGTGCTCAGCTGCAAGGAGGGGGGCTCCGAGCACTGCGCCTTCTGACATACTCCACAGCTCCTTGGGTTGATGCTTTTCCAGCTCAGGTCTGTCAATTAGTATCCAGGCTACTTCTTAGGTAAACAGGCAGTTGAAGTTCCTTCCCAAGGACCTGTAAACTCTTCTGTGTGTAACATTCATCAGCTTTTATGAACAGGACCAATAAATTACAATGTCTAGCAAGCTCCTCCAGAACTCAGTGTAGTCCCTATTTTTCTAGAATTCCCAGTCATCCACGTCCAGCTGCTCCAGATTTGATACCAACCCAAAAATGCCACTGGGATCCTGGGGCAGTGTCCCTTCCAAGTTGGTGATGGGGGTGACGGGGCGCAGAAGTTCCGGGAGTGCTTCGGAAGCGCGGCGCTTGATCTGCACAGGAAGGGCAGAATGAGCACCTGGGGCTGCTCAGGTGCTGCTCCACACCCAGCACGGCACCCAGAAACAACAGGCAGGAAATGCACGGGGCACCCTTTGGTCCCACTACGGAGCAGACAGAACTGCCTCACCCCAGAACTCAACTGGGCAGCTGTTGAGCTGTTGTGGCTCCCAGGACAGGCAGATTTAAAACCTCTCTTGGGTAAGAGATGCTCTAAGAACAGCCCAAGCACCTCCCCAGAGGATGTGATGATCACCACACCACACTACAGTTAGTCAAAAAACTGACTTAATCCTTCCAATCACAGAAAATTCAGCCCTCGACATCCCCACCCTCACAGCAAGACAACTACAGCAAAGCCACTGTGCTTTACCTGTAGATAAATTAGTTCCTTACCTGCTTAAAAAAGGGGTGACTGAGCAGAGTGCCTGCGCTTGGCCTATGGGAGGGAGGTAGAATGAGGGAAGCACACAAGAAAATGAGTCAGTGCTTGAAGTCAGGTAGTGGGAATAAGACCAAGGTCCTTCCTGCCTCTCCCATTTCTCAGCTATTGGGTATCTCCCTTTTTTCAGCAGTAGCACTGTTATTAAGCATTTACAATCACATAATATTTTATGCAAGGAGTTCAACCTCCTTGTTCTAACCTTTACATTACATACTTGCACCCCCTACATCTGGCCAAGGACGGTTTCCGAGCAGTGGGGCACCCCTGAAAAATCTGTCATGGCTACGGACTGCCCTCACTACAAATTAAAACTTTCCATCATTGCTCTCTGCCGGCTGAAGAGCAGCCTTTTGCAGTGATGGGAACTGGTAAACACGGTCTCAGAGGGGCCAGAAACTCAAGCTGTTTATTTTCTCTGTGTGCAGCACCACTCATTCCCCAAAGAAGGCTGCAAAGGAATTCTTCGGGCTGTCATATAGGAAGTGCTCAAGTGTTAACACTGCTCGTTCTACACATTTGGACTGCTCTCCTCGACAGATGGGGCACATCCTCACTCCACTACACTTTTGGAACGGAAACTGTAAACGATCTCTGCTGACTCCCATAGTTTAACCAGCCCTGGAATAGCACAGGTGGGGAGAGCAGCTTTCACCTTGCTTTACCTGAAATCGGGGTTCCTCTGGAGGCACTGCTCCACGAAGTTATGGAAGTAGGTGGAGAAGGTGCGGAGGTAGGGGTGCAGGGCTGGCTCCCCGTTGGCCGCGCGCACGTTGCTCATGGCCGTGCTCTCCCCCATCCCATAGTTTGCACTGGAACGGGACGTCTTCATAGTCAGCTCGTCAGCAGGAATTGTGGTGGTGTCTAGCAGGCAGGGAACAGTTCCATTCAGCTTTTCCAAGAGCATCTGGAAGAGCAGGGGCACAAGCAACATCACACACAGTTAAGGTTTCCCGCTCACATAGGCAGGACCCTTCTGTGTTCACATCCCAGTGCAGCAAAGCAGTTCCAGGACAAGGGACGAGAAAGGAGCTTGCAAACCTCACCTGAGTAGAAGGCATGTCTTTAAATGGGACGTGTCCATTTGCCAGCTCACAGGCCGTTATCCCCACGCTGTAAATGTCAGATTTTGCATCGTAACCCTGCAGATTCTACATGAAAAGGAAAAGGAAAATTAGCTGCAGGGACTTGGATGTGATTAATTGGGCAATACCCATGATTCGACTGCAAATCAGCAAACCCAGAGATTAGAACAGCAACAGTACAATCCATAGGTAGACTGGTTTATTGCAGTGAGGGATTTTTGGTTTGTTAAAACACACAGTTAAGGGCAACGTTTATGTAACTGAAATCAGCCAGCCTGCAGGGATGGCATCTACCCTCGGTAACTCGCATCTGATGTAACACTTTGTTAATGAGACAACCTGTAGAGGTGCCTACAATTAAACTATTGCGTCAACTAGATCAAATTCTACCCACTTGCCCTGCATCCACCCCAAATAAATTCCTTTAGCCTCTCTCCTTCTTTTTCCTTGCATTCATGTACCCTTCCCCTTGCTAGGGGTCACTGGTTTTAAGACAAAAAGAAAAGAAAAAAGGAATAGAGCTCATCACAAGAAAGCAACTCTGTAGGTTCTCTCGTGTCTCCCACCCTACACTGCCTGAACTTGCCCTAAGGGCTCAGAAAATTATACAGATGCAACACATCACTAAACACAAGCAGTTTCTTTTAAACACACCTGCTGCAAAACCTCAGGACTGAGCCAAGGCAGCACTTTGATGCTGTATTTGGGGAAGTCATGAACAACTTTGAGTCGCTGCCCATGGTTGATCATACTCAGGTTACTCCGCAGGCCAGAGAGGTACACTTTCCCATCTACAGAGATCAGGATGTGGCTGGCTTTAACACTCCTGAGGAAAAAAGGGAGAAACAGTCAGGTTCCCTGGCCTTTACTGAACAGATCAATGCATAGGACAATACCTGATCAGCTTCCTACCAGGAGGATGAGACTCCTAACAACCATCTTTGGATGCTGGGCAAAATCAATTAACAGGATTCTATTCATCACCTTTGCAAGTTCCCAAAGAATGTTTCTGTGCCGAGGAGAAATGCAGGACTAAATGTTATGGACTGTGATTTTTAGATACACAGTGGTCCTTGGGGTAAGTCTGCTCCACAATGATACTTTCATGCACCTCAGTAAGATCAGTAATATCACTCTGCATGAGTATCAAACTGATTTGCTCTAACAGCAAAGGAATACAAAACTTAATATGTTCTGTGTCTCCTGACTCATCCTCTGCTCTACTCTGAGTATTATTTCCAAGAACTTCCACCAGAAGGAAAATGATCAACGTTATTTTTTAATACCTATGTACATAGCCCATATGGTGGATGTAGTCAAGAGCTTTCAAGACGCCTTGGAGAATGTAAGCAATGGCCAGTTCAGTCATCCCATCCGTAAAATGGGTGCAGATTAAATCTTTTGCAGACCCTAGAAAGAAACAAAACGCCGCCTGTCAGAACAAAAGCCCCAAGGACACTCCAGCTCTTCAATTTCATTTCACAGACTATGATGGTCAGATAAAGGTACCCCTCTCCACTCACCATAGGCCATGAAGGAAGTCACTACCCACAGCTCATTGTCAGCTATGAAAGTTGCTTTGTATGGCACGATGTTAGGGTGGTTGAAGAGCTTGGAAACATGAAGTTCCCCCTAAAATGAAAGATATTTTGATTAAATTTATTAAATGCAGAAACATGACTGCAATATTGATAAGCACTGCTCCTGCTGTCTGTCCTCTTCTAAGCTTGCACGATGATTGGTGTTACCTGCAAGAACGTGACCATTTCATTTGTGCAGGCCTCCAGGTTCACTCTTCTGACTGTGACATACTCTCCTGTGGGTTTATACCTGGCCAGGTTCACAACCATCAAATCTTCAAAGCCTTTGCCTGAAAGAGAAAGCATTGAAGCTTCAGTAATACTTTTGGAAGCACTGTGGAGAACTCCTCTGGTCCCTGACCCTTCAATAATCTTTACCCTCATTCACACTATTTTTGGCCTTGTAAAAAATCGTAACTGTTTCATCAGATACCACCTTCCTTGGTATGTATCCTACTGAGAGGAATCCTCCCAGCCAGTAGAATTATCCCATCCTTCAAGTTCAGAACTGAGGCAGAAGTAGTGATTAGGAGCACCAAGGCCAGGTTTCAGGCTGCTTCTGCTGACTGTACTGCACAGCCAGCATCACTGACCCACCACATGCCCCTCCCAGGTGAAAACCTTTAGGACTGGCATGTCATTTTTTAGTCAAATGATTTTAAAATCAAAGATGACAGTCATCCAATATCAAAAATAAGCAATCAATCAAGAAAAGGTGAACAAATGTGCAGAAATTATTTTCTTTACAAAGCAGACTCTCATCCTCCAGAATTACCTATGATAGTGAGCAACTCATAGCAGCTGCTGTCTGGCAGGAAGTTGCTCATGGTGTCCCTTTTAGGGGAAGAAGCTATCGACTCGGAGCTCGCCTCATTTGTCTGAGGGAAAAAAAATGAAGTCAGGTCAAAGGAAATAAAGATCACCTGCTGGAAAAATCATCTGCGCCTCGTATTACCATACACTTCAAAATAATAGGAATACAGGAGGATTTAACTGCTGTCAAAATAATTTTAAATAGTCATTTATCAATGGAAATTCAGGAGATGCCTCATTTCAGAAGATCCAGACATCTGGGTTACAAAACATGTAACAAGTAGGTTGTTAATCACTGTAAGCTAGAATTAATTCAGGAATATTTTGATAAAGCCAATTATTATTCCCCAGGACAGCCTAAACTCTGCTTTACAGTAACTGCCTTTCTCTTATAATTACAAACTTCTGTGCCACCATCCTGTTGCCTGAGCAAGAGCCAAAGAGAAGCTGCTCACAGCCCTTCTCTGCACCATGACAGCTGGCGTTCCTGGCAGATGCTGGGGCTCCTGGTTTTCAGCTGCTCAACTGGGATAAGCCCAGCACGGCTGAAGCTGTTTACCTGAATGGTACAAGTGATGAAAAAAATCAGACACACATGAAAAGAGAAGCTCCAAATGAAAGCAAAAACTGCAAAGCATAAGTGCTTAAAAAAAAAAGGGGGGGGGGGAAAGCACCCCCACACTACACAGGGAAGCAGCACTCCCGAGCCCGTCAGCTTTCCCTCACTCAATCTGACATAAAGCTTTCTGCCTTATTTACATACACTGAAATCTTCCCCAGCAGGATTTTGCAGATGATAAACTTCAATGTTCTTGGAAGTCCCTTTAAACCCTCCAACTCCTTCAAATGTCCAAAGTCACAAGGAGAGCATCCCAACGGGGATTAAAATTTATATGGTGTCGAAAACCATCTTTAGTTATCTCAAATTTCCAGCACATTAACTTCCCCTGGCATTTGGAACGCCAGCTCAATTTTTCCACCTCATTCTTCATCAACTGCAAATGCCCTTGATCAGACCTCTTCTCATGGTGCATGAAGCAGAAAAGATTTGTGCCTTTTCCTACCATGACAGCAGACTCCGTTTTTTATTTCCATCACTGAAAGATGGAAACAACGCAGTTGACAACTGAAAAAGGAACTTGCTGTTCTACCCTCAGCCCAGGGTAACTGCAGTGCAAAGAGCACAGACAGGAGTTTGCTGTAAATGACCTCTGGGTGCCTAAGTGTACTTGGGGAGTAAACTGGAACCACGCTTTCCAAGTTCCACCTTTTCAACTGGCTTTGAACAGCACACTGCCTACCTTTGAAAGAGGTGTATTTTCCATTAAAAGAAAAGGCAAAAATTAAGATTTGTGGTCCTTTGGCATAATTTCAGCTCAAACAACTCAGTCCCATTTCAACATAGCTAAAACCCCTGGGAGCAGCATTCCCAAATCCTTTATTTTAGGGAACACTGCAGTGCTGTTCCTTGGCTCAGGACAGGCAGCGACTTTAGCCTCAGGATTTCAAACTTCTGCTAAAGAGGCCTGTCACTTCCAATCTCAGCTGTACCATTCATTACTTCTCCCAGAAATTTCACACAGTCCTGCCAACACCAAGACTGCCAGGAGAGACACACAGGCAGACAGAAACCTCTGAAGCAGACGGGCACCACCACGGAGATGGAAGCAGGAGGCTGGGAAGCAGTCATGGAGCAGTGACAGCTGGTGAGACACTGAGCAACACGTAAGTGGTTTGCTTTATTAAAGTCCACTCCAGATAGAGCATAAGCCAACAAAACAGATGCAAAGAATTAAATAAATTTAATCTTATTGATGGTGCAGTAATGGAAAAATACTGTGAATTCCCTATTGAAAAGTCTTCCAGTATGAGGTCTTCACTCACCTCTCCTCGTGTTAGCAGTGACCAATAACAGAGTTAATGCAAAAGGAGCTCAACCAGAAATTTATCAACATCATACAACAGTTCAAAAAAAGAAAGTTAAACTGAAATGTCACTTATGAGATACTGCAAAAAAGCTCCTCAGTGGTTTCACACAGGACAATTTTTGGTGTATGGTCAAAAGCAGCTGCAAAATGAAGTCCCATATGACCGGTTTTATGGCATGACATTCATTTAGAGCTGGCTTTTGGCTCGGGAGCCCAGCTTAACTGGAGATAGATTTAAAGGAAATTAATCTCTGAAAGGCAACTACTGGTATAAATGCCATAACACAATCAGTTATGTGATGCTTGCAAGGATCTGCATTTGCCAAATGACATTCATCTGAGTTAGGAAGAGGGAATATCAGTTTTGCTCTGCTGTCTTCCCCTCCACCTCCTCATTCCCTCCCTCACTTCAGCATAAGCAACAAAAGTTTTTCTCCCACCCCCCTCCCCAAACTGTGTACCTTTCTCTACAGCCCTGGTGGAAAAAAACAGGCTTTTATTTATACGTAAAAAGATCAAAATGAAAATCAGCAGAAGTGTCAAAACTCCAAGTAAATGCTTGAAAAAAACCAAAACAGATGCTAATCTCAATTTGCTTCCAGCCAATCATGTCTAACACTCAAGGTGTGAATTTACTCGATTTTTATACAAAACATTCCATATACATCTCCTATTCTGAGCTTTGTGCCAGTGAATTACAGACACTGGCACAAAAATCAATTATAAGTAGCTTGAACTGACACAGTTAAATCACACTTAATTCATGTTTGCAATTAGCTTAAACTAGAGCAACACCTGCCCACCTGTGGTGTGGGGAATCATTTAGATTAAGATACTCTGTTGTAAATTGTGGTATTTTATGTGTCACGTGCTCATTATGAACCAGACAGTGAGCAATCAGGGCCTGCAGAACACTTTTCAGAAGTTCCATAAAACTATAAACTCTTCCTTCATTCTCTGAAGGATCAGAACTAAATCACCTCAAAAAGAGACCCCTGAGGAGCTGGGGAGAGGGGAATGACAAGCAAATAAAATCCAAGAGATTAAGTTTAAATTTTTGAGTTATCACATATAGTTTGAAAACCACACACCAAAATCTCCACTCCAGGGTGAAACCTGTTTCCACACTTGTAGAGCTAAATATAGAGATGAGATATATAAGTAAGATAAAAAGAAAAATCAAACTTCCACAAGGAATAATCTCCATGCAATGAACCACAGCACCACAGCCTGCACAAGTCACTTACTTTTCTCCGAGAGTCACCCAGAGGCTGCTCTGGAGTAAAGAAATTAATTGTTCACCATGTTGTGTTCAACAGATACCCATTAAAATATAGCTGGAAAACTACGTAAATAACCCTAGATGACACTTTTTGATACCAAATAGACATGATTTTTTGTTCTATGCAAAGACATTTAATTTACACACAAAACTGCAGCACTAATCATATCGCAGTACAAGTACAGGACCAAAGAGATTCGGATAGTGCTACTGTTTGTATATTTGACATAAATGTAAGGTGGCAATTTTCTTTACTATAACTCTATAAATAGTAACCTTCTGTCATGTCCCTGCTTATTGCAGGGGGACTGGACTTGGTGATCTTTAAAGGTCCTGTGATTATAAATTCTGTGATTATAAACACATTCAAAGATGACTCTTAAATACAGAAGAAATGATCTAATATTATTCAAAGTAATAAAAATTCTTTTACTCCACCTAGAAGCTCAAGATCTAGACATATTTCCTATGCTCTGTTTGTTTTCCACATAATTTATCAGGAATTCTGCATCCTAGTGGGCAACTTTGTTATGCAGACGCAGAGCACAAACCCGTCAGCTCCTGCTCCTGGGGAGCCATCAGCAGTTTCAAAATCCATTTTCACTCAGAAAATTATAATTAAACTTCCCAAATCCCAAATCTACCTTTGCATGGGGGGAAAAAAAAAGTGGTTATGCTAAGCAATGTAGTACTGTTACCTATATGGAAATTACTTCCAAATAAGTTGCTAGATCTTAGACACTTCCCCATTAAATTTCTGGGCTTAGCCAGCTTGAATACTGGATGAACAATGAGATTTAATCATCTCTTTTAGCGTTAAGATATGTCTTTACTACCAAACTGCCAAGCTTTACAGCTAAAATAAAACATTTCTAGCAATGTCATCTAACAAGGGGAAAACTTACCTCCGAACAGCTCGAACTCTCTTAACCCCTCAACAATGAACTTCTCAGACACCCACCGCTGAAAGAAATAAAAGTTCTTCACATAATCAGTTACTCCATCCAGAGAAAAGTTTCTTTTCCCCTTCCCCACAAGAAAAAACCCAAAACTTCAATGATTCCACCGTGGTCTGAAGCTGATTTGCTGCACCACCAGTGACATCCTTCCTGTGGACAAGGCTATTCCCTTTCTGAGGCAGTGACATGCACCCAGCAACCACACAGGTGCTGCTCTTACTCCCAACCCACATGCACTTGCAATAAAGTTGGTTATCAATTTAAATCATTCAAACAAGTTTTTATACATGCACATACAGCAAAAATAATCAGCATGCCACAACCCCCTCAGACAGCCAAATAGAAGTTGGGGGTTTAGGTGCAATAGGTTTAAAAAAAAAAAAGCTTTCACTATTTACAAAGAGGTGGTATCTTTGAGAATTCAAATATTTTGGTTATCTATCTATTCATTGAATGCAAAATTAGAACATAAATACTCTAAAGCTGTCACTCCCTTCCAGAATTCGTATTTTAAATTCACAGCAAGCATTAGGTTGTGCAGAGTATTTCTACCACTATCTAATACTGTAGTTTAAATATACATATATATAAACACACAGTATACAACAGAATAGGCGATTTTAAGCTTGCAGAGTGTTGCTCATGAAGTTAAATAATCAATCACAAACACTCCCATGGCAGAATTTGCTGCTTAGCAAAATAATTTAATAAACAGCTGATGTTGTTCAGTGCACAGGAAGCCGGTCCTAGAAAGCACCAATGAGTCTTTAGGTAATGATGACTCAAAACTTGTATGCAATACCACTTGAAAGCATTAGAAGTGGCTCTGTTGTAGGAAACTTCCTCATTTAAAAAAGCAGAATCAAACAAAGCTGTTGTGTTTAGCTTTGCAAGCAAAGTGAAGGAATAAAAACCCCATAAATTGCGACACAGGTGAGGAGGCTACTTCTTAAAGAAAGGCTGAAAATAACCAGCATTATGGTGCTTTTTCTTCACTACAAAGCCCATTACAGCCCCTCTGCACCGCACCCCAAGGAGATACAGGTGTCTGTGCGAGCAATAGAGGCTTTAGTGCAGTCAGCACTGGCTGCCCACCGACCCACGGCCTGTACTCAACCCTGTAATCAGTTTTCCTGTGCCCTTATAGTGCTCTCCAGGCCCGGCCACGCTGCACAAGCGCAAGGCTCGTTCTACCGAGACACGAGGGAAGCTGGAAGGTCTTCAACACTCACCCTAATGCGCTCGGGTTTACTTACAAGGAAAGACATGGATCCGCCGCTGTGGGACACACGCAGCAGAAAGGGCGGGACACCTGCGGGCACAGGGGCGCGTCACCCCCTCGGCCCTCATCCCCGACACCCCGGGGCCCGCACGTACCCGCAGCGCGGCAGCCGCGGCCCCGGACAGCCCCAGCGAAGTGGTAATCCCGGTACGCACCACCCGGGGCCCCCACAAAGCACCCGAACTCCCGCCGGGCCCGGCAGTACCAGGAGGGCCCAAGGAGAGCGGTAACTCCGGCAAGAACTGCCCGGAGCCCCCCAAAGCAACGACAGCCGCGAACGCCCTCGGGATCCCGCGCTGCCCCCCCGGCCCCTCACGGGCCCCTCACGGACCCCTCACG
>WEIT01003534.1:308345-319030 GCA_013389985.1 Dryoscopus gambensis
GAGCGTGTCCAGGGAAGGGAACGGAACTGGGGAAGGGGCTGGAGCAGCAGCAGCAGCTCAGCCTGGAGAAAAGGAGGCTCGGGGGGACCTTCTGGCTCTGCACAACTCTGACAGGATCGGGCTCTGCTCCCAGGGAACAGGAGGAGAGGAAACGGCCTCAAGCTGTGCCAGGGGAGGTTCCGGTTGGACATCAGGAGGAATTTCTTCATAGAAAGGG
This sequence comes from Dryoscopus gambensis, assembly GCA_013389985.1. Classification (NCBI taxonomy): domain Eukaryota; kingdom Metazoa; phylum Chordata; class Aves; order Passeriformes; family Malaconotidae; genus Dryoscopus; species Dryoscopus gambensis. Next base: position 308,563 of record WEIT01003534.1, read on the forward strand.
TTCTTAAACACTGGAAGGCGCTGCCCAGGGAGCTGGTGGAGTCCCCATCCCTGCAGGTGTCCAAGGAACGGCTGGACGTGGCACTGGGTGCTCTGAGCTGGCGACAAGGTGGGCATCGGTCACAGGTTGGATCATCTGGGAGGTCTTCTCCAAACTGTTCGATGCTGTGGTTCTTTGGGTCCCTCAGAGAGTGGCCGAGGCTGTGCCCCCAGCAGGGACCCCGCTCTGCCCGCTGCGATGCAGAACCCCGGGGGCAAATCCCCCATCTCGCCCAGCCCAGCCCAGCCCAGCCCAGCCCGCACGAGGGCAGGGACGCCTTCCTCCGGCAGGAACCGCCTCCGCCACAGCGCAGCACAGGCAGCACCAGCTCCTCCTGGTGTTTAAAACCGACACCAAAACTCACCCAGGACAAAGGAGGCTTTGAGGTTCTGCTAAATGAAAGGAACACTGAAACAAGCCAAGTAAAGCAGGAGTGTTTCAATTATATTTTACTCTTCATTAGATTGTTCATTTGAATGTTCATATTACAAAATTAGCTGCCATGGCCCACAACTGGATGGGACTTCAGGAAAGCTGTTCACTTACTCAAAAGAGCACAAACTAGTATTTCCTTTCAACGAACTCTGTGAAACAATAACATATTAATCTTTAAAGCTAAATAGTGCTAAAATTTCACATAATCTACATTAGTTTTGGTTTTAAATAATTTTACCAACCATTATAAAATTAATGAATTTGCATGTATCAAGTTACAGACATTTGCATTTCAATCAGGGTGAAGTATCCCATGCTGGAACAAGGAGTTTAAGCAATTGCTGTTTCAACAGCAGCTAATTCTTATTGCCTCAGAACCAAGTTTCCACAAAGTATTGAACAAGAAAATACAGGACATTGTTTCCCCACAAAACTGTTAAAAGTCTGTTACAAGCAACAATAAAATGCCTTCTGGACAGGAAGCATTTATAAAATGCAGAACTCTCCCACTGAAGTGCTTGCACAGAGCATTCACTTTATTCTTCCCATTGAGATTCAAAACCCTGAAGTGATCACTGACCCCATGAAGAGGACAAATATCCTCTGGAACGTTTTCACTGGCAGTTGCAGGTACTGCACTAGATCTGGCTCCTGGCTGAAGTGAACTGGGCAGCGGCTGCTGAGATCAGGAGAGAAGGGGTCGAGACAAACTTGAACAGTTAAAAATACTGAAGGAAGGCTGGTTGAATTGCTAACTCACCATGCACTCACTCCTGAAGGAACACTGTGCTCACATCACAGACTTCACATTGTGTTAAGTTTGCAGCATCCAAACACACGAGTAGGAAACTGTCCATGTATTCCATTCCCTTGGTTCTAACCATCTCTGTTTTACACATAAGCCAATCGTGCCCACAGGTGACCTAATACTGATTCAGGCCTTTGTTTGTAAAAAAAAAAAAAAAAAAGAAGATAAAAAATCTTCTACTTCTATTAGAACTTCTACTGGGCTTAATTCCCTGAAGAATCCATACTGTGTATGGAAGGCTCTTAAGTGTTGTGCCTTGATGCAAATAAATGCACAGTAAATGTTTATTGTGCAGTTTTCCTCCCCCGAAGTTTTTCCCCTTTCCCTCACAATGACTAAAACCAAAGTTTAAAACCAAAGCATGAATATGTTACCAGCACACATGGACAGGTTTACAATCTTCTGTTTTTAAAGAACAAATGACAAAAAGCATTCAAGAATATTGCAATTTTTTTTTTAACAGACAAGTAGCAAAACTTTGTACCACCTGGAACAGAACTGCCGAGACAAAGCTCTCCACACATTTTGCTGTAATACTTAAATAAGTAACACCAATGCAAGAACTTTTCTCTTAATGGTTACTAGTGTTCAAGGAGTCAGAGGATTATGGAGTTACGTAGGTCTGTGTACCCTGTGAATAACAATTCCACAGGTGGCACTGAGACGCCTCTCACGACACAGTCACATGGCTTTCACTTTGATTTGCTTCATCTTCATCTGCTTCTTCTCAAGCTTCTTCTGCTCACGCCGCAGAGCAGCTTCCTGTAGGCAAGGACAGGGATCTGAATAAACACAGGTGATCTCTTCAAAGACCAAGCAGAGCATTCCAGAGCCAAACAACAAAGCCCTCCAGCGCTGGGTTCACATCTCACCGGGAGCCTTCACGTGTTTCAGAAAGCAGCAGCAAATACCCTGACAGTTGCCTGCCCTCCAGCAAATAGAAATCAAAGTTGCCACGGCTACAATACCTACAGGCAGCCCTGGAGATCTCCTAGGAGGGATCTGCCAGCAGCCTGTACCAGTGTGAACATCCAGCTCACCTCCAGCCGACGCTGCTTCTCGGGATCCTCTTCGTTCATGATTCGCTCCTTCTCCGCCCGTTTCTTCTCCTCTCGGCGGGACTGGGCAGCCTCCTGTCTCTGCACATGAGTCAGCTTGAGGAAGTTCTCTTCCACCCGAGCCCTGTTCTTGTCAGCTTTTTGTTTACCCTTTGCACAGAGAAAAGCAAACGCAGCTTGTACTGATTTCCCCACGAGCAGGATCTCTACCAGTCATACAGAAACATAAGGATCCAGTGGAAATGGTTCCAATCTCACACCATGTTCAGAAGACAGAAAACCAGACACTACTTACTTCTCTGTTCAGCCGGAACTTCTTTGCTTTGTCAATGGAGTAGATAACCATGCTCATCAGAGGCAGCAAGGACTCCATGTCCTTTGGGGAAGTGTTGCCTGAACCAGGCACTGAAATAAAAGAGTTCCTTGTTCATTCAGACAGACTGGCAGTACTTGTCTATTTGCTGTGATGATCTTTCCCTATGGCTCACACTGTTCATGAAATAAAGATGCTCTTATCCTACTCTTTAGGAAGCTTCATTTGGAGCTATGGGCTTGAATTTTGAAGAGATTTGAAGATCTATTCTTTTCTAGATTAGATTCCCAACAAACTACTTCTATTTCAAACCAGGGTAAACCAATTGAGCCTGCACAAGTTCAGAGTGCAAGGCTTGTGGTTTTTGAAGCCAGCCCAAGAGAGAGGAGTGTGAGCTGAGGTCAGTAACAGCAAGACTGAGTGTCCTGTTATCATGACAATATGCTGCTCAGTCCCCAGTGTATTGCTGCCTTCTGCTCATCAATCAGTGATCCTGTTACCTGCACTGAAGTCATTCATCACACATTATCTTCCACAGGTGACAGATCATGAGCCTGTGACTTACACAAATAAAGCCCAACACTCCCCCAGACACACACAGACAACAGTTCTCTTACCATTAAATGTAAACAGAAGTGTCTTTTTAGTTTCGGGCAGTTTTGTAAGCTGGCCCTCCCTGAAGAAAAGAAACAAGTTTGGAACGACTGAAGAAAAATACAAAGTAACTAACATTGGTTGGAAAAACCTCATCAAAAACCAAAAGACACTTGGAAAGTACTTCAATAAAATAAACATTAATAGCCTGGCTATAACCCAAAGTTAAGTTTCAAGCTCTTCAGATTCCTGAAGTGTTTTACCCAAAAGCCTGCAGAGAAAAAGCATGAGTGTGGAAACACAGCACCAGCTCCTCTGACTGTCAAGAGGGCATCTGAGCACTAAGAAGGCCTGTACATTTCTAATTACATTCAGTTTCACACATGCCCTTGTTGCTTATAGCACTGAAGATCTCTAAATATTTTAGGAGAACAAAATATTTTCTCAAGAGTTTAAGTATTCAGTGCCCAAAATCCCACGGCATTCTAATGTGAAAATCTCAGGCCTACATTTCATAGATCCTCCACAATTTTAGTACAACGTACACATATAAGCTGTCTTATAATTAAATCAAAATATGTTCCTTTATGCTCATTTATTTATATGCCTGAGAGCATAATACACCCTTGCAAAAACCTACACGGTAATTCAGATAAGACACATCACCCACCCCTCGGCAATTCTGAAGCAGCCCCTGAAAGCACCTCTGGACTGGGAGGCTCAGGGAAACAGCAGAGATGCTGCCTCTGTGTATTGCTGGAGCACAGCTGAGAATCAGCCTGAACAGAGCTCTCCCTTTATACGTACTCTTGCATAAGTTTTGGACCGGAGAACTGGTCCGAGAATTGGACAGACTCGATCTTGTCAGCATAGTGTGTGAGGAAATGGATCATCTGAAAGAGAAACAGGGGTTAGTTCTTCCCAACACCAACCCAGCTGCAGCCTACCCACTCCATATGGGTTTGCCACGTTCCCTGCCCACGGCAGGGGGCTGGAACTGGATGATTTTTAAGGTCCCTTCCAGCTGAAACCATTCTATGGTTCTATGTATCACTCAGGAAATCGCTGAGCTCCCCTTGCCATAGTGACACCGATAAAGACGTGAACTTTTGCCTTTAACTCTTCAACTTTTTTAGAACATAAAAGCTGTAAATGCCAGGATTACCAAGGAGTATTTGTATTAATTCATTCAAGTTTACCTTAGCGTCCATCATTCCCTCCGTAACCTCTCCCATCTCTGACAAGATAGCCAGTGAATCTGGAAGCCCATATTTTGCACCAGACTTAGGTTTATCACTGCAGAACTCACTCTGTTTCAAAGAGAACAATGAGAAAGAAAAATAAACACAAGGCTGTAAGTATCTTATCAGACTGAACTGTTCTGGAACAGAGGGACCCCTTAGAGTACCTGGAAAGAAACAATAAAAATACACTCAGTCCCTCAGCCTGGCTGGGGACATTTCAAACAAAGTAAAGCACACACAGCATCAACAGTCTTTAGGCTAGTATTTTCCTTCAGAAGTCACCACTTTAAGGAAGAAGATAAAACAATTCTAATACATCCATGCTGGAGTGTTCAAAGTGGATTAAGGCATTTTGCTTACACTGTTTGACCACGGAACAAAAACTGGCATCCCACCAACCACACTTCATGTCGTTACTTGAGAGAAAAGATTTGCAAAGCACTGCTTGTTATCACTGGATTCTTTGCAAGCTCTGCAATTCTTTTCAGGGCTTGAACATATGCAAAGTTTTAATTTCAGATCATGTAAAAACAGATGACTTAAGCCTAAATTTTCCACATCACATATCACTAATTAAGTTTACTTTTCAATCCTCGAAGAAGTCTTTTGTGCAAATTAAATGAGATGAAGTGACACTTGTATGCTGACAAAATACTTCAGCCTCTCCTAAACCCTCTGTACCCCCAAAGAAAGGTGTAAGCTGCTTTCCATTGCCCCTTTTCCTGCAGGTCTGACAAGGGGAGCACTTCTGATGTTTGATTCCATTAGACTTCTATCTGTAGATGAAAATGTCTTTTCCCCACAAATTCCAACAGGTCAGTCACAGGTCTTCAGCTGTTCCCAAGAAAACAATGAATATGCAGATTAGATTCTTATATGCTATTATTTATTAATGTGCATGTACATACCAGGTCCTGCATCTCTTTCTGAAGTCTCACCAGTGCTTTTCTGGTTCCAACAGCAAACACATACGTGTCCATATCTTCATCATTCATTGTCACCTTTATTTGCTGCGAAACAGAATGTTATTAGCCCTAGTCAGAGTTCAATGTTTGTCTGACCCTTTGATTCCTAAGAACACGGACAAAGCAAGGACAGCTAAGAAAAAGGTGGTTGATTTAAAACTTTTCAGTGTGTCTTAAAGTAAGGGAGCTTTTTAATTAGACTGAGCACACAATTCAGTATTGTACTGGAATGACAGTGACTAAACAGCAGAGTTGTAAAAATAATTTGCAATTAATTATTTTTAATAGATATAAGTAAATACAATTATAGATGCATGGAAAAAGAGTATTCACAATGCACAGTTTTCTTCCAAATGTAACCTTTCTTGGCACTTATGCTCTCTAAGAGCAAGTAGGAAGGCCAAAAATAACACTAAGAATATAATATCCAGACCAACATATGGGTTAAGCAGTCCTGTTCAGGCAATCAATCACTAAGTATTTCAGATTGTAAAACCACTTTTTATCAAGAGGAGGTCTTGAATCATGATAGACTGCTCACAAAACCATTCAAACGATAAAATCCACAGATAAAGCAACTTCCAGTCATCAGCAGTTTGCATTTCACAGGCAGGAAAGAAATACAAACAATTCTTTGAGGTCGTTTCAGCGGTTACTGAAGTGGAAGATACGGAATACTACAGAAATCACCTGGAACAATCAAAAGCAGCAGAGCAGAACCAAAGGAATGCAACAGTTTATCAGAGCTAACGTGAAGGGCTGAGTACGCACCACTTGGTCCGACGCCGGCCTCATCATGCGCGCCAGGACGTTCAGCAGGTCCTGTCTCTTGAGAAACTGAAAACACGAGGTGGTAAACACAGAAAACAGATGAACAGACAACAATAAAAAAATTCCTTCCTAACATCTAACCTGAATTTTCCTTCTGTGACCAATACAGCTCAAAAGCAGGCCCGCCTTCTGCACTGGGGGAGTTTCTCAGGGTTTTGTTCCCTCAGGTCAGAAGATGAACTGTGGGGCTGCTCCATCTGAGGTACAGGGCTTTGTATTTGTCTTTGCTGTGCTTCCTTGGAATTCCTGTGGCTCCATTTATCCCTGTAAGTGGCAGATGGGCTCTTCGGCCTACAAGTTACCTCTGCTCACACTACACCTCTGGTTGCTGTACTCTTTCTGCAAGCACTTGCTCTTTGGTGCCAACTTTAAGGGGCAGAATACAGGTCTGTACAGACCTTCAGATGCCCAGTTTTCCCTCACGTGTGTGTGTATTCAGAACTCTGTATCTGGATGTGAGCACAAATGCCAATCTGGGATTCCTTGCTGCTCGCACAGGAATGGAAAAGCCTCTAGAACCTGACAACTGGTGACACGTAAACAGCACCACAAACTGCCTCATTCTTACCTTTAACTGGATGAGCATTCCTTCACAGCACACCCTTCCAGAGCACCACAAGTTATATATGTGTTCATTCTCTTGGTTTAGTTTCCCAGTGCTTGTAGCTTCTTTATTAGTGCCATCATCCCCTGAGGAAAACAACAGTGACAGAGCACTGCAATCTGAACTCACAAATTGAGACACCATAGTTCAGCAGAAGGCTTAGAGCTCACAATGCCCCGGCACTAAGAAGGATCTTCTACAGCCTAAATGCCAGTCTAAACACAGCTTTACTCAAATACTAAAACTGGATCCTTGTCATTATGGAACTCACCAACAAGAGCAAAGTTACTTTCTAGCAGCTCCCTGTGAGTGTTGAACCAAGCATGAGCCAGGCGGTTGTTTTTGTTCTTCCCAATGATGTAGTTCATGATGTAAGCCAGGAGACCTGTTACCATCAGAATCTCCATGTAATAACTCTCCCAGCTGTTTTGGAGGTGAGCAGGGACCTGTGTAAGGGAACGGAAACTGTGATTTGCATACTGAGTGGATTTTATACACGTGAAAATCTGGGGAACACAGAGTACTGGAAAAGCTCCATCCCCAACACAGCAGTAAGCTCCACAAAGGCAGCAGGCGAGAGCTCAGCCTACATAATGCACTTGGCTTACTGGGGCACAGTAATCATACAGCAAACAACTGGTAACAGCAGTCCCAAAATACCTGCTTAATACAAACAAAGCCCTCACTTCCAAGTGCGCCTGGGCTAGCACACATCCCTCAGAGTACATAACCCAGCACTTCAATTCACTGAGCATTTGAGCTTGATGCCCTGCCCATTACAGCATTAGGTGACCATGATGTAACTTCTTTGGAAATCCAAAGTAACACCCAATGCCCAGGAACATTCTCAGGATGCCACACAGAGCCACAGACTCCCTGGGGGTGCAGGGAAGCCTTCCTGACCTTGCCACCTCAAAAGCTAATTAGCCATTCTGCTATCACTGTACCACCCTTGAGTCACAAAAGTACCCAAACCTTAATTTTCACTGCCAAGGTCAGCTATGATACCTAAAAAGAGATCTGAGGGTTAATAAAAATGCAGACCTTGAGTACCTATCATTCTGTGAAAGACTATTCTGGGAAGCAAAAAGGTGATGCAGGGTGGGCAGAAAGACTGGCTTCAAAAACCAACAGAGTTGACAAGTTCTAATCTGACACTTAAGCCATAGACAAACTAAAACCACACTGTGTTCATTGTAAGTGCATATTAGTACCCCAGTGACATTCCTGGTGTACTGTCTTAAAAAATAAGTGATGAAACTCCAAGTAGAAACTGGATCAACAGTTATACCTACATTAACTATTGTTATGGGGTCTTTGTTTTTGCTATGAGACGCATCTGGTTTCTCTTCATACCCTTCAAACTCCTCATCATCATATGGTTCACTCTCGGTGTCACCTTCCTAAAGGACAAAATCACAAACAGCATGAAAATCCAAAGCCCAGCAAGTAAAACCCGAAAAGAGAAAGAAAGGTACAGAGACACTCTTAGAAAACAGAGAGGAAGACACACCTGTGTGTCTGCATCATCAAAGTCTTCCTGATTTTCATCCTGACCTTCCAGCTCTACAGTGGCTTCTTCTTCATCATCTTCTGTAGTGATGATCCTCTGAGGAGACTCTGTGACTGTATCTTCATTCACATCTTCAAATTCAGCAAAGTCATTATCATCATATTCCATAATGTCATCTCCATCCTCAAATTCATCATACTTTGCCAAAGAAAAGCTCCATGGGATGAACAGGACAGCAACAAAAATATATAAGTTCTTCATTTTCACTGGAAAAAAGAATTAAATCAATCACTGAAAAAAGGCATTGTCCATTCCGTTACATCGCACCTCCAGTAACGCCAACACACAGCACACAGCCTGAAAACACTGCAAGGGTCAGACCAGACAGAAATTAACCCCTGCCTGATCTTGCCATCTTCTCCGTAAGTGACTACTGGTCCAAGAACAAAATAACTCTGAAGGAGAAGTTCTGGACTCTGCTGCTTGTGGCAGCAGCAAATTCACACCTGGCCGCACTGTTCGAGTGAGCGGAGATGGAAAGCAGGAATGTTCTGCTACAAACCTGACTCTGCAATAGCACCTCCCAGCCAGCTCACTTCCAAGAGCACATTCTGTGTCTACAGTTGCTATTAATTAGCAATTAGGCACAGTCAGAGCATTGAATGTGTAATAGCAGCAGCAAATCTTAAAGTGCACCTAATTAATTTAAAGAGCAATGCTCTGATAGCCTCTGCCAGTCCAAAAGTGCTCGCCTGTGATTTTCTAGGCTGCACACTCAGAACTAAGTCCCACAGTGTCCCATCATGATTTCTGCATAGAGACAGAGACCTTTTGCTGGAAGTTGTGCTAAAATTAAAAAAAAAAAAGGCAGGAAGAGGACGGATTTTGCACTGCTCCCCAGAACAAGAGTACACGGGCTCACGAGCCCAGAGCTCCCCCCACATGGGCCAGAACCCTGCAGAGTTTGTCAGTTCACCTTTTTTTACCCTCAGCTTCCTGTCTCTTCTGCTTGAGTTCAAACCAGTCCCAACCTCCCCTTCAGGTTGGGAGGACCTTCTCCAAGGTCCAAAAAAGGGCAGCAATAACCCCCCAGCTGCACTTCACAACCAGGCCCAGAGGATCAGCTGCATCAGGCTCTGCTGGCAGGCTCATTTTACTCCCTCCCGCAACCAGATCCGAGTGGGAACCTGAATGTTAATCAGAGTGTTCTCTTACAAACTTAGAATAGAAATGATTTGTTTCTAAATTTGACCAGCATTCCTCTGAGTGCCTCACACAAGGAACCCACTGCTACGGATGACAAGGACGACCAAAATAAACACCTTTGTCAAAGGCTCCTCACTTCAGCAAAAGCCCGCACAGAACATGCTCACAGAACCTTTATCAGGATGGAAAGTTCAGCAAGGCCGAGCCCAGGAATTCGGAACATTGTGTGGGAACCTCACAATTTTATGTGAATTTAAGCAGAAAAGAAACCCAAAATACTGTTTGGATAGGACAGAATTTGCACTCAGGTTAAAAACGACAGGACAACAGAGCCGCCTGCTCAACCATACTCTAACAGTCTCACAGTAAGAATTCCAAGACTATTTGAGCACATCCACTTTCAGAAGACCCGACAACTCCAAATAGCTTAATGCAAAATAAACTTCTGCAGCCAGTTCGAAGGATACAGTTGAACCGGAGGTGGGTGAGAGCTGGAGCACCCCCTTAACACAGCCACCTGTCAGGATGGGTTCCAAGTGCAGATTCCAGGAAGCAGAATACCCTGAGCAGGCCCTCCACAACCCACATGCCATCGGCTTTCCCTTGCAAGAGGAATCGACTCATTCTCTGATCTCCACACCGGCCGCCCAGACCCCACTGGTAAAAGAATTTACTTCAAACAATCCAAAGGCAAACACTGCTGCTGCTGCTGCTGCTGCTGCTCCCTGTGCTGAACATTCCCCAGCTGGGGCCTTGCTCAATAGATCTCGGGCCCAGAGCCGGGCTCAGGGGCAGATTCTGGAGGAGCGCCCGGCCCCAGCAGGTCGGGCCCTCACCGCGATCGCCGCCCGGAGCGGG
>WEIT01003534.1:319856-355061 GCA_013389985.1 Dryoscopus gambensis
GTGCCCTGCGGAGGGCGATCCCGGCGGGCGGGGGTCCCTCCGCCCTTCCCTCCTAAGCGGGAGCGGCGGAGGCGCATCGCAGCCGTGTCCGCCCATCCCGGGGCCGCAGGAGGGGCCCGTGCCCCGCGCGTTTCCTCCCACGGAACGGCGGCCACAGGGTAGCGAAGCCTGGGCAGTTTTACTGTGGTCTCTGCGTCCTGCGGGAACCTGTCCCTGCTCAGGAGAGTGGGCGAACTGACCGCAGTTTATACTTTTGCTGCTGTATGACAGTAAAAAAGTGGTGCTCCTTATTTTTTGAGGTAGCGGAAGGGAGGAAAAAAGTGGGTAAGTACAGTGAGGAAGAACCCTTACAATCAGATTTTAACTTAACAGTTTTCAGAGATTCCCACTGTGCTGTCACAGCGGAGATGCAGTTCCACCTCTCATCCCTCTGTTGTCCGTTTCGATCTCCCGGTGCCACGGATCCGTGGGTGTTAAAGCTGCAAGGTGTGTCAGGACAAGGGGAAAACAGGACTGCAGGGTCAGCTGCTGCCATGGAGAGCTGAAGAGCAGAGTTTCCCCCAAAATCTGCTGCTGAGCTTTGGTCTCGACCCGAGATTTATTGAGCAAGCCCCAAGCTGGTAAATGTTCAGCACAGGGACCGGCTGCAGTATTTACCTTCAGCTTGTTTTGAAGTTGGTTTTTTGCCAGCGAGTTCTGATCTCATTGAAGATTCTTAGTGTGAGGATTTGTTTAATAAGACTTGTAGCCTTTGGACAGCTAATTATAATGCATTGGAAAGCAATGGGTGTCTTGCTCTCTTTCCTGCCTTACAGGTATGATTTGCTTGACCATGCAGATAATTAAATGACTCAGGAATGGAAAATGTAAATATTAATATATCAGTTCAGTCTTCACCTTGGAAAATCGAGTTCTGGGCAGACGTTATGTGGAGCGTTTAAAATATTGTTTGAAAAATAGAGGTTGAAGAGCATATAAATATACATGTGTAATGCAGAGAGATCATCCGTGTGGCTGAAGGTGCTGTGGTGAGAGGCAGGAGGAGCTGGCTGCTGGCAGAGACGGGCCCGGGCTCACGCGGGCCCTCGTGCTGCTCTGGGCCCGTTTCTGCGGGGGTCCCTGGCTTGCAGGAGTGAGGTGTTGGCAAGCCATGAAACACTTACGGGTGGGACAGTGTGGACATGCAAAATGTGCACCTTTTCATCTCTTGTTCCTCCTGATGTTCAGAGTTCTGGCCTTGGGTTTGCTTGTCTTAGACTGCAAGCAGAACAGGTAACAACTTAAATATATTTAAGTAATCCTTGAAGGACACAACCTGCTTTGGAAGACAACCACTGTTTTATTCTTCTCTGGAGTTGTAGATGTGTCCACACTGACAAAAGAGCAGAGCCCCATCCTTTTTGGGAAACAGATTAAACTCTTGTCTCTCAGAGTTCCACAAGTCCCTGCGTCGTGACTGAGGGGATCAACTAACAAGAAAAATCATGACAATTATCTGCAACTGCCTGAAGCAGAAAGGGCATTAATTTGTCTTTTCTCATGTTGACAGGTATATTGGGGACATCATGAATTGGAATAAAGGTGGGCCTGGTACAAAGAGAGGCTTCGGGTTTGGTGGATTTGCCATAACACCTGGGAAGAAAGAGGAGCCCAAGCTGTCTCAGCAGTCCCACAGCGCTTTCGGCACTGCCGGTTCCTCGGCGGCGTTCGCCAAATCCGGGCCCCCTCAGCTGCCTTCCTTCTACAAAATCGGGTCCAAGAGAGCAAATTTTGATGAGGAGAATGCGTAAGTACAGTTATTTCTTGTGGTTTACAGCTCTGTATTTTAATGTTTTTATGTTTCCAAGGTCAGGGGAAGTATCTCTGACATCTACATATATAAATACATAATAATATACTTAGAAGAGTGTGAGATGCTACAGTAGCCCGTGGAAGCTTTCCTCCTCTAGCTTTCCCCTCTCTAGAACGTTTTTTATTTACTCTATGGTGTTCTCAAAGTTGGAGCCAAGCAGGATAAATTTGGGTGTCTTTTGCACAGGAAAACATTGATCTCCACAGTTCTTTACTACCCCTTCTATTGGCTGCAGAGCTGTGTAAGGAAGGCTGAGAAGGTTGGGATTGTTAAGCCTGGAGAAGTTTGGGGCTGACCCTAATGTGGCCTTCCAGTACCTGAAGGGAGCCTACAAGAAAGATAGAGAGAGGCTCAGTTTCATATTCTTTTTGCCCTGCCATCTCTTTGAACTTATAACATGAATAATTGTAAATAAATAAATCTCAACATCTTCTCTTGTGTCCATACTGACTTTTGTTGTCCCTGTGGGTACCTTGACTCATGAAAGACAGTACAGTGCTGTAAACTGTGCTGACTGGGCTGTTTTTCATTTCTTTTCAGGTACTTTGAGGATGAAGAGGAAGATTCCAGCAATGTGGAATTGCCCTACATTCCCGCAGAGAATTCCCCCACTCGGCAGCAGTTCCATTCCAAATCCGCAGACTCTGACAGCGATGATGATCCTCTTGAGGCATTCATGGCTGAAGTGGAGGCAAGACCCGGCTCGAGAAACGTTCATTCATTGATGTGGCTGTACCTGTGTGCACTCAGGGGCAGCAAATGTCCCTCGGGGCTTTGGCAGCTGCAGTCAAAATGCCACTTAACTTTGGGGTTTGTGTAGGATGGCGTTAGTTAGAACTCAAAAATGGATTAGATAGGCAGAGAGTGAATGTGACTTACAATAACTTAACTATTCAACTGCTTTGAGGATGTCAGAACAATACAACATAGAGCTCTGCTTGTCTCTGAACATCAAACTAAGGTTCTGTGCATTTTCTACTACCTAAATGGAAATTGTTTGTGTTTATCATGACCTGTTTCTTGGCTACAGTTCTGTTATTAGCTGGATTCAGGAGGAATATGGGTAATTTATTTTTTCAAAAGCATTGTCACAAGCTTAGAGTATATAAATTCAAAGGTATTAGTAGGAGAATTTATTTAGCATAATGAGCAACGGAACCAAACAAATTTTAGTCCAAAAAATGTTGTCTCTGTGGCACAATGGTCCAATTATGCAGGAACATTTTTCCCTTACATGTTTTACCATCTTGGTCTTTTCAATGTGTGACAGTTTTATGTCCTTCTAGGATCAAGCTGCTCGAGACATGAAGAGACTCGAAGATAAAGACAAAGAAAAAAAGAACGTTAAGTAAGTTCTCTTTAATCATTCCAATTCCTGCCAGTGTCTTGTATGGTGCTCAGAGAATTCCAGTGCATTTTGTTGATGATGGTAGCTCATTAGACAGTATAGTATACACCTAATAAACATCATTAACCAGTGCATGCTATCCTGTGGGTAACGATGTGAGAATCTGTGGCACCGGCCTGTGGCAAACTGCAACAACGCTGGGAGTTATCCCACGCGAGAAGCCTTTCTAGGCCACAGAAATTGGGGCAGCATGCTGTACTCCTGCCACCTTCCAGATCAGCCTGGATCGTTTTTCTGCTTCCCACACCCTTGGAGAGATCAGGATGGTTTAGCTTAAAATTGCATTTATGTGAGCAAAATAACTCAGTGCTGCTGTACCTGGAGTACTGGAGACTCTTCCAAACTTGGACTAAGTTTTTAGACATTAAAGCTGATAGATTAGGTAGCATGTGACAGTTGGGGTACTAAATTTGGAGTTTAAAAACAGGTTAAATTTGTTCAGCTTATCTATTTGTTTTGACCAAGGAAAATAGTTATGCTGTTGATTCTTGATAGAAATGTCAGATGTATTTGTAGAAGTTACATTGCATGGGGTTGATCAGATATACATGGTCCTGAAACAGAACACCGGATCCAAATCACCACCTGAGGAAGTTCTGAACTGGATTTGCACTTCCTGGCTCATATTCCTCTTCAGTTATGGGACTTCTGTAGCATCAAGAGCTTAGACCAGGATGATCTTTGATGTGGCTTCTGCTGGGAAGACGGAGTCCTAATCTTTCAGTCTCAGTGCTAGAAGTAAAGAGAAGTCTTTGCAGGGTCACTGCTATGGTTGGCAGCAGATATGAAAACTCCATGGGTTGGGAATATAAATGTTGCCGAGTTGATAGTGTTGTGTCTTCCACGAGATCTGGATCTCAGCACTAATCACATGAAACTATTGAGCTGAGTCTGTGGAACACTTGCAGGGAAGTTTTTTCTCCGCTTGTTTTTCCAGGGGTATTCGAGATGACATTGAAGAGGAAGATGACCAAGTGAGTTCTTATGCAGTCTTTCTATCTTCTTTTTGTTGTTTTGGGTTTTTTTACCTTTCCTCTCCAAACACATAACTACTAGGGACAAACAAAATTCCAGTATTGTGCGCAGTATCTGGACAATTCAGTAGGAAGCCGTAGTGGTTACCCTGCTGTCTCTACCCTTCTAGGTGTTTTAAGAAGAATATTAGACAGTTGCATTCATTGAAGAAGATTTTTTTCAGTCAGTTTGAACTTCAGGTTCCTGTATAGGTTTGTTCAGTGTCTGAGGATCTTACAAATTGCAATTAGCACAATCAGCTCCAGGGCACACCAGGGAGAGGCTGTTGGACTGTGGAGGCTCCTCGCAGTGAAATGTGGGGTCTGTTCAGGGCAAGAATCAGGCTTTTTGATCCCTATTTTCAGAGAAGCTCCAGTTCTCATTGAGGTTTATAAGCATCACTGTAGCCAAAAAATTAAGAGAAAAGACTTAATTTCAAAATGTACCTTACTACTGAGTTGAAGTTAGTAACTCTTGTGTTACTTGCATTAATGCAGAGCTTGGCAGGGTTGTGTGGCCTTGAGGGCTCTGCTTCCAGTGTGGTGAGTGTAGCTGTGCCAAAGTTGGAGCAGAACTTTATGCTTGGGGACAGCTGTTGTTCAAGCGTATTGTGTGCATAGCTGTGTGACTGAGGGATAATTGGCCAGGAAAATGGAAAAGCCAGATGAGGATATGCATATATTTGTAATTGAGCCTTGCTTGACAAATCTGATCTTAAATATTTGCTTCAAGTCAAGCGAGACTGGTGTTTTCTCTATGAGAAAGTCTTGGTGTGCCAGTGAGAATCTGAGAGACACAAACATCTTTGTGAGCTGTGAGGATGGTGTGTGACAGGGTGACAGTGTCTTAACTTGGGCTTGCCTTGAGGGACTCTCCTGAAATAGTTTCTTTGACATTTGTTGTTGACTCTCTCAATGAAAAACAAGTGTAGTTTCATTTCTTAAAGTCTAGTTAGGGGAAGTAAAGAAAGTATCTTTGGCACAGTGTGTTTAAAAAAAATAAACATATGCTTAGTAACAATGTATTTTCTGGTTAGAAACCTACAGCGTTTGTGCTTTGTTCGTATGGAAATAAGACTAGATCTTTGTTAAATGTAACAAGACTTGGTAGGAGGAGTTGTTAAGCAGACACATAAGAGAAGTTAGTTTTTTAGGAGCATTTTGTGGTGTAGCTGACACTGAAGTTGTTTTCTTTATTTGTACGTCTTGCCCTTTGGAATGTATCTGTTGGCATTTATTAGAAGAATCAGTTCTAGTGTATGTAGTTACTTTTTTCCTCAGTGGTGGGTGTGAAAGCAAACAGCCACTTAGCACATACATCACTTCAACAAACAGTAGTAATTTTGCATCCTATTGCATGTGAGTTTGCTGCTCTGTTTTGCTGCAGGAAGCGTATTTTCGCTACATGGCTGAGAACCCCACTGCTGGTGTGGTGCAAGAGGAGGAAGAGGATAACCTGGAGTATGATAGTGATGGGAATCCGATTGCACCGTCCAAAAAAATCATTGACCCTCTTCCACCTATTGACCATTCAGAGGTAGGAGGGAATTCTGTTCTGTTGTGTTTGAGGCATTCCAGAGAGCAGGAGCTGAGAAGGCCCCTGTAATATGTCAGTGCTTTCTTAGGTAAGTCATGTCAAAGGTCCTTGAAATGGCATCATTTAAGCAAATGTTCAGGGAGACAATTAAGAAGTTCAGAAAAAAAGGAATCTGGAGTCTGGACTAACTGATTAATTAATTAATTACCTTGCAGATTGAATACCCACCGTTTGAGAAGAATTTCTATGATGAGCATGAGGAGATCACCAGCCTGACCCCGCAGCAAGTGGTGGAGTTACGGCATAAGCTGAATCTCCGGGTAAGCTGGGCACAGAACTGTCCTCCCAGCAGCTTTTAACTCCCTTTTACTTTCTGACTATCTTAGTTTTAATGAAGCTTTTCACAGGGAACTGCTGCGTTTGAATCCAAGCCTCTCGGACACTTCCAGTGATTTTCATTTCTTGAAAGTCTCCTATGGATTTGTGAAAGTGAGCAGTGAGGATTGCCACTTGGACTAAAGACCTCCAGAGATTGGAGTTAAATATGCAGAAATTAGTTCTTTGCCATTTGTGACATGTTAGTGGGGTGACCTTCTGTGAAGGGAATTATTTGGGGTAGAACACCAGTTATACACAAGGAGGTAAAAACGATGTTTCGTAGCTCATGTTGATTGACAGATAATTAAATTTGTATCCATGAAAGTCTTATTTACACAACACACTTGGAATTTGCACACAGTTAAATTTAACATCCACTCAAAAAGTAAAGTTATTTTTCAGAGGCAAAGAGATCCTTTTTTTTTTTTTTTAACAGATTGCTCTTTGTTTTTCTCTCAGTGTTCATGAACAAAGATCTTTTTGTCTTTCCAAGGTCTCCGGGGCTGCACCTCCAAGGCCTGGCAGTAGTTTTGCTCATTTTGGGTTTGATGAGCAGCTTATGCATCAGATTAGGAAATCTGAGTATACCCAACCCACTCCAATACAATGTCAGGTGAGTGTTGTTACTTCTCAGACTTCTTAACAGAACTAAAAGAATGCATGCAAAACTCCCTCATCCACATGAGGATATGTGACAAATGCAATTCTAGTTGCCTGCAGAGAGCTGTGGGTTTTTCTAGAAAAATAGCTTTGATTTTTTTTTTTTTAAATAGAAATTTACCCACTTTTTTTTCCCTTTTAAATGGCTGCTGTAAATATATCCAGATGCCTTTTTCATTGGTTTTTTTGGTGAATGAAGAACATTCAAGTGATGTCTCTTGCTTATAGAAATGTATGAAAAGTTTGGGGTTTTTTTTTTTAGAGGTTATATTAAAAATAACCATACAGTAGCTGAATAAAGAGCCATATATTGACAGCCTTATTCCTTGAAGAGCCATGGAGAATAAAGGGATTCTACTGCAATGTTTTTAGCATTCTTAGAGCTGGACAAGATGCATTTGTGTACATACAAACATATCCTTGGGGTGCTACACTGTGCCCAAACATTGATCTCGTACAGGCCGCCAGCAGTCCAACATGGCAATGGCTTCCAGCCCTTAAAACAAACTCACTCAGAGCTGAACTTGGCAATAGAACCGTAGGAGCATTGACAAATTGTCGCTGCGAGTCCTCGGTTGTGGGCTTTCCTCATTACCTGAGTTTTCCTGTACTGTCTAGCACGAGGATATGCTAAGGTGGGCGTAATGTGGGGTTAGAATCTCCTCCTTTTTAGGGTGTTCCAGTGGCACTAAGTGGCAGAGACATGATTGGGATTGCTAAGACTGGAAGTGGGAAAACAGCTGCCTTCATCTGGCCGATGCTGATCCACATCATGGATCAGAAGGAGCTCGAACCAGGGGATGGTCCCATTGCCGTGATCGTCTGCCCGACCAGGGAGCTCTGCCAGCAGGTAGGTGTGGAGCATTCCTGTATGTGCCAGGCTTCTTGGAGAAGAAGGCAAAACTCTTGGCAAAAATTATCAGAGAACCTCAGGAAAGTATTTGAAAAAACTACTCTGTGCATGAGTAACCTGACTCCAGCTCACAGCTCTTACCTACCCTTTTTTTTCTTGAAAGATCATGACAAATCTAAAATTTTAAATTTTTGCAGAGTGCTCCTCTATTATTTTTAGGCATAAGAATGCTGTGGATGCCTTGGGACAAATTGTATGTGCAAAAGGATAGAGCCTGCAGGTTAAATTATTGTTGGATACCTAAATAGGTTTCTCAGGTTACTGGAAATTACCCACATGTGTTGAAGTATTCATCCCTGAGGAGTTTGGAGTAATTTCATTAAGTTACTAGCTGTAAAAGGGCATTTCAAGAGCCGTGCTGAATTTGCAAGGGGGGTGTGTTGTCTCAGAGCTGTGTGACGGGAGCTGTGTCTGTGTCACACCCTCAGATCCACTCCGAGTGCAAGCGCTTTGGCAAGGCCTACAACCTGCGCTCCGTGGCGGTGTACGGGGGAGGCAGCATGTGGGAGCAAGCCAAGGCCCTGCAGGAGGGGGCAGAGATCGTGGTCTGCACGCCAGTAAGTGCCTGTGTCACTGGGTACAGGGGTTTGCACTGTTGGGCTTGAAAAAAGTTGTAAGAATCTGTTCCTATGACGTGAATATTGACGCTAATTCTAGACTGAAGCCTTGAGGTGTTTTCTGTTCTAAGCCTCTGGTAAGTCAGGATAAAAAGCAGCTAGGTGGTTGTATATATTAACATATTTTTAAATATGCTTTAAAAACTTGGAGCTTTTTCTTACTAGGGTCGTTTGATTGATCATGTGAAAAAGAAAGCTACCAACCTTCAGAGAGTCACTTACCTTGTGTTTGACGAAGCTGACAGAATGTTTGATATGGGGTTTGGTACGTATTGAACCAAAGTCACTGTTTTGGAAAGCAGTGGTGCCAGGTCCCAGCTTAGTGGGTCTGCAAAATTAAATAGTGAGTGAGAAGCACTTGTTCATTCTGTGGTTATGTGTTAAATAAAGCAATGAAACTTCATTTTGACTTAATTCTACTAAATAATGAGCGTGCAGGATTGATTGGAGCATTTCTTCTCCTTTGCAGAATATCAGGTCAGATCAATCGCAAGCCACGTACGTCCTGACAGACAGAGTGAGTAAACAGTGAGTCTGGAGCACAGCTTGGAGTTCCAGTTCTGGACACAGCCACACCAGGAGACTTGAGCCAAAGTCCACTGATGTTATTCTCAGCGTGGGCTGTTGGGAGGGAGCAGTTGTGACATGTGGGCATTCAGCTCATCTCTCTGTAATCCCTCCACTGACTGCACTCAGAGCAAAGATGATTAGCTGAATTCATGTTCATGTGCCTTGAAATTCAGTGTTCTGAGCTGCCATGAGAGAAAGTTCACAGCAGTGCCCCATATTATCAACATTTCAGATGCCATGAAATGTGTTTCCACTTTGTGGTATTCAGTGGTTGGTAATTTCCATTCAAATCCATAAAGCCTCAGCTTCAGCTCACTGACACTCAGGAATCCAAGTCCTCCTTCACAACATCTGTGCAGTGTTTTCACAGTTCTGAAAGAAAGTTTCTACTTCAAGGAGTTTGAACCCTGTTTCTCTTCCAGCCCTGTTGTTCAGCGCCACGTTCCGTAAGAAGATTGAGAAATTGGCCCGGGATATTCTGATCGACCCAATTCGAGTTGTGCAAGGAGATATTGGAGAGGTGATTCCATGATAGTTGTGAGACACTCAGAGCAAGGAATTGTTCTGTTTCTGTTCTGAAATTTCAGTCAAACTGCAAAAATCATCATTTATATTTAGTTTTAAATAATTTGTGCTTAGCAAAAATAGAAAGTTTTGTGCATTTTTATTTTTATCTTACTGACTTTCTTTCTGCCAACAAATATTCCTGAAGTGGTGGGAGGTTTCATCAAGGAGTAAAACATTAAAGGAGTGGTTTATTTTTGTTATTAGGCTGAGTCAATGGATATATCTCTTAGTTTGTCTCAAAAGCATAAACAAAGCCATTGCAACTTCTGCAATGAAAGATTTGAGACTTAAAAGCTCTTTCATATGGTTTACATGGGAATGTCAATGCTGGACTTGCTTGACAGTGACAGCTGAGCTATCAGCAGGCTGGGGTCTGGTAGGAAGCTGATGAAGTGGCCAGATGTGAAGTTGCCGGGAGGAAACTTTGCTAATAATATATTGAAACTGTTGAGAAATTTCACTGTTGAGGTGCCTTCAGAACATTCTTCTTGTAACCAATTCTCTGTATTTTTTATTTTTTACATCAGGTCCCTTTATAACAAAAAAGATGTCTGCATGAAGCCCCTTCTTTCTGGGAAAATTTTCCCCTAATTTTGCTTAAGAAAAGCACCAGCTTTCCCAGCTCAATCCCAGGGCCTCTATTCATTGATCTAAACTGTTACTGTATAGTGGGAGCATCATCCTTGAAATAATGTTAAAATGTGTAAAAACCAAATCTTTCAAATAAACTTGCAGGTAGTGCTGTGAGCTGTGCTGCACTGTATCAGCTGAGGAGTCTGCTCCTCCTGCCTTCCTGACTCTGAGGACCTTTCTCCCCTTAGGCAAACGAAGATGTGACCCAGATTGTTGAGATTTTCCCCTCTGGGCCCAGCAAGTGGAACTGGCTGACGCGGCGCCTCGTGGAGTTCACGTCCTCCGGCAGCGTCCTCCTCTTCGTCACCAAGAAAGCCAACGCAGAGGAACTGGCCAATAACCTCAAGCAGGAGGATCATAACCTGGGGCTGCTTCACGGGGACATGGACCAGAGTGAGAGGAACAAAGTCATTTCAGAGTTCAAGAAAAAGGGCATCCCCATACTGGTAGCTACTGATGTGGCAGGTATGTGACCTTCTGGAAACAGCTCTGACAAGCTGTGGGTATTGCAGAAAGGCAAACATGTTTCAGTGGAGGGCAACCAGGTTGGCTTCTGCACCTGCAGGACACTGTTCCAGGTGCTTTTCAGAACCATGGAAATATCCTGAGCTGGAAGGGACCCACAGGGATCACAGAGCCCAACTCCTGGCCCCGCACAAACACCCCCAAGAGTCACACTGTGTGCCTATGCAGCACATGGCATTGGCAAGGGAGGTTATTTTTAGTTTCTTAATGATGCCTAAATTACAGTCTGACATATTTTTTGATATACTGAAAGAAAAGCTGTGTCTTAAGGAAGTGGTTGCTGTTCATTCATCAGCTGACATTCCTTTTGCCCGCTGGACCGGAGCAGGGTGATACCCTGGTACCAGAGGGATTGCTTTGAGTTAATTGGAGACGACACTTCCCACCACGCTGCTCTTTCTTCCAGCTCGAGGGTTGGACATCCCTTCCATCAAGACTGTCATCAACTACGACGTGGCTCGGGACATAGACACCCACACGCACCGGATCGGCCGCACCGGCCGCGCGGGGGAGAAGGGCGTCGCCTACACTCTGCTCACCCCCAAGGACAGCAACTTCGCCGGTGACCTCGTCAGAAACCTGGAGGGTGCCAACCAACATGTCTCCAAAGAGCTGCTGGATCTGGCAATGCAGGTATGAACCAGCAAAACTCCTTGAGATGATTCAGTCCAGATTCAGCACAAAATCAGCCAGCTCATGTCATGAGCTCCATCATGTGCTAGGAGTGACCTTTTGGGGATCTGTCCTGGTTTAAAGTAGGTTTCCTAGTGTTTTTAATGGCCTTTGAAAGAATCCACGAATTTTGGGACACAGTATGTGATCTATTTTGGGGCTAGGCACTGCCTAGGAAGTTAGGAGCTGTAATCTGCTGATGCCAGCAGAGCTTTCCAGTGTCTCATTACAGTCAGATTTATAGCAGGCACCTGGGAGATGCAGCTTAGTAGAAAGCTAAACTAGAAAACAATTACAGGGACGTTCCCTCTGTGAAAGGGTTGTTGCTTGATCATTCCACCTTCTTGGCAGTGCTCTCTGGCAGGTTTGCTATATATAGGTATGACAGGTAGCTGCAGCAATTGTGCTTGTGCCACTGAACTCATCAACTCTTTAATTTCTTGTCTTATGCTGCCTGTGTAGCTGCAAGAGAGCCCAGGCTTTTTGGTAACTCCCAAATTCAGAGGTGGATTAGCAGGCCTGTGGCTACATTAACAAGCAGCTGGACAGCAGCTGCCAAAAGAAAATACTTTCTCTGACATAGAGAGGCAGCATTTTCAGAAGGGACAGAATTAGTGAGGCAGAGCTGCCCTGGCTGCCTTGAGAGGAGCATGTAGAAGTCAGCTGACTTACTCACATTTGGAGAGACTGTAGGGCATAAGAAGACATGCAGCCAACTATTATTTAAACACCTGGGAACAGGAGGTCTGGTTGGGCTGACGTTCCCTGGCCACTGCTTGGTACAGAAGGTTTTGGTGACAGACCCTCATTTCTCCTTACCCAAGCACTGGGCTAAATCAGTGACCAAAGTATGAGCAAGAGCAGAACTCCCAAGTGATGGCATTGGAAATTGTGTTTATTCCTGGGTTTATTAGAATGCAAACCCCCAAAACCTTAACATGGCTGAGAGTTAAAGGTGTAAAATTAGTTTTCATAGAAAGCATTTGTAACCCAAAGCATCAGACCCACATGGCACAACTGTCTACAGCAGCTGTGTGGTTGAATGGAAAACAGTATTTATGTTTGTCTTTTGAAATGCTCAGTATCCTTTTTTTCTCAGCCTCATTACATGCATTTATGAAGCTTTTTCTTCCCTGTGTTGAGAAACATTTATCCTTTTGTTACAGAATCCGTGGTTCCGGAAATCCCGTTTTAAAGGAGGGAAAGGCAAGAAGCTGAACATTGGTGGTGGAGGCTTGGGGTACCGCGAGCGCCCCGGGCTGGGCTCGGAAAATACCGTAAGTAGAGATGCTGAAGAGTTTGTTAACAGATTCTTGGAACATTTTCACTTGGTGATTAAAGATTATTCTGTAATTTAAAAAAATCTTGGTACCGGATTACAGTGTCTGCTTTAAAAGCTCTCATAGCTCAGCATCTTTCAGAGTTAGGATCAGATATCTCAAGTGAAAGTCTCCTGTGCTGTTCTCCTCTTGTCAAGAGCTGCTTTTTTTTTGGAGCCAGCGTGATCCAGAAGGTTTGGAGATTCCTCATAAAATAGACTGTCACTGTAAAATAATAAATTACTTCAAAAGCCATTTCCAGGCTGATTCTTGGCAGAAAAAAAAAATTAAAAAATGGAGCAAACTGTTCCACTTCTCAGAGCTCTCCAGAAGTCTGTCATCCTTAAGGGATGTATTTCCTGAGTGCAGGGACGGGATAGATTTGGGGAGTGGTTGAATTGAGTGTGTCTGCGTGTGATAAACCTGTGCAGTTGCCCTTCGTGTTTTTGCACAGGACCGTGGAAACAACAACAGTGTGATGAGCAACTACGAGGCCTACAAGCCATCCACGGGGGCCATGGGGGACAGACTGACAGCAATGAAAGCAGCTTTCCAGGTTGGTTCCTGGACTCTTTTTCTCCCCTGAAAATGCAGCAGCCCTGTTATTTCAGGAACGTTGAGTGTGGTGGTTGTGGCTGTGTCACTTGGAGCTCACTCAGCATTGCAGTCCCGAGTGGTGGAATTAGGTACAGGCTGGACTGAACGCATTTGCACAAATTTGCGAAACTTTCTTTGTTTTCTGCTGCCTCTTTGCTCTTTTTCCTTTCTGGATTCTGCACTTGGGCTTGATTCTGTTGAGGTTGCTTAGCAGCAATAGTGTAATTGCAAGCGGAAGGGGGAACAGAAGCTCTTTCTTTTCAGTGTGAAAGTTAACCCCTCAATGTAAGAATGCCCTTGTCCCTGTGGTCTGGGAGCAGGTGCCCATTCTGTGTGCCCATAAGCACAGCAGGAATGTAATCACTCCAAGACTGACTTTTTCTGGGAACTGTTTCCCAAAATCCAAGGTGGGCTTGTGAACGCACCATGGCTCCGTGTTCTGTGGAGCAGCGCAGAGCCAAACCTGCTCTCTTTTGTCTCTCCCTTTCCTGCAGTCCCAGTACAAGAGTCACTTTGTTGCTGCAAGTTTAAATAACCAAAAGACTGGGAGCTCTTCTGCTGGTGCCAGTGGCTGGACCAGCGCTGGGAGCCTGAACTCCGTCCCCACGAGTTCGGCGCAGCAAAACGCCGCCACCCCCGAGAGCCCCATCGCAGCCACCGCGGCAGCAAAGGGCGTCCCGGGCTTCACCAGCAGCGGCAGCCTGAGCAGCGTTCCCACGTTCCCGAGCGCCGGAGCTCAGGGCTTCAACAACACAAACGCCGGCACCAACAGTCGAGAAGGCGGCGGTGGCATTGTCCGAGAACGGTACAANCAACGACGCCCAGCGCTACAACGACACTCAGCGCTACAACGACAGCCAGCGCTACAATGAGACTCAGCGCTACAACGATATCCAGCGCTACAACGATGTCCAGCGCCACAGCGAAGGCGGTGGCCGCCACACTGACCCCTCCCGGCACGGTGACGGCCGCCACAGCGACGTCCATCGCCACAGCGAGGGCCGGCACTTCACCGACTTCCCGGGCGGCGGCAACCGCAACAACGGCGACAGCAGGAGCAGCACCGAAGGGAGGAACAGCGAGAGCAGGAACGGAGAGAATAGGAAGGATGCCAACAGCCGAGACAACAAGACAGATGGTTTTGCTGTCCCAGAGCCCCCAAAACGGAAGAAGAGCCGGTGGGACAGTTAAAAGCTGGGGGTTCATAGTCTGGAATCTCTGCAGGTAGTGTTGTCTTCTTCCAGAGGATTTCTTGGGGTTTCTGGTGACTGGTTGTTGAGCAGCTGGGGCAGGAGAAGGAAGCCATGAGAACCCCCATGCAAGTTCATCTGCGGACAGCTTCACCCGAACGAAATGCACACAACACTTAGTGAAAGAAATCATTTTGATAAAGCTCCCTGGATTCTGCTTTGAAACATTCAGTGCTCAAGTGACTCTGCTGGATTTAAACAGATCTTCTTGACAAAAAGAAGCTGTTCCATGTCCTTGGAACATTAAGAAACTGTTGTCCATAGAAGTATAAATTAGTCTTTTCTTAACCGTTCACATTTACAAACCAGTCCAGTCCACCTAGAGATGCTCAGGACCTGCCTGTTAGACATTAATCTTGCAGCAGTTTGGTCAGTATGGTGAGTTCTTCCCCCCTCTCCTTTTCGCATATTCTCTCCAAATAATTTGGCCTCCACGTTGCCCCTTACCTCTCTCCCCATCAAGTAAGAATGTTTCTTATCAATTTGCTTTGCTGAACGGGGGGTAGAGCAAGTTGATTTTTGGTGTGTGTGGAGCTGTTCAAGGGATCCTTCTCCAGCCCAGCAAACCACAAATTCACTTGTAGTGTAGGTTGGACTCCCTGGCTTGTTTGTGGTCAGTACTTTAATTCCAATCCCATTGCCCAGATATTTCTTTTCTTTTGAAGAACCTCCTGTTTCCTAATATCCCTCATTCTGGTGGAAGCCTGCATAGCAAACCTGTCTCTCTGCTGTGCCTATGCACCCTCTGTTCTGAGAGGGTTGAGTGCTTTCTTCAAATTAAAAACAAAAAAGGGAAAACAGTGTAGAATCACCACAACAATCAGAGGCTGGAGCCCCCAGGAAGTGTGGCTAAAGGAAGAGGCTTCACTCAGAAATTCAGGGATCTGTTGCTCAGAAGCCTTTAGGGAGAACCCAGAAGACAATTAATGAAAAGAAACAGCTCAAATCTGGCCCTCTATTGGACACATGTAGTAAATCTGTAAAATCTTGCTTGCCCATTTTTAACTCATTGTGTGCATTACCCATTTTTTAACTTCTCTTTTTTTTTGCCACAAGGTAGGGAAGAACTTTTCAGTTGGAACACGTCAGCACCCACCGCTGGCTCGTTTCCACTGGAAGAAGTACCAGAAGCTGTCAGGGTTTTGTGACATTGTGATGTTTTCTTTATCAGCTGTGCATTTACTTTCTGCTTGCTCTAGTAAATGTTTTATTACTGGTACAAACATATTCAGTGTGTGCTTTTTATTCTCCGCTTCCTTTGGCTGCCCTGATGTGCAGATGGAGAACTGACCGTCCGGAGATTTGACCATGTCTCTCTCACCAGAAGTTTTGATTGTAGTTGATAAAAGACTTCCTGTGGTTTTTCTTAGTATCTTTCAGCCGAAAATGTTTCACAAACCCTGCTTTATCTTCAAGGCCTCCTGGGAAATAGATTTTCCTCGGCTTTATAAGAGGAGAAGATACAGCCCAGGACATGGGACTCATCCCAGCTTTTCGTGGGCTTGTGGGCAGACCTGGAAAGAGAACTCAGCAACAGTCCTGAGATCTGACTGACATCTGAACTGGCTTCAGTTAAGACACCAAGTGATTATTTGGGCCGCCTCAGAAACCAGCTCTAATCTGTTGGAGGTTTTAAAAATAGTTTCCAGAATTCCCTCCCCACAGTCTGGGCAGGAATCATTGCCCTGGTTTGAGCTCTGCACATTTGGTGTGAAGACAGGGGTGTTTTGGGGCAGTCTGGCAGGGCTTTACAAGCTGTTGTGTTCCCCTTCTCACCCTGAAGGTTCATCACTCTGCAATTAAAGACTGGAGTTTCAAAACAAATTGTAAAAATTGGCCCATAGTCTGAGCTGCCATCTGCTCCCTCCCTTCCTGGATCCCAGCTCATTGGGAACCAGCCCCGTGTGAGGCATATGCTGGGGGTTCTCCCCTTCCTTTTAACACTTCCCTCTGCTCTTTGTAGGATTACTGAAATTCCTCACCCCTCTCCCAGCTACCAGGAGCTTCTTGGGCAGAGAGTGAGTAAATATTGATCAGTGACAAGGAGCCCGAGTGTCAGCTTGCAGGGCTGTGCGAGGTCCAGGGGAGGGTTGGTTCCATCCCCACGGAACAAGGGAGCAGTGTGAGCAGCATTCCAGCTGCCCTGAGAGGGGATCTGTCCCTGCAGTGGCAGCTGTGCTGCTGCCTTCCAAAGAGACAAATTCCTTCCAGATGATTTTAAAAATGTGAATCCTGGAGCCCTTCCCTTCCTTGACATGGCTCCTGGCTGGCTGTCCCTCCAGTTCCCTGTGACTCCCTTTGCACCTTAGCGTTTCACTGGAAGATCCGGGAATGCACAGCATTATTTACCTGTTCCCTGTCTTTAGCATGAAATTCCTGCCTTGAGGAACTGTGTAGGAAAAAGACGCTCCATGCTACCACCAACATGCAGTTTAATTCATCCGCCATCTACCCCAGCTCCTTGGGAATGCCTTTCCCTCAGGCCAGGAGCTTTCCCAGGCAGTGCAGGTGAGGGCAGGGGGCAGGGAGGGCAGACCTGGCTGGGAATGGGGCCGGGGCTCCAGCCTTTCCCCCCACTGCTGCTCTCCAGCCAACGGCTGCTGGATCCGTGATGGAATACAAGGATGGAGATAAGCCAGACAGACTTTCCGGTTCTTAGCCTGCAATGACATGACACGGCCACAACTGTTGCATGCAGGGGCCTCTGTGTTAATGGATGAAGTGTTGGGGATCCAGGTATTCCCTGCACCCTTCCAGGCCATAAAGTTTGTCCTGCCTCCCTCAGCCTACCCTGTCCCAGTGCCTCCTGCTCCGATTTGTGGTTGTGTGTTGGTGCTCACACCATCCCTGAGCTGCAGAGGATGCGAGGGAGGGCAGGGTGAGCTGCAGAACAGCTCCACGGGCACTCCGTGCTCCCCCAGGCTGGACAAGGGGCTGGGTAGGGGAGTCCGAGGCAGGACTGGGCTCATGGGGTGGCCCAAGTGGAGAAGTCACCTCCCACTTGTAAGGGTAGGAGTGAGCACGGAGGTGTTTCCTGGTGAAGACTCGAGGCTTTGCATGCACAGCTATCACATCAGTCACTTGCACGTGGAGGAGAATGAGGTTTTATGGCTTGTTTTTGGGCCGGGGGGGAGAAGGAGCAAGAGCACCTGGTCCCTTTGCACACTGGCTCTGACGGAAAGGGAGCTGGGCTGTTCCAGCTGCTGTGCCAACCCTGGCTCTCCATGCAAGTGTCAGCAGAGCCCGAAGCGCGAGGATCAGCATCTTTCCAGGCACATCGGGATGCCCAGGTGGGAGATCCACCCTCTTCTTCACAGCATCGTCTCCAGCTCCTTGTTGGGGTTGGGGTGACACTGGGTGAGGTCTGTCAAATCCACCGTGTTCTCCCCGCGGGGTTTCTGGCTCATTTCCTGGGCGGGGCAGGGCAGGAGCTGGTCCGAGGCGCCGCAGCCGGGGATGCAGCCGGGCGGGCGGGGCCGGGCCGGGAGCAGCAGCTCCCGGGGCGCGCCTGCTGCCCCCAGTGCAGCGCCAGCAGCCTCCGCAAATGGGCCTTCTTGATCTCGGCCTGCACCTGGGAGAGCAGAGGGGCTGCTGTGCCCAGAGACAGCAAAACAACCTTCCCTCCCCTTCCTCCCTCCCCCTTCCCTTTCCCCTGCCCTTTCCCCTTACCTCTCTTTTTCCTTTCCCTTTCTTTTTTTCCCTGCAAATCCTACTGAGAGGAATGGATCCAAGCTTTTTGCTCTGGTTATCACAGCCTGGGGCTGCAGGTTTGCCTTCCCTGACCCTAAAGGGGCTGGAACAGGGAACTCAGCTCCTCACTCTTCCCACTTACCTCCCCATTGCAAAAGCAGTAGATAAAAGCCACGAAGAAACCCTGCCAAGAGACCAAAAGAAGGTAGAGTTTGAGGTCCTTGAGCCTCCCCGGTTGAACATCCCTGAATGTTCAGAGCAGTCCCGTGTCAACACACCTGGGAGGAGTTAAAGAGCATCTCATAGTGCATCTGGATCTGCCACAGGAGCCCAGACACCTCGGTGTAGGGCATGGCCATGAACACCACATAGTGGACTCCGAAAAGTGGCATCAGCACCAGGGTGGACTTGAGCAGCTTCCTGAAAGGAGAAACCCCGGAGCTGCTACCCAGGACCCACCAGGCAGCCCCCGGCCCCGCAGTGTCCAGGCTGGAGGTGGGAGCAGGAAGAGCTCAGAACTCCAGAGCTGGGCTTCAATCCAGCGGAGCTGCCAGAAGCACCGGCTGCCACTGTCCTGCCACCCTTCCTCCCTCCTCCAGCCCTGCCCACACCTCTGCTCCTCCTTCGCAACCTCTGGGAGCCATCCTGGCTGAAGAGGCAGCACGTGGGGGTGTGGTGCTGCCAGCACTTGCCTGTACTGCTGCCGGGGGTCCAGCTTGCCCGTGGTGGTCTCCCAGAGCTTGGAAGCCAACACCCGGACGATGTTGAGGAAGAGGAAGAAGTTCACCTGCCATGAGATACACACGGTGGTGATGGTGCCCACAGTGACCTGGGCTCTGCCCGAGGAGCCCTCAGGGATGCAGACAGGCAGCTTGGGGTGAGGTGCAGGCAGGGACATGGCAGTGATGCTGTGCTTAGAGCAGGAGGGACCAGAGCCCCTGGATCCCTCTGGGCCCTCCCTGGGGCCGGAGTGGCCAGGACAAAACTCCAGTGACCACAAGCAAACAGCTCTGGTCTCAGTAATCTTTCCCCAAAAGGAATTGGGAGGCTCATCCACAGGATTCTTACCACAACGGCAGCCAGGATGGGGACCTGATAAATCCACTTCATGTTCCCCGCACTGAGGTCCCAGCACCTGAGAAGACCAGTAAAGAAACTCCTTGGAGAAACCTGACATCACTGGGAAGGTAAATTGCCAGCTGATGGCTCCCTGTACCCCCAACCACCATCTCCCACCCTTCGCCCCTTTGGTGGGCTTTGTGTAAATCTTGAGCCATAGCTACAAGCATTTGTAACCATCGTGGGGGCAAAGCAGGTTTAAATGAGCATTAATGTTCCTGAGGGCTCCTTGGCCACCTCATCCCAAACTCCTGCAGTTCACGTGGTGGCCTTTCTCCTTTTAAAATGCATCACTCCAGAATGTGCCCCTTAGCATCCATCTCTGTGCTGTTTATTGATCAATTTATGCTGCAAACCTGCATCCACCACCCTCCCAAATGCAGAACAAAACCACTTTCACTCTGCATTAGTGACAGTTCTATAAACAAGCCTTGAATGTGTGTTCCCCCCTCTTGTTCTTTTTGAAAAATTTTCATTTCCAAGAAGCTGTGGTGCCCACAGATACTTTGCTGGCATTTGCAACCACTCTTCCCCTGCCAAAGGTGGGTGTACGTACTGCGTGTCCGCCAGCGAGGCCCTAACGCTGGCCCAGACAGACACAAACACAGCAGGGAGACCTGGAAGGGCAGAGCCAGAGTGAGGAGCAGGGTTGAAGCATCACCTTTGCAGATCAAACCAGTTCCTGCATCCCACTGCCCTTCCCTGGGCACTCGGTGCCGCTCGGCCGTGGCCGATGCCACAGCTCCTGGCTGCCCTCCAGGACCACGGCCGGGGCTGGGGTCTGTGCTCACCCCAGCCGATGATGATGAGGACCCACAGGCAGTTCTTGTTGGAGAGGAAGGCCATGAAGATCAGGCTGTGCAGGTAGAGACCTTCTACCAGGATCCAGTAGTGGTTGGTGGCCAGAAAATAGAGGAAGAGAGTCACCACCACCTTGCAGCCAACCTGTGGGCACAGGGAGATGCCCATGTCAGGCTGGTCCCCAAAAGCAAAACCTTTTGCTTTCTGGTCACCAAAACCCAGCTGTGCCCCATGTTCCTCTTGCAGAGACCTGCATCTCCCCTGGGATATTCCAGCATCTTTTTTCCCACCGGACAGGTATTCCCTGTACACAGGCCAAGGTAGTCTGTGCCCCTCGTCTCTAGTGTGGCACCAGGACAGGGAGGAGCTGGAAAGAGCCAAAGGTGGACCTTCATCCCCTCCCCCTGAGCAGCACAGCCCTGGACTGGGAGGGTCCCAAGCACATCCCATTGCATCAGGGCTCCTAAATCCCCCTTTCCCCCCATCCACCACTTGCCAGGTGGCCCCGTTGTCCTGGCAAGGGACCCCTGAAATCGTCCTCCCGCATCCTGTCGGTGTCGCTGGGCGCCGTGCCTGAGTAGAGCACCATGTCCTTCACGAAGATGCTGAGGGCCCGGCAGATGAAGGAGGTGAAGAGGTGGACGTGGATGTAGTTCCGTGTGCAGTGCAGGCGCCTGCGGAGAAGGGACGTGACACGAACCCAGCCCCAGCTGCCCAACCAACTCATCACACCTGGGCTCAGGGAATGGGGGTCCCAGAGTGAGCTCTGGGGCATCAGCCTTCCCATGGGCACAGGAATCAGATCTGGGAGCAAGTAGGGTGTCCACACTGTCCCAGAGCAGGGCGGAGCAGATCAGGAGCTGTCACACTGCGGGTGTTTGGGGCTTTGGGAAATTGGCGCATGTTTGTGTTGGGTCTGGGGTTGTTCCCATTCCTTTGGGGGCTGCCCCTCCTCAGGGCTCGATGGGATGAGGAGGGTTCTCCCACGCAGGAGGGGCTCTGGCCTCTCCTTACTTGAAATAGGAGAGGATGCAGACAGCGACGATGAGGGAGGCCAGGGAGATGGAGTAGCCCACGGTGTACATCAGGTGCAGGCGGTCAAACACCTCCTGGAAGAGAAGGACTGAGCTCCACCTCCCTGCCAGAGAACAGGGAGAGCAGGGCTGGTTTGAGGAGCAGAGAGGGAAGAGTACCCCACCCCCAGCACTTCCCTGGCCTTTGCTTCATCCTTCCCTGGCCCCCATCCACACCCTTTCCCAGCACCTCTGACAAACATGGTCACCTTCTCGCGGCTCCGGCTCTCGGAGGAGAAGAGCAGGGCACACTCCGTGTAGTTGGCCCAGGTCTTGTTGATGCTGAGGGCCATGGCCCAGGTCCCGTAGGCACTGCAGTACCTGTAGGCGTGACCTGGGAACAGCAGCAGGCACCGTGGCAGCAGAAGGACGCACGGGAAGCCCAGACATGTCCCTGCTCCATTGACTGTCACCAAGGTGAGGTCGCTCTCTGCCCAGGTACAAGACTTGCCTTTGTGGTTAAAGTCGTAGATGTAGTCGGGGCAAGGCACTGACACCTCCTGGCTGGGGGAGCCGCTTGGCCAGCAGATGATCCCGTCCCACTCCGGAGGGCAGCTGGGATCTGGCCAAAGAGCAAAGACACGTCTCACATCTCCAGTCGGGGCCTCACCATAACCTCTGGCTTCCCCAGGTGTGTGCTGGAGCAGGGGGAGGAAAATGCTGCCACGGAGTCCCCTGGGCTGCAGAGAGGGAGAAGCTGCAGGGGGCCAGGGAGAGGGACACATCCCACCTCTCCCAGATGGGGCAAGGCCCCTCCACAGCTCTCATTTTTGGTGTACATGAAGCTGTCTGGGAACTGCTGGAGCCAGTGCTGGCTCCTCAGGGTGATGGCTGCACCCAGAGAACACAGGGTGCCATGAGCTCCACAAACCCCCAGGAGCTGGGTGTCCTCAGCCCCATCCTGCTCCTGTCAGACGGGACAGCATTCCCCATGGTGTAACCAGCTCCGCCAGGGCTGGCCGGCCCAAGCACAGGGGAGCAACAATACCTTTGATCTTCTCCAGCTGGGCCTTTATGTCCCTCTGACACTTTTCTTTGGCCTCCACCAGGAGAAAGATCTGCTCTTCTTTCGTGAGAACATCATCGGGATCAACCTGCCCAGACAAAACCCAAATGGCAACCCCTTGGCTCAGGTCATGGCATGGCCATGCTCTCCCAACCCTCTTCATGAGAGTCAGGTTTGGGTGGCTTTGGGTAGATTCAA
The DNA here is from genome assembly GCA_013389985.1 of Dryoscopus gambensis. NCBI lineage: Eukaryota > Metazoa > Chordata > Aves > Passeriformes > Malaconotidae > Dryoscopus > Dryoscopus gambensis. The sequence continues at coordinate 342,255 of WEIT01003534.1, forward strand.
CAACACAGGGAAGAAAAAAAGCTCTTCCTGCCTTCCTGCTCTCATTTTTCCCTCTTCCAAGGCTGATGCTGACCCCAAGCGCCCTCCCACCCTCTCCATGGTCCTTTCTGCTCATGTTTCTGTGCAGAAATCAGTGGCCTGTTAGGCTCCTGCCCCAGCTCCCTGTCACCCACCCCGCCAGCAGTGCTGGGTGTCCCTGTTGCCCGCGCTGAGCTCTCCAGGCCGGGTCTGGCAACCCCTGGGTAAAGTGCCCACCTGAGGCTCAGCAAACCAGCCAGTGCTCAGTGCCCGGAGCACAGTGCAAGCCATGGCACCTTCAGCCTCCCCGTCACACCACAGATGCAAATGTCTTTTGGGGTGTTTTGGGCTAAGGTGCTTAAAGGAGTTTAGAGCCAGGGTGAGGACACAGCTTTGGAAGTGAAAAGGAGCTGGGATGCAGAGGGGTCACTCTCCCCAGACTGCCTACAATGAGCACAGCCACCCCTGGCCCCAGAGAGGAGATCCAGGAGTCCCATCCACGCTCTTCCCCAAACCAGCATCAGGGTCGGTGGATGGGGGCTGGTGAGGGATGTGGGGCAGGCATGGGATGCTGGGGGTTCATCAGCAGGATGGGGGCCTGGCTGTGGGGTCTCACTGGCTGTGCCCAGCCCTGCCCTCGCCACATGCCTCCAGCCCCTCCTGCACTGCTCGTAAACCGCTCGCTCTGTTCCCCCAACGCCTCCGAGGCACTGAACCCTGCCCTCAGTGTGTCCAAGAAACGGAAAAGCCATCACGCTGCAGTGCCTCCGTGGCTGCTGGAAAGCTTTTAGCAGGAGTGGAGGGAGTGAGGATGCTCTTCCCTCCTGCCCAGCAGCTCCGCAGAGCGGGACGTGAGTCGGGAACACACCCAGCCCCGAGCGGGCTGGTGGCACACCATTTAAAGCCAGGAGAGGAACTGGAGGAGCCCCGGGGCCGCGCAGACTTACCAGAGCCCACGCCGAGCTGAGGAGGCAGCAGCAGAGGAGAGTCACCATGATACCTCCCACGGGGCCAGACGCCTCCATGGTGCCACCATGTCACTCGGATGGGGACTTCAGGGACCAGAATCGCTGCCAGTGGTGGAGAGGGCTGGTGTGTTCAGCAGGACAGAGCATCTTCTGGGAGCACCTTCCTGGCTGCCAGCCCCGCTGAGGTGAGGTGGCAGTGGGGGCACAGCCTGTCCCTGGGAGATCAGGGCTGGGTGAGCCCCCTGTGCCTGTGGGCACTGCCCCGGCAGGGCTACAGGGATCTGCTCACAGGCTCTCCAGGCAGGGGGGTTTCTCCCCCCACCATGCTTGATCCTATTCTCTTTGTGTCTTGCCTGCTCTAAGCAGCTCCGTGAGCGTGTGCAAACAATTCCCGTTTGGATGGGGATGGCAGAGGTTTATTGGCTTAGCCCAAGGTGCTAAAATCCTCTTCATTCAAGGCAGATTCCTCTTCTCTTTTCAGAAACTTCTCTCACTGTCTGGTGGCTCATTTTTCAGCTGTCACAGCATTCCCCCGCTGCCCTCATGTCCTGAGTCCCCTCCAGCCCCAGACTGATCCCAAGGAGCCAGAGGAAGGTGGGGAAAATCCCAGCGAGGTGGCTGGAGGCAGGGAGGCAGAGGGTGCAAGCACGTAAGCAGCACCTCGAGCTGATGCTCCTGCGATGGGATGTCTTTCAGGCAGACGCCAGTTTAACTCTTTTCCTTCTCCGGGGGCTGGGATGTGTTTTGGGGAGGTATGCTGGGATCTGTCCTGCTCCCACAGGCACCCACAGTGACTTCAGGGCACGTCTGCATTCGGTCTCCTGTGGAGAGGGGCTGGAGGTTCCATCCTGGGGCCGTGGGGTGGAGGGAGCAGCCACCTGGACAGGGTCCCACACCCCGTCATTGGGCATGTCAGATGTCACTGGGCATCAGGTCAGAGCTGGTCCCACTGCAGCTGCCACCACCCCTTGTCACCTGCATCCCCCTGTGGCGGCCCCAGGGCTGTACCCTGCCTTTCAGGGTCGTGCTGATGCCCAGCTTGCTCCCACCACCCAGCCAGTTCCAGCACCTTGTGTCCCCCTGGGAAAATGGGGCACAAAGACGGGAGCCCTCTTTCCCCAAGCAACTTGTCATTAGTGGGATGAGGCTGGAATTCAACAGCCCAGTGCCAAATCCCTGGAACAGCAGCTCCCAGCCTGGGCCCCTCCCTTGGCTCGTGTAATCTATGTCCAGACACAGCTCTTGCTGCCTCCGTCAGTGCCCCAATCCTGCACAGAGCAGCAAAGCCCCGGAGCCTCCCTGGGGGTTTTCCTGGCAAGGCAGCTCATTCTGGCCCCAGCCAGGAGCCCCCATGACTGTGTGATGAGGGTCAGAGTCCTGCTGGGCTCCTGTGGCGAGGGAAGGCCAAGGGAGCACCGCAGATCCCAAGCACAGTGCTCAGGAGGGGCTGCTGCTCCTGCTGATAGAATCAGACAGCAACACAAGCCCCGCAGTGGCCATCAGCTGAACATCAAGGAGGGTTTGGGGACATTGTCGGCAGCTGCCCGTCTGCACCTCCCAGCCATGGCGTGGTTGTGACACCAGCTCTGCCAGCGGCTCCTCGGCACGCTGCATGGGCACGGAGGGCAACCGAAGGATAAACAGTCCAACTGCACCATGAGTGTTTTCTGAAGGCTCTGCTGGGTCTGATTTCTGACCCAGAAGCTGCTGGGGAGTGAGGATGGAGTTAAGGTAAGGTTATTTTGGAGTCAGATGGATGCTGAGGGGGAGGCAGCTTAGGGGCAATTTGATTCCCTTGATTTCCCAGTCGAAACCTGACCCAGGCTCTGAGTTCACACTTAGCAAAACATGTTGGGGTTTTTTGCTAAATGACTTGTTATATTCTAGAGAGCTCTGGAAAGCAGTGATTGCAAATGACACCCATCCAGCCCTCTCAGCTTCCCAGTCCCTGCTAGCAATCAGGAGATGATGGCACACAGCAAATTCCCAGCAGTTTGTGGCTGCTCCCTCCTCCTGAACGACCCCCGTAACTCCTCCTGTGCCCTGGTGCCCCACACATCTTATTTAAGTTACTGGTTTAGAATGTCTCAGTGTAAACCTCAAGCCTCATTTTCTGGGATGCTGAACTTCAGTGAGTTTTGTGCCTTTTGTGGGTCTTCAAACAGTTGGGAGAGGAGGGTGAGAGGCAGGAGCATCTCCCACCAGAGCCTACCCAGCACCTGGGGAGGAGCCACCCCATCTGCCCTGCAGGTTTTGGAGGTGCTTGGGATGGGCGGTGCAAGGCTGGGAAAGATTTGTGCTGATGAATTCCGTTGTGGCTTTGGCCATCATTTGCGTTTCCTCATCAGCCATCCTGAGGGAGGAGAGCACCTACACTGGTCTTTTCCAGGGCACAAGATCAGCCCTGGGGAGAGACTGGGGCAAAGCAGACCCAGAGCACGAGGCCAAGGGAGTGTTCAGAGAGTTCTGAGCTCCTTTGAAGCAGCACTTCATAAATCCCGGTCTTAAAAGGGCTCTGCAGTGCTGGCCCTCGCAGGGCTGCCTGCAAACAGGCGTGTTTCCCCATGGGTACTGGGGCAGGTTTATCAGCCATCCTGTTGCTATTTTCTTGCCAGGCCCCCGTGGCCATTCGCGTTTAGGTTTCAGTGATCACTTAGCAAGCAGCCCCCATGCAGCCCACCCGGTGCAGGTGCTGGAGGGGGACGTGTCCCCCCTTTTGCAGCTGGGGAGGGGCGGCTGGTGGCTCCGTGGAGCCAGGAGCTGATGACAATGGGCAATTGTCAAATTGGGGCCCCTCTCGTTTGAGTTTTCTTCCTTTTATAGTAAGTAGCAGTTGCTCCAGCAGCTGGCCTGCCCCTCCAGGGTGAGCACTGGGCTCTGTATATAAGGGAAGGAGCAGCCTTTGCCTTTCATCCTTCGTTCGCTTCCCTCGCTGGGCGGCAGGACTCATCCGGCACCTCCGCAAATCCCGGTGCGATGCCGCTCAAGAAACCCGACCCGAAGAAGGAAGCAGCCAAAGCAGCTCCAGGCTCGGAGCCTGCTTTCGATCCCAAGAGCGTGAAGGTGAGTGAGGAATGAAGATGTCACCGTGTTTCTCCGTGCGTGTCATCTGCCAGGCACAGGCGATGCAAAGCGCTGTGCAAATGGCATTAGCCAGGCTGGAAGCCAGCCTTGGGAGGGGAAAATCATCTGATTGTGTGGATGCAGCAGGCTGGGAGTGATGCTGTCCTCGCTGGGGGGATGTCTCAGTCTTCCCCACCCAGCCCTGCCCAGCACTCACTGGAGGGAACCAGGACGCCGCTCCCGGAGCTCGGGCTGCAGAGTCGAACCCCCCAGCTCCTGCTGAGACCCCGTGTCGGGGCCCCAGCAGCAATAAAACGCTTCTCTGCCTCCCACTGTCTCCATCCTGAAGTGTTTTGTTGCCTGCGTTGCCTCCTCCACATAAGAGCATCCTTTATCCAACGGCTCCACCACAGGAGCTCGCTTTTTCCGTAATTCCTCAGGATACATTTTTAAGCCAGAGCTGTGGCAGGAGAGTTATTAAGAGCAGGCTCAGCATGGAGGCTGTTTAATCACTTGAACTTGGGATCAGGCCTTAAAATAACATCTTTTCCACCCAAAATAGTCCTGGCTGTGGTCTGAGCATCCCTCCTGCCTGCCCACCCTGCTGCTGCCAGCTGTGCTCTCCGCAGGGATCTCAGCTCCACAGCAAGGGCAGAAGCAGTTGGGGACACGGCACAGCCAGACATGGCATAGATATGGGACATGGGATGGATAAAGCCCTGCCCCGAGCCTGGGGAGGGAGAGGTCCAGAGGGGAGAGTCCCTTTGCTCCCCCCAGCAGCAGCACACCTCTCATGCCTGGCTCTGCTCCCTTCTCTTTACAGATTGAATTTACAGCAGAGCAGATTGAAGGTAAGTGCTGAGTTCAGCTTCTCTCAGAGATGGCTTTAGAAATGGGGAATCCTTTTTCCAGGTAGTTTTTCACCACAAACACGAGAGTCGAGGCCCCAAACATCAAATCCCCTCTTGGGGGAAACACCAGCAGGATCCAGAGCCTGGCAGGGTAAAGATATTTTCATTCATGGTGCGAGATGCAGCCTGGGTCAAAGTCAGGGATTCTGGTGGGAGGAACAGCCCCAGAGAGTGGAGATCCAACTGGAAAAGGGGTTAAGTAGGGATGTCCTGCAGCAAAGCCAGCTGCTGAGGGTGCAGGGATCCAGCAGGTCACTCAGCCAGCTCTGCAGAGGTGACAAAACCTGCCTGAGCAGCCAAGCGACTCGTCCGAGGAGTCTGGCAAAACTCAGCCCACATTGCTCAAGCTCACTCAGGGCTGCGACGTGTTCAGAGGGCACAACGCACACGTGTCCATCCCTTCCCTGCCGGCGGGGCACGACGTGCTTCGCTGGAGTGGCAATGGGGCCACCCCGAGCTCTTCCTCTCTGCAGAGTTCAGAGAAGCCTTCGGGCTGTTTGACCGGACACCCACGGGGACGATGCAGATCAGCTATGGACAGTGCGGGGACGTCCTGCGGGCACTCGGCCACAACCCCACCAACGCAGAGGTCCTCAAGGTGCTGGGCAAGCCCAAACCAGAAGGTAACAGCAAGCTGGGGACAGGGTGGGACAAGCAATTCCTGTTCTCCCTGGCAGCAAGTAGAGGGTTACATTCCCTGTAGGAAGAGCCCTGCAAGGTGAAGGAACCGGGAAGGAAATTATGCAGACAGGCTTCATTCCTGTGTAATTCCTTCACTCCCCTTCCCCATACCATGGATGATGACATGTGGGATAGGCAGTCCTCACACAGGAATGGTGGCAAGTGATGCTTAGCAGACCTTACTCTGAACTGGTACAAACTGGTATAACCTGATCAGTCCCAGTGTGGCTGTATTACTGTGGTGACAGACAACCCACCTGATGGTTTAATTTTGGGCCGATATCAGGGGTCTCTGGGCAGTCCCCTGATGTTAATACTTAATCCCTCATATGGATCTTCCAATCTCAAGTCTAATATAATAGTTCCATCTCCTCATGGGGCTTCTCCCCTGTACTCTAATGGAAAAGAGACCAAGAAAGTTAATCAGGAGGCCCTCAGAGACTGAATTCAGCCCCGTGAGGTTCACCTCTGACCCCATCTCCTCCCCTTCCAGAAATGAACACAAAGATGCTGGACTTTGAGACCTTCCTCCCCATCCTGCAGCACTTCACCCGCAACAAGGAGCAGGGCACCTTCGAGGACTTTGTGGAAGGGCTGCGTGTCTTCGACAAGGAGGGCAACGGGATGGTCATGGGGGCCGAGCTGCGCCATGTGCTGGTCACGCTGGGTATGGGCTGGCCCGGGGGGGAGCAGGGCATGGGCCCCAGGCTCTTTCTGGGCAAGTGACTCAGGCAGCTGGCTGGCCTCACATATTGCAGAGACCATTTTCACTCTGCTGCTCATGGTCTCTTTCAGGAGTCAGTGACCCCTGAATGCGTGGCCTTTCCCATCTTATGCCACAGCTTCATGCATGATCCAGGCAAGACGGAGACTCCAGAACAGCCTCAGTTATCAGACAACAGCTGCAGTGTGGTCTTCTCTCCACAGTGTCCCACCAGCATGCCTCAGTAGTGGCACACAGCTCTTCTTTAATCCCCTTCTCCCTCCTCTCGTGTCTTTGGTTATCCGGAAGAAGGACAGGAAGGACCTGGCAGGCTGAAAACCCTTCCCCTCACCTCTCCATCCTCCTCTTCCAGGAGAGAAGATGACGGAAAGCGAGGTGGAGCAGCTCATGGCAGGGCAGGAAGATGCCAATGGCTGTATCAACTACGAAGGTAGGAGCAAGAGATTCCCACTGGGGCCATCTCAGACACGGCTGTCTTGTCTTAGGGTGCAAAATGCATCCTCTGCAAGGGCTCTGGTTGGACTCGTTTATCTTAATGGTCTTTTCTAACCTTAATGATTCCATGATTCTATGACATTGGTGATCAGTGGAAGGGAGGGGTGGACCCACCCCCCAAAGCCTTTCCAAAAAAGCACTGAGACATGTCAGCTGGGGTGGGAACGAGGTGGTTGTGCCAGTGATTTCCAGGAAAAGCAGCTGAAGTCAGCATGTTTCCAAGGAGTTCAGGGCTGTTTTATCCCCAGTTTTGGCACTGTTTTGTTGCAAGCTATTGAAAATAAACAAACCCAGCATCTTTCACAGCAGAGGCTAATTGGGAACATTTGGAGACCTGAATCACTCATGGCTCCAAGAGGGTGAAAATCTGGAATAGGAGGTGGTTAAATTTGGGAACCCCTAAAATTGGAGAGCGGTGAGGAAAAGAGGGGACCCATTTGTCTTGGCCTCAGAAAACTGGGGATAATGGTACGACCTTATCTCCAAGGGTTGGCATCACTCTGACCACGTTGGGGATGGCATGCAAAAAGTGGGAACAGAAAGAGGAATATCAGTCCTGGCAGAGCATCCCCTTCATCTCTGGGGTGTCTGGGGGTCCCCCCTGCTGCCTCTCCACCTGCCCCCCCAGCTCACAGCATGTCCTGACCTCTCACACTCTCATTTCTCCTCAGCTTTTGTCAAGCACATCATGTCTGGCTGAAAGGAGAAACTTCAGGTGAGTTCAGCGGTGTCTCCTGCTGCTCACTCCGAAATTGGAAATCCTGCAAGTAACAGCCAGGGACGGAGAAGCCAAAACCCAAACCTGCAGTGGATTATTGCCACAGGAATAATCCCAGCTCTGAAGGCACAAAAGTTATGTTGATGATAAGGAATTTCATTTGTAACTCCTGCCAATTAAAATTTATCAGGACAGCATCACCCCTATGATGGTCATTTGTGGTCTGGGCAATTGTGTGGAGTCTGCTGGGAAAGAAGGAGGTGGTTTATGGTGCCTCGTTTTCTAACCTGCCAGAAGCTGAGGAGGTCAACAGCAGCCAGTGGAAATAAATATTTTAAAACCTGCACCAGTGAATGACTCGATGCTAAGAAAATATTAAATACCTAGAGAAGAAATTTCCAAACTGAGAAATATCAACATTCCCATTAATATTAGAAAGAATATGGAAAATGTACCATGGATGTTTGTTAAGCTTTTTCGTGTTCCTAGAGATCTGCCTGAGGAAAACAGAGAAACAGTGCTGAGGGGATGAGGTCTCTTTGAGGGTGAATTATCCATCTAAAATCTATGCAATTGAAAAGAAAATCCAAATTGCTGCCCGGCCCCAGCTTCCCCTGCCAGTTTCTTATGGTTTCATTATCTATTTACTTTTTTAAACACTTCTCCTTCCCTCAGCTATGTAAAAGCCACGAGGCCAGAAAAAAAAAGAAGTAAAAATGACCTTCAGATACTGCTAAATACACAAGTTAAATATTTAAAAATCTCTCCCCTCCCAAAATCTCTTTAAACATCAGAAGGTTAAAACGCAGACAGACAGAAGTCTGAGCTCTGAATGTTCAGCATCCTTTTTATCTTCTTTTTAATCCATTTCTCTCCAGTTCTTGTTCATCAGCTCAGCAATACAGACGGTTGGGTGGCAAACGCTTGCTGGGAGGTTTAATTCTTCACGTAACTATTTGCATATAAAACTCTTTTTAAATGCTGTAGAATTATAGCTCTTGACATTTCGGGTTTGTCTGAGAAGGAATACTCTGAATACTCTCATCCCAAAGATTCTTTGCATTGAGTCCTCTCCTGCTTGCCTCCCAGGCTGTCAGAAATGCTTGAACCCACTTGAGCACCATGAAGAGCAAGATTCCTCCATCCATGTGCTTTCCATGAGATGTTTTGCCAAAGCTGTCGCGAAGCGTTGGCCGCCACGTGTGTGTGCCTAAGCCTGGTATTCAATGACATATCAGCAGCTAGGTTTTAAACCTGAAGTTACTCTTTTCAGGTTTTCCCTGTGACCTTTGGCTCATTAAATTTCATTCCTTCCTCCCTTGCATGGTTTCTTGCTTTGGCTTGGGACTACTTATTGACACGGTGGATGGAGGAGACGCCTCGGTCCCCACCAGCTCTCAGAGGTCACAGGGTATTCCCATTCCCCACAGGGAGAGAGGGAAAAGACAGGGAATGCAAAGCAAGAGGTCAGACTTTTAAGTGAGGATCCTCACCCCTCCCTTGGCATTGCTCAGGAGCTGAGCTGCAGTCTGGCCACCTCTTGCTGGTGCGGACGTGGAGCAAGGAGAGCACAAGGGACAGGTTGCATCAAAGAGACACCCTTTGGTTTTGAGAGGTTCTTAATTTCCTCTCTGCTCTAAAATCAACCCTTTTACAAACCTGTAACCCATCCATTCTTCATCACACTGTGCCATGAGCATTCCCTCCAGGTCCAGGCTGAAGAGCACCATGGAGCAAAGAGGGACCTGCTTGGCCCTGCCACTGTCCCCGTCACAGAGGGACCCGCAGGCACCGCTCCTTCATCGATGTGCTGCTTGTCCCAGGGAAAGGCCCTTAAAACCCCCAAAATGTCAGATAAAGCATCAAAAACATTCTTTGATTTGTATCAATGAGAGATCCAAAAGTCTAGTTTTGAAGATTTCCAGAAAGCTGACTCCTGCTGAATAAGCAAGGGAGAGAAAAATGGGGAAAGAGCAGGTATTTCTGGGCCAGGTCCACCCTCATGGCATGGGGCGATGGGTCCCTGGGGTGTGGGCAGTGCCCTGCCTGGGATGGAGCCCAGCCAGGATGGGCTCCGGGATGGTTCTTCTCCCAGCAGATGGTGTGTTCCAGCCAGGAGCTCTCTGGGGGCTGTGTGATATAAGCTGGTGACTCTCTCCCTCTTCCTACCTGCAAAGCAATCATCAGAGCATCGCCACAAGTGGTGAATAATTCATGACACGTAACTCAGCCTTCCCATCAGCAGAACACCGGGAGCAGAAAACACTTTCCTTTGATTTGTTCCTTATTCCAACGTCCTCACTCCGACTTTGACTAAAAATTGAAGGCATTTTGCTTCGATGTGTTGACTTCAGCTGCCACTCGCTCGTTCCTGTGCAGTGACTGAGTAACAGCTGCTTTCAATTCCCACTGTTTGATTCAACTGCTCATAAAAAGCAACATAAGCTGTTTATAGATGCAAGATTAGATTTGAGCTCCTCTCTGTGCTATTCCTGCAGCTTCCATTGGGCAGATCTGGGCACCTCATGTTTTTAAAGTGCTATCTGTGCTTTAACCTCCTAGAGGACTGCAGTGACGAGGTCAGAAGGGACCCTGCTTGCTGCACACTCACTCCGCGGTCACGTTTGTCCTTGTCGCCGCCGTGGCACCGACTCCTGCAGCAGAACGTGCTGTGGCAGAGAGGAACGGAGCACAGGAGAGGTGGGGACCTGCCTCAACTCACAGAGGAAACCCACAGCAGGGACTGGGGGCCCTGGAGCCATGATATTCCTGCTATAGCCATGATATCTCTGCTACAGCCATGATATCCCTGCTAGCCTTGACATTCCTGCTAAAGCTGTGATGTCCCTACTAGCCTTGATATCTCTGCTAGCCGTGATATTCCTGCTATAGTTGTGATACCCCTGCCCTGCAAGCCAAGAGGCTGCACTCTCACTCCTCTATGCAGAGCACAAGCCTTGTGTTTGAGCCTCCAGCTTCCATGCTGAAAGGGGCAACACTAAATTAAAACCAAAGTGAGACCTGCAAAGACAGACAGAAAGCAAGCAGTGGGAAATGACAGAACTTGAGGAAAACAGCTTTTAATGTGAAAAATCCAGCCCTTGAAGCACCCCTGGGGGAAGAGCCAGCTACACTTTACTTTGGGGACCTGCTGTGTCTCTTTAGGATAAAGCAGAGCTTGTTTGTAGCAAAGCAGGTTGGAATGATGCACGGTGTGTTTGTCTGTACGTCTACTTGTGCCTCCATGCCTCTTCCCCTGGCAAGGCTGCCCCCCTCCTCCTCTGTAAGAGCTGAGGATTCCACAGAGAAAGCGGCTTTAGTCCCATGGACATTTATAAAAGCAACTGTGGGTGCCAGTGAGCGACCCCTCAGGCAGAACTGCACTGTAGGACTGAGGAGTCTCTGAAAATCCAGATCTCCAAAGACAACAGTAAACACTGACCTTTTACAGTTTGGATGTTTTACATGAATTCCAGGGGACTCTGAGGAGAGGTACATGGAGCCCCCACGCTCTGGAGAGCCTGTATCTCCTCAGACTGTGATAAGACAGACTCTCATACCAAAGAAGGTCTGGATGTCAGGAGTTCTGTGCCCTGGGGAATGGAAGAGACAGATGGAGCCAGCTTTCATCCCCAGGAGTTATCTGCAGTGCACGAGATCAGGAAGAGGATGAAGATGGGCTGTGCTCTTTGAAAGGCTCCTTGGAGCCCCAGACCACATACACACACCACCATCATCACCATCAGCGAGCGAGGCCAAAGGCCTTTGGGGGGAGACACATCACTTCCATATTACTCACAACCTACTCACATCCTCCTGTCTGGCAAAATGTCCTGGCTCGACCTGATTAGGAAACCAGGTGTCCATCCCAGGGGACAGCACTGCTCTGGGCCCCATTTGTTATTTGTCTCAGGTGAGGGATTGAAGAAAGCTTTGCCTGCTCACACCCTGAAAGCAAACACCTGCAGATTTGTTGCCAGTAACAAATTTGTAACGACACCTTTCAGAAGTGCAGAGAAAGAGGGGAAGGATGCAGGCTGAGCCCTCCTGCTCCATACACAGCTTTTACTCTCATGTAAAGATACAGCCCCTGCTCATGTTTGCTCGGCAGCACGTCAGGATCTGACCTTCGGGCCCGAGTGCAAGCGCAAAGCACTGAACAGAGCAGGATAGAGCACAGGGTCCGTGTGTAGGTGTGTGTGCATCGGGGTGGTGTTATGGCTGATTCAGCAAGCCCACAGAAGGATTCGGAGAAGGAAGGCCTCTGCTAGCTGCAGGTGGCTATTGATAGGTCAGTAATTTTAATAAATTGAGGTTTACTTGTGCATCTTTATTCCATTCTTTTGCTAAAGCTCTATGTATCCAAGTTGTAATTGGCAAATTACCTGCCTCGTCCCTATACCCCAGTCTGCCAGTTTTAGTCCTGGATATGAGGACATCAGGGGGCGTTTCTTCACAGAATGGGTTGTTAAACATTGGAAGAGGCTGCCCAGGGAGGTGGTGGAGTCCCCATCCCTGCAGATGTCCAAGGAATGCCTGGACTCAGTGGCACTCAGTGCTCACGTCTATTGACAAGGTGGGGATGGGTCACAGGTTGGACTCGTTGCTCTGGGAGGTCTTTTTCAACCCACGGGATCCTGTGATTTGGTGATACCGTGGCTGAACTTACCTGGGGAGCAGCAGGGACCCCTCAGTGACGGGGACAGGACTTGGGCCGTGCTGACCCCGACCCTGGGAACAGGGACACGGGAACCACCAGCCAAACCCAGCGCAGGGGCCGGGCTGCCGCAGGACGCACTGGTGATGGCAGGAGGGAGCCCTCGGAGCAGCCCCCCAGGAGACGCGGGGGCTCCCGACAGACCTGGGGATCCCCAGAGCTCGTTCTGCGGCACAAAGTGCGAGTTCTACATTCCATGGGTGCAACGGCGCCCTGAAGGACGAGGCACATGCCCTGCTGGGACTTCACTGCCCCCTCACGCTCGTCCCTCTCCGTTCTCGCTCGGCCATCTCCGTCCGGGCTCGGCCATCTCCGTCGCCGAGTAGTTTCCTCCCGGCTGCCGAGAGCGGCTTTCCCAGCTGTTTTCCGTCGACGCTCGGCTCTTTCCGCCCGCGCCTTCGGGTATTTCCGGCGGACGGTTCGGGTATTTCCGCCGCCGGTTCGGGCGGACTCGGCGCCCGCCGGCCTCGCTCGCTCCGGTAACGGTCGGTGCGGGTTCAAATGAGCCGCGG
>WEIT01003534.1:355261-383845 GCA_013389985.1 Dryoscopus gambensis
CGGCCCCCGAGGGAGGTGTCGGTGTCCCCGCGGCTCCGCGGCCCACTCGGCTCCCAGGAAGGGCCCCCCGCAGATCCCCCGGGAGACCTGTTGATACTTGGCTCACCTTTCTGCGCTTGCTGCGGTGTCGTGTTTAAATGCTCGCAGCGTGCTCGGATCCCTCCGTGTGGTGCGAGTGAAGGACGTTCCTTCTTCCCAAGGAGTTGGTTCCTTCGGGTTGATGGGAGACGTAGGAGAGAAAATAATGTAAATCTCGTTTTTCTCTCGTGTTTCAGTCTCACTGCAGTTACTCTGATGGGCTTCCTATTCTTGTGCTCAGCCTTCCCATCCAAAAGTCGTGATTCACAGAATTAAGAGCTGCTTTTTCTTTCCACAGTTCCTGTATGCCCATTCTCTTAACTATTCACAGTTTTCGTTAATCAGTCATTTTATTCATGTTCCCATTCCTTTTAAAATATATATTTTTAGCTTTTTAACAGGATATTTTGGGGGTTTTTTGTAGTTACAGCAAGAGGTTTCTGGCAGTAGTGTCTTGGTAGAACACGACTGTGTTCTGTTATGAACATAGTGAGAATTCTTGCTCTTGGCTCTTTTCTTTCTAATGGAAAGGTGGAAGAGGCAGAAAGTCTCCTGCGGAAAACCACCCTGCTGATTTGATCCTATGTGTGGAAGATGATGCCAGTGAGGGCATTCTTGTAGACCAGGGCTTTGTGTCCCTGATGCCGCCGCTCTGCTCATGCCCTCTGAGAGCAAGGGTCAGCACAGTGCTGGAAATGCTTTTGGCCGCCTGGTCCCTCTCCTGCAGAGGCCATCCTGCACCACTGGTGCTATCCGTGGAGCTGGGCTGGTTGTTTTGCACCAGTTGGGTATTCCAGGAAAACATGGGATTACAATAGCAAAGGAAGCAAGAATGCACTGCAGTGTGAATGAGCGAAACTGACAGGAAACAATACCAAATGTTTCCAGTGCTGTGCTAACTACCCTGACCAAGTGGAAACATCTGCTATTCTGAGAGCTCCCTGATAGAAATGTGGGGTCTTGTGGTGTTTCAGCCAGGTAAAGACCTCCCTGATGCTGTTCTCCATTCTTAACCTCTTCCCAGCTTGGATGTTTTGATGAGGCTTTGCTATCTTGAATATATCTATTTAGATTCTGCTTTCACATGACAAATCATTCCTTCAGCAGTAGTTCTGCTGCTGTCAGCTTTGCTGCTGTTCCTTGCTGGGAGTGCTGGTAAGTTTAGGAATTATTTGGAACTGGGTAAAGTCCATTGCGTTTCTGAATTCCCATTTTAGCTGAAGTCCACGTACTTAGCTCCGTTTTTATAATTTTCTTAAATGAAATGATTGGGAAAATTGACGCTAGTTCTCATTTTTGTCATTGCAGAGATTTTTCCTGTCTATTTGTCTGTTCTCTCCCAGCCTTTCAGATGTCTACAGGGCTCAGCATTCCAGGAAAAAACTGTCATCCTTACATCCTCACAGCTGTGATGTTACTTATCTGTCACAGCCTGACAGATAAATAACAGAATTTGTGTTTTTATGTAGCCTTATAAATGTTGTGCTTTAATTGCATGAAATTCATGTCCCAGAAGGCATCCTGGTCACTGGTTGGATTTTTGCTAACTTTTAAAATTCTTTTAAGTTGAACAAAGTGCCAGAGTTTACAGCTCTCTGCTGTGCTTCCTGTTACGGTCGATTTGAAACCCTTCAGCTCCAACATAAAACTCTGTGTCCCATGTGCTGGGAACCAAGCTGGATGCCTTCCAAATACTTCTGAAAAACATCTTTGAAAGAAAATGAGCACTTTGCTTGGAATTTAGTTGTTCAAGGTGATCATCTGCTGTGACTCACTGGAATGGTGCTTGAACTTGGCTGCAAACTGCAGGACCAACGTGTGCTTGTTCAGTGGGCAGAGTTTGTGTAACTGGGGAATGCAGCACAGCCCATCCCGGAGCTCTCCTCCTCCCTGCCCACCCTGAGGACTCTGAAATCATGGTGGAATCTGCTTAGCATGGCAATATAGGCTAAACAGCTTGGAAGATAATTTCCAAGGCTATATAGCTGTCAGAAGAGAACATCTCTTAAGAGCTCTTTGGCTTAGATATGAAGTGACACTTGGACAATGCACAGAATTTTCTGGATAGGAGATGGACCTGTCTGAATCTGATTTTATTTTCGTGCTCTCCTCTCTGAGGATGCCTAGCTGCAGGGCTGTGTGTGGTAGTTTTGGAATTCCCTGTTCATTTTCCATTTCAAATAAATTATTTTTAACATGAGCGATTAGGACCTGGAGGTTCATCTGCTCTGCAAACACACGTGAATAAAATGTGGAAACACTTCCAACTTTTCTCCTTCCTGTGATGCAGCCCTGAGAACAGGGCTGAGAGCACTTCTGGTGTGGTTCAGCAACCAGTACCACTGGTGCTGTGTACATGCCCTGAGCTTCTTCTAGAACAAACTAAAATAATGTGCTATATTGAGATCAGCATTCCTGTCCTAAAAGGTGGGCAAGAAAGCCTCTTTTTTGAGGCACAGTCATAGTTTAGACATCTGTTCTCATGGAAAATTATTGCTGCATAGGTATGGCTGATTCCCTGCTTCCTCCCCTTCCTCCTCCTGCTCTTTTAGGAGAGCTGGAAGAGTGTGTGAGGATCCAGACTCCAGCATCAGTCGGTTCAGGGCAGGAGGCACATTTTGGGCTGCAAAATAATAATTGCTACAAAACAGGGATTCTGCCAGCCCATTTCTTGCTTTCACTGGAACTCTGCTCCGCAACGATTGTTATTTGAGCCAGTGTGTAGTGTAGCTCTTACAAAGTGGCTGTGACATAGCCCCAAATCCCTCGTGTCCCCTCTCAGCCTTTGGCAGGATTGTTCCTGGCAACTTGCTCTTGTTTGAGCAGACAAATGACCCTGATTTCCCCACTCCCACCCCCACACCTTTGTTTTGTGAGCTGGCTGAGTTACAGCCCTGCAAAGACAGGATTTTTAACCTGAAGGTGCCACAACTTGGCTGGATTAATCTAAATGTCACTTGTGATTTGGTGAAGGAAGAGCTGCTTTTGGGAGCAAGAGAAATGGGAGACCTGGGGCTGCTCTGGCTTGGGGATGGCTTGAAAGATTATAACTCTGACCTTCCATCTCCCTGTTTGTGCCGCTCTGTCTGCAGGGCGTGGAACCACCTTCAGCCCGGGAGCCTTTCCTGGGCACGGGGGGGAATCACTGCAGGAGGCTCTGAGGCTCAGTTATCTGAAATCTGAAATACAACCAGAGAGAAACAGTCGTGTGTCCGTATTGCGATGATCAAACTAAGGCAATTCACTTTTAAATACTTCCAAATACTTTCACACAAGCTTAAAAGCACCTGTTGACTTCTTAAGTGTATTCTTGGGATCTACTAAGAGAAAACAGGCTCACTGTAGAGATTTGTGTATAATATTCCCTGTAGTACTTGGGAGCCCTGGTGTGTGCTGTTCATGACGGCTGTGTGGGCTTCCCGTGAAGAGAACTTGCACAGTTTTCACACCCTGTGTTTGTCAAGTTTGTGTTGGAAGAAGCAGCATATGGTACATGTAACTCTGTGATGTTTGGAATTTTTTTTTTTTTTTAGATGGAATTGGCGCTTGCCTTTCCCACTGGGAATAGCACTGCAGGGCAGTATTGCTTTCCCTGTGCAAGATTTCTTTTTAGTTTTGGAGTGTCTGATAGGTTTTAGAAGCAAATTTTATTTGTCTTTGGTTGCTGATGAGTATTAGAGAAATTCTAGACCACAGTGCCTAATTTGTAAGTTCAGATCTCGTTTGGGATCCGTAATAACAAAACTACAGCAAAATGGCTCTTTGGTGCTGATGGAAAAGGGCTTTGGAAGTGGAGCAAAGACCCAGCTGGGGAGGAACTGCTGTCCTGATCCCAAGCCTGCCCACCTTGGGGCACAAACCCTGATGAGCACTCACAGCCCCCTGGGAGTAGGTGGGGAGGAAAGGCTGAACAGATCTTAAATTATTTTTCAAATCTCAGCCTCTGTTACAGATAACAGACGACTTTTAATGCAATCTGGAGAAAGTTGGCCGAGTAGTTTGTGTGAAACCCCCTCACCCCAGCCCTGGACAGCTCTTGTGTGTCAGCTGCTGGCGACAGCAGTGCGAGTGAGTGCCACCTGCCCTGCTGGTGTGCGGGTCGTACACCTGTGTGCGTGTTTGCTCCACTGGAGTCGTGCCATCCTTCCAGTCTGCACAGATACTGCCTGTCACAAACTCAAACTTGGTGTTCATGAAAAAGAAAACAGTGCCTGTGAGCAGGACTTGGCCAAGTGTGAGTGTGTGAGCAAAATCAGAAGTAGATTGTTTTCATCTGTGGCTGTAGAATACCATTTGTCCATTTAATTTGCATTGCCCTTGTTCTTGGGTGCTACCTCACAGCTGGTGACAGGGCAGAGGTGGCTGAAGACCCAACAAAATGCTGCACAAAAAGCAGTGGATCCTGTTCACCTTCTCCCTTAAGGGAACACTGATGCCTCTTCAGGGAAGATCCTTTATACGAAGATGTTTAATCAACACAAGTCTCATCTTGACCATCTTGGGCACTTGAGAGGCTTCTGGGCTTGTTGGGTTTTGGTTTGGCAACTCAGGGAGAGGCTTTAATGGGATACTCTGACCAGCTGGGATTGGATTTTGTTTTGACCTTTACTGGAGGTGGTGTTGTTTGGTGGTGGTTTGCAGTAATTCCTGCTGAGTCGTGCACCAGGCTAAAACGCGGTGATTTCTGAGGGGTTTGGATGATTGTGTCTGGTAACTAGTGAGAAACGTTCTAAGGTTGATTCATTACTTCAGTGCAGAGTTTGGTGGGGGTTTTTAAGCCTCCTTACTAATAGTTGAAACAAATACAGTTTGGCCAGCATGTTTATCCTCCCCTTTCTTTTTATGGCTCTGTAAAACCAAGCTGAACTTTGCCTTTTGACAGTAAGAGGAAATGAGTTTTTTGCATTTTTAAAGCTCCCCACTAAATTAAGATGATTTTCTTGCCTTGCAGGCTGCTATCTGGCAGGCACTGAACCACTACGCGTATCGCGATGCCGTGTTCCTCGCAGAGAGGTTATATGCAGAAGGTGTGTACTTTGCAATTATAAAGTTGACGCTTTTTTTTCAATTTTAATTTAGGATTTTTGAGCCTCTGTTCCTGCTTTGTTTTCCTTCTGTTCTGGTAATGAAGTTTAACTTTCTGCTCAGGGAAAGCAGAGGAATGCCTCGCAATTAGGTTGGAAAATCAAATCATGTAACAGTGACAATGTTATTTTACGGTAAAACCTCCTTAAAATTAAACTCAGATTTGTGTGTTTGAGTGCAATGTTTGCAGTGATCTGGTTTATGGTATCAAATGGGAGAGTGTTGGGGTTTTTCAATAACCCTCAAGCATTACGTATCTTCCAAGGGCACTTAAGGGTAGATGTAGCACACAAATTCTACAAATTGGCTTGACATTGAAAGCTGTCTTTGATAATAATGCTGTTCAGGTATGTTGATTGGCTCAAAGAGAGCCTTGTGATGGTGACAGAAAAGCACTGTGAAATTGAGACAGTGAGGATCAGAACATATGGAGCAGGTGTCTCCTGCTGAATCCCTGCTAATTGTTACTTCACTTTAAAGCTGTCAGGTCTGGGGTGTCTTGGACAGTGAGCAGGCAGCAGTAACACAAATCTGTACTTCCTCTGGGTCCTTCAAACACTTTCTTGGTGTGTTCTAGCACCTTTTATTTCTTTAACCTTTTCTCAATGACCTCAGGTAAGCTTTTTGTCCTTCTGTGCTTCTTCCTCCTCGAAACTGGTGGTCAGCTTTCCTTCTCTATTTTGAAAGGTATTGTTCCCTAACTAACATAAAAAACACCCCAATCCTTAAGCTAAAAAACAAGCATCATATAATTTCTCATGCTAAAAAGCCTGAGTTTATAGATTGAATTAAACTGTATAAGCTATTTCATGCTCTGTTTTGTAATGAAATATTTTGCCTGCTATGCCCACAATGCAGTTCTTAACAATGGAAGCACAAACCTAAAGGTTTGAGAAATAAAGGCTTCTTTTTCCTTGTGTCAGGGTTACAAATGAAATCTGGGGTGTTTGATCTGGTGCTTAAATGAGAAATGTTGTGTAGAATATTATGGAACCTGATAATCCAAGTGTGCATGAAGGAAATAGTATTTTAGGGATGACAGAGCTCCCCTGAACACAGCACACTGTGAGGTGCAGGGAAATGGTAGATTGAAGGTAATTGCCAAGGATTTAGGAACAAAGAGAATCCACTTTTTGCAGCAGCCAGGAGAAAAATACGTGACTTGCTAGTGACACATCTTTACAGAATAATTCTCTGCAAGAATACTTCAAACAGCCTTTTCCAGTGACCAGCAGGGCTGAGAGAAAGCAGCATGAATGCTGACACTTGGTGCAAGCAATTAGCTGCTAACAAAACATCTGGCTCCTGGTTAAAATAAGTGGTTACACTGCAGAGTGGAAGCTGCAGAGCTTGAATACAGTGGCTGCACGTTGGCAGGAGTGATCTCACCCTGAGAAGGACTTCTTTTAAGTCTACCTGCAATTACTGTCCTTGCTGGGACATCTGTGGCTTGGTCGTTTCCCAGAACTCTCCAAGTCTGTTAAAGTAGTGGATAAAAATTGATTTAACTTGATTTTTCAGAAAGGTCTTCTTGTGTTTTTAGGATAAGGCTAATAAATTGTCCTTTGTTTGGGTCTTCTGTTTCCATTGTCACTGTCCAGGTGATGACAAAAACTTAAAGTAGTCAGTTTTCAGTGAAGCAAAGGATTTGGGCAGATTCCCAGAGAGGTTTTTGTACAGTGCTCATATTGATTTTTCTAAGAGTTCCCTGCAGATGGGTGAACAAACATCAAAATTGTTTCTTTTAATGCTGAATTCCATTTGCAGGATAATGTATTCTGAAAAGTATAAAGGTAATGTGGGTTTATTCATCGTTTGGAGTTTGAAGTTGCTCATGTTCATACACAGCTTTTGATTTAAAGTATCATTGTGTAAGTGTGATTTGAGTGTAACATTTGGGGAAGTACAGAGAGTGAGTTAAGCCACCATGGATGAACAAAATCTGTGAGTTTTCAGGAAGGATTAGAGTTACTTCAGGGGTTAATTCTGTCTTTTATGCTGTAATCACAAGTGGGTCTGACCTCAGTCTCAAACCTGGATGCCAAGCCAAGCTTTTTGAGTAGAACATCCTCAGTGTGGTACATAATTCACCTCTGCAATGGAAGAAAATGTGGAAGCAAACATCAAATTAAGTAATTCCAGTCTCTGCCGTAAGGAAGTGCTTCTGCCCCGATCCCTCTTGTTCTCCGTTTAAATAGAGATGACTTTTCCTGATGCTTGACTACTTCATCCAGAATTTTGAAACTTGCGCGATCTCAGCTTGGGAAAAGGATTTATGGAGTCACAGAATCCCAGAATGGTTTGGGTTGGAAGGGGCCTTAAAGGCCTTTTAAGGTTCCAGCCCTTGCCGTGGGCAGGGGCACGTGTCACTGTCCCAGGGTGCTCTGAGCCCCACCCAGGTTGTAGGAGAGCTTGTCCCTATCGATAGGTCCCAGCATCAAGCAACCAAAGCATCCGAATGCTGCTGTCAAGCCACATTCCCAATGAAAGAATGAGAGTAGGCAGCAAAAGGGACAGGGCTCAATGCTGGTAAAGAGGTGACTGGTAACTGACCAGCTGCAATAGTCATTAAAATCAGAAAATCTTCTCCACTGAGTCATGTGAAGGTAAAGCATCGAATGCTTTAGAACAAGAACAGAAGTAAAATTGCAAATGGAAAAAGACCACTTGAAATTGGGATTAAAACTGGCTACTTGGGCTGGAATAGATCTTCTGAAAGTTGTTGTCCTTTGCATTGTGCCTGTGTTTATGCACGCCTTAAAGTAGTGCAGAGTGTTGGTGGCAGGTGTGGGGATCCTCTGAGCCGAGTCAGCCTTGGTGTGGGCAGCAGGTTGTTAAAGTAGCCCTGGCCTGGTTGCTTTGCTTGGCTTGCTGCTGTTCTAACAGCAAACTGGCTGATCACTTGCTCAGGTTGGGCAGCCAGAAGGATCAAAGTTCCCTTACAGCTGGAGATGTTAAGAGTTGATCTGACTAGGCAAGGAAATGGCACAGGAAGGTTGGTAATCACCCACAGATAAAGAAATGCACTTCGTTCAGGAATGAATTTCTAATATCAATACCCATTTTCTTCCATCTTGTCCATAGCTGGCTTTTACTCCAGTGCCCCCAAATTCTTTGTCCTAAAATGATTAACAACTGACTGATGATTTTTTTTCTTATATTTTGTTTTCCAGTACACTCAGAAGAAGCACTGTTTTTACTGGCAACGTGTTATTACCGCTCAGGAAAGGCCTATAAAGCTTACAGGCTCCTAAAGGGACACAGCTGTACCACCCCACAGTGTAAATACCTGCTTGCAAAATGTTGTGTGGACCTCAGCAAGTAAGTAAATCCTTCATGTTCTGTCCAGGGTTACAGATGGATCTTTTTTTTGTTGTTGTTTGGATTTCTCTTTGGAAGCTGTCATATTGTATAAACTAGAAATTCATTGGTCCTTCAGCACAGAAGATTATGAGTTCAATTGATTTTGCTTTCAGATATAGATCTAATGAGCATTATGCCATGTTGCAGAAACCTCTAAAAGTTGCTGAGTAACTTAGACAGGAATTGTGGAGCTGTGTAGGGAGAAAACAGACCTCTCTGGAGTGTGCAGGGAAAGCTCCTTGGTCTTTGATGCTCTCTTTAGTAGGGAAATCCTTTGATACCCCAGGATGTTTTGACTTGGTCTGTTTCTTCTGACTCTTAACTGCTGTGGAGCCATTAGGATACAGCTTTCTTTGCATCTTCCACTGAAAGGGAAATGGTGCTAATGCTCTACTGGAGAGGTCCCAGTGCAATAAATTCAAAGCTGATTGTTCTCTCCCTTGCTCTCACAAAGTCTGGAGTGTGCATATAACACATGAGCTCCTGAACTGGTGTCAGTCAGATTTCTTAAACATGTTCTTTAGAATTTGTTAAATTTAACTGTTACTGTTGTGTAAGCTCATTTATACAGCCATGCCTTATTTTCTTGTGGGCATGGTCTGTGCTGATAGAAGCATCCACCTACAAGTGACATTTCAAGTGGTGGCAAGAAAAGGTGATTTGTTTGTTCAGGTGTTTGGGCTCAGATGCCCAAAAAATGCTTCCCACCACAGCTGTGTAAAGTCATTTGGAAGGCTGACAGTCAGTGGCCCATTCTGTGCTGCTCCTGCAGGTGGAGGAGGTGCAAACTGGGCCTTTGTTCTCCTTTTGAGCCCTTCTTGCAAGAAAGAAGGGCATTAAAATCCAAAATCTCTGCCATATCCCAATACTGGGTTTTAGCTTGGTGCATGAGGCCTTACAGATTGTATTTCTTCAGAAAACAAAGCCAAATTAAGCACTGTCTTAGCTTAGGTAAAGCAACTTCGAAGATCAAGTGTCTGGAAGATTTTCTTGTCCTTCATCCTAGGATTGATCACTTTTGGAAAAGTCATGCTGTATTTTGTACCTTTGCTTTTGGGTTTGTTTTGTTTTTCTTCCCTCCCAGTAGAGCTATTTGACTTCAGAGTGCTGAACCTCCGAGTTGTAGAGGAATCCATTGGTTACTTAACATTCATTTGCAGGAATTGGTTTGTGGTTTAAAACCTGTGAACACTGATGGTGGGTTTCTGTTTTTGTTTGCAGCAGGGTGAAAACACTGGACTGCCAGTACTGTGAGCCTTGTAACCCCTTTAAACCTCTTGTTTTTTAAAAAGGCTTGCAGAAGGAGAGCAGATCTTGTCTGGTGGAGTGTTGAATAAACAGAAAAGCCATGATGACATTGTTATGGAGTTTGGTGACTCTGCATGCTTTACACTCTCCTTACTGGGACATGTCTACTGGTAAAGTTGCTTTTTCATTTTGCCCAATAAAGTTGGAGGGTTTTTACTTGACCAAGCCCAGATTTAGTCAAACATATCCTTAGTCATTACAGGAGACATCTGTCTCTGGGTTACACCATTTTGGAGCATGATAAATTCAGGTGGGTAGTTGTGGAATCAGTCTGATTTGGGAGTGCAAGAATGGTTTGGGTTTCACCCAAAGACTGAAAACACAAATTCCTCTTTCCCAGGTGGATAAGAATGCAATCCAAGAGTCTGGGGTTTTTATATACCTTTGCATTTGCTCTGTATTCTTCCCTAAGAAGAACTCCCGGCTTGTTTCTCAGTGTTGCCATTTAGATTTTTCTTTCCTGTTTTATCCGTATGTAGCTCTAACCTTCAAATCAACGTTCTGAGGGTGCCAGGCAGAAAAACTTGACAAATTTAAGTGTTTTGACTTTGCCAAGATGCAAGAAAGGTTTCATTAAATGCGAATGATTGATTGGAGTAGTTTGGCTCGTGGATTCTTCTCTGCTCTATCTGTTCTCAATTATTTTCAAAATTATTTCTTTGTAGGCAAATACTTAAGTGTTCAGTTTAGCCCCTAATTTCTTTGCAAAAATATTATCCATGGATACTTAAAGATGGCTGGAAGGCTGGCAATCAGGTTACTGTTGGCAAAAAAGAAACAAGCTGTTGCAAAGAACAGCATTTTCCTAAAAATGAAAATTCTCAAGCTATTCTAGTGCTTATGTAACTTTTTTTGACAACTGTGTCTAAATATGTCAAATAACTTCAAAAGAACTCAGTATTCCTCTGGCTTGAAAAATGAGGAATGTTTCTATGCCTCTCAACATGTTTTTGTTTTTCAACTCCTCTTCTGGAAAACTCTCTTGAACAAAAGTGCTGTTCTGAAGTTTCCCTGTGAACTGTTTCATTCTTTTTGCAGCAAGACAGACCGGCTTGCCAAAGGATCAGAATGTTACCAAAAGAGCCTTAGTTTAAATCCTTTCCTCTGGTCCCCTTTTGAATCACTTTGTGAAATAGGTGAGTCTGCTGGACTGTTTTACTCAGTAATTCTTCGGAGAGATTTTTGTGAGCAACAATTAATTTAGAATACTTTGCCATTTTTTAAAACTTCTGTCTTGTTTTCTTCCATTTTCATTATTGATACATTTTTGAATTTAACAATACCCTGTGCTTTCCAGCCTACATTTAGTAGATACTTAAAAACTGTTTCTGAGAATAGCTTGAAAAAACAGTAAATAAAAATTATTAAAAATATTGATTGTCCAGGGTTTTGTAGCAGAAGAATGGAAGAACACTTCTGCTTTAGTATAAAGGGCTCAGAGTGACCTGGTCTTGTGGAGGGTGCCCCTACCTATTGCAGAGAGTAGGAACGAGATGATTTTTAATCCCCTTCCAACCCAACCCAAATGTTCTATGATTCTGTGAAATGTTTTAAAGCGCTTCTAAAATCCTTTGTCCCCTGTCCTTGTTTCAGACTGAATATTCAGTGTATAGACTCAGGAATAACTATTAAATCTCCTTCTACTCTTGCAGGTGAAAAGCCAGACCCTGACCAAACATTTAAATTAACATCCTTACAGAACTTCAGCAGCTGTCTGCCCAACACTTGCACAACGTTGGTGTCTAATCACAACATATCCCACAGACAGCCCGAGACTGTCCTCATGGAGACACCCCAGGACACAATTGTGAGTTTTGCTGAAATCATTGTAAAATCATTTGCTAAAATCGGTTAGTTTTTCCAGCTTAACTGAAAAATGTTAATTAAGCTATATCCTGAGTACCTAACAGCTGCCTTTTATTCTTCAGGAGTTGAACAGAATCAACCTAGAATCCTCCAACTCAAAGTATTCCTCTTTGAATTCGGATTCTTCCATGTCTTACATTGACTCGGCTGTGATTTCCTCAGATTCTGTCCCTCTGGGGTCAGGAACTGCCATATTGTCCAAACAGGCTCAAAATAAACCAAAAACTGGACGGAGTTTGCTGGGGGGACCTGCAGCTTTGAGCCCACTAACTCCCAGGTAAGGCCTTGGGGTGGCCAAGCTCTGCCCTGGGCTGAGCTCTGGTGATGTGTGGGATTTGGCACGGGAGGGCTGGTGCTGCACAGCACACTCACACACGTGTGCTGGTAGAGTTCCCTGAGCACTGCTGCACAAAGCAAACCCAGACAGCTTCAGGAGCTGCTCTGGGTCCTAGTGTTGATCTCTTCTGGTTTTTAAACAAACGGGTGGTGGTTTGGAGAGGAATTGTAGATTCAGGACATTGCTTATTGCCATGTTCTCACTTGAAAAATCTTTAAAGGAATGTGTTACTGCTCTAGAATAAACTTTATTATGGAAGGCTACTGTAAAGAGCTTTTCTTGAAGAACAACTCTCGATGATCCTGTGGGTCCCTTCCAGCTCAGGATATTCCATGATCTGGGTCTCTGTTTTAATCCCAGCACCAGAGCAGCTCTCCAGGTGTAGCACTCAGGCACTGACCCTTCCTCTCTGGCTTGTTCTCAGCTTTGGAATTTTGCCACTAGAAACCCCAAGCCCTGGCGATGGATCCTATTTACAGAACTACACCAACTCCTCCTCTGTAATCGATGTGCCATCCACCGGAGCACCTTCGAAGAAGGTACCTTGCATGCTGGAACACAGCTGCTCCTCTGAGGGCTTGACATTGCAGTGCACTTTAAAGAAGAATGCATAATACAGAGAAAAAGACATGTGAGCTGAGTTTTTCCCCCCCAAATGCCCAGGCTGGTGTTGCTGGAGTAAGCTAGGGAAGGTCTCTGTGTTCTGTCCACCTCTTATCACGGAGGGTACAAACACTGATGCTCCCAAACAACAGCAGATTCAAACTGTTCACTTGGCAGGGTGGAGTCTGAAGACTTGGAATTTTCGTTCTGCTTATTTAATGTATTTTCTGAAGCCACAAGTGAGCTGAAGCTACTGCTCTCTTGCAAGTAGTTCTTGAATTGTAGTTTACAGGCCAGAGGGATAAAAATCCTGCTGCTGGTCTGTGAAGGACCGAGAGAATGGTGCTGTTTCACTCAGCCAAGTCTTGGGTAGGGGAAACTAAAAATTGTCTATTTTGCTCAGGCAGAAACTGCTGTAGTTGCCATAGTGATAAATGAGAGATGGAATGTTGGTGACAGTTGAAGGAACTATTTGTTCTTTTCTAAAAACAAAAAACCTGAGGATTTTTCCCTGTGTTTTTAGTAAATCTATAAGTTGCATGAGGGGTGTTGATGTTTTATAGGGGGCAGTATTTTGAAGTGAAAACTCAGTGCAAGTAATAGTGTTGAATCCCTCAAAAAGTAGAACTTGAATTGCCACATTTCTCTGGACAAATCTTGGTGCTCACCTTGCTGAGCCATGCCGAAAGGGAAATTTGGGAACTGTGCTAAAATGGTCTGTTAGGAATGTGCTCTGCATGGCTGATCCAATTCCCATCCTGTACCTGCTCAGGACCAAGGAATTTTCCACGGTACATTTGAAAACAATGGCTTGTGGTAGACTGTGCACATGCAGGAGGGTAGATTTCCATGAGTCTGAAAATGGAAATAAAGTTAGTAGAGTGCAGCTCTTCTGAGAGCTGAAAAGCTTTGGGGAATCAAGTCGGATTTGCTGCTGTTTTGTTGCTTTGCTGAGTGTGACAGAACAGCACTGAAGTGTAAATTTCACTACTCCTCACTTAGGCGCTGCCCAGGCGGAGCTGTGCCACTACCAAAACACAAATCTTTAATACATTTGAATAAACAGCTTAAGTTCTGGCTCATGCTTTGTCCAGTGCAAATGGTGACTGTGCCAGTTCCACTTTGCTCTTCCAGTGCTGTGTCAGACAGGGTTTGGTGGAGCTGTGGCTGAACAGAGGCGGTTTCCTAGGAAACACTTACATAAGTGAGAGAAGCATTAGGTTGGATCCAAAGGCTTCCTGTCTGAGTGGGCAAGTGTCCTTGCTGGCCACCTAAACCATCCTCTGCTAACAGAATCTGGGAAAGGAAGGGAAGGACAGAGCTTTAGAGCTTGGATAATGCATAAACTGGTGTTGCTTGTGCTGGTGTTGATCCCACTTGTCCCTTCCAAACAACCATCACTGAATTGCATGTTGGTGTTGCTGGAGTGGGCAGAAAGATAATTTTTTTTAAGCTTTTTTTAAAAAGTAGGAAGAGGAGGATCTGTTCTGAAAACAGGCTGTGCAGTTTGTGAATGACTTCTGAATGGGATTGTAATAGGATAATTCAAAAATACTTTTTTTTCTTTCTTCTATTTTTTTGTGGTGTTTTATTTTTTTTTTACAACTTTCTGCAGGAAAAAGCCTTTAGATATGATGTCATTTAATTCCCTTTTGTTCTTTCACAAGCACTTTAACACAGTTTCTTGCCACTAGATGGAGATTCTATATCCTCAAATAATGTGCATAAGCTTTGTGGACCTGGTGTTGTTAACAGGTAGAATGAGAAACACTTCTGATGGTTTCGCCTTGGAATGAGGGAGCCCTCCCCTTTATTAAAACAGTTCTGTTTCTCCTTGTGCAGTGTTTGGTGGGTGGAACGGGTTGGGTTTGGTGCAGCAGAGATGGAGACTCCTGAGTGACATAATAACAAACCTGTAGAAACTCTGTGTTGTGCAGTCTGTCAGCAGGATCAGCCAGGCTGGAACAAAATCTGTCTTCTCCCAGAGTGGGAACAGCCGGGAAGTCACTCCAATTCTCGTTGCACAAACACAGAGCTCTGGTCCGCAGACAAGGTAAAAAAAAATCGTACTACTGGAGCATTTCTGTTTAAAACAGAGCTAAAAGCTGTTATTAGTAGAAGTGGAGCAAAGAAGCTTACTTTTCAGTGTGTAACTTTAAAATGTTTGTTTTCAGTACGACACCTCAGGTATTGAGCCCAACCATTGCTGCTCCACCCAACGCGCTGCCTCGCCGAAGCTCTCGCCTGTTTACCAGTGATAGTTCTACAACCAAGGTACCAAACCTCCCCGTGCTGGCAGTTCCTGCCTTTCTTATCCAGCTCTTAACTTCCATGTATTCATAGCAGTTTTAGCAGCTCAAGAACGGGTTCTGTAGTGAGCAGGGCATGGCTGGGCATGGTTGTTACGCATAATTTTACACAATTCACTCTCAAGTTTAGATTTCTGAATTTAAAAGACTCTTTTGTAGGTAACTCTTTACTCTTCTTATTTGCAGGAAAACAGCAAAAAATTAAAAATGAAGTTTCCACCTAAGATTCCAAACAGAAAAACAAAAAGTAAAACAAATAAGGGAGGAATAACACAACCAAACTTGAATGACAGCTTGGAAATTACCAAACTGGACTCTTCCATCATTTCAGAAGGGAAAATTTCCACTGTTGCACCACAAATCCAAGCTTTCACGCTACAGAAGGCAGCAGCAGGTCTGTTTGAGCACTACTGGACTGTAGTAGAGTAAAATCTGTTATATCTGGGTTTTAATGTTGCTTCAGTATTTGCTTCTTCCCCATTTCATTTAGCCTGCAGCTCTCACCTTTGTATAGTGATAAAAACTGATTTAATTCAATATCTTCTTGTTAACTTAGAAACATCTGAAGAAATACTGAAAGTGGTAATTATCAGCAAATACATCCTGCAAGCTCTGGTGCTTATTAATGATTAAAGTATTTTCAAAGTATTGATACATAAAGTATTATAAATTATTATGCAATGTGATTATAAATGTAATGTTGTTATAATTTATAACTTTTAAATAATATAAATTACTTTAAAGTATATAAGGTATGACAGTATTATTACCCTTGGGAACTGATTCAGAGGAGTTACTCATAACCCAGTCATCTTCCCTCAGCATGGGCTTTATGTGGTCTGTTCTCCCCTGATATTTCCCACTTGTTTAAAAACAAGTCTTTATTCAGATTGTCAGAAAATCCGGAGCGAAATGCTGAATTCCTCTCTTTTGGCTCAGTAATGTTTCCAGGCAGCAAGAGGATGTATCCATGGCTACCAGGGTTCTGGAAACTGCTCAGACCTAGAGAAGTGTTTGAGGAGCTGCTGGAAATGTAGAACTCCACTTGCCCTGAGCCCCGGAGTTTAAGGACTCATTATTTTCTGGCTTCCCTTACAGAGTCTGATATTCAGAATATCATGTTCATGTTAATTAAGAGTGTATAAACCTTGTTTGGAAACTCCTGAAAGATTTTAATAGGCAAATTCTGGAGCAGTGCACAAGGGAGAGCTTTTGGGATTAGCACTTGCAAGTAAATAAGTCTCAGCTGTCTTTTTTTACTTTTTTCTTCCCGCCCCCCCCCTTTTATTTATTGTGTTTTTCTCCTAGAAGGTTTGATGAGCCTTCTCCGGGACATGGGGAAAGGTTATTTAGCCTTGTGCTCATACAACTGCAAAGAAGCCATCAATATCTTGAGCCATTTGCCATCCCACCACTACAACACTGGCTGGGTGCTGTGCCAAATTGGGAGAGCTTACTTTGAGCTGGCAGAGTACATGCAGGTAGGAGCTGGGGCTGGGCCTTCCTCTTCTCACTTTCCTTTGGCAATTTTACACAAAACCTGCAGATTTCCTGTAAAATCTATGGGAAGTTTGCAGTTGTGGTAAATGGATAAATGTAAAAGTTACACTTGGCATGGATTTAGATCTTGAATCTGCTTCCTTAGAGCTTTATCACTGAGCTTTCCTAAAAACTTTTTAAAATATTATTTCCTCTTGTATCCAACTGTTGGGGTCTCTTCCTTGTCTGTCCTGTCTCTGCCTCCAGCTGTGCTGATGGAATTGTTTGGACTGCACTGTTTTAGATTAGATCACTCAACAATTTGAGCTCTAAACCAAAAAACTTCTCTCCATTCTAGTTAATTCTGATCACATCAGTGACCCAGTTTCCCTTCCTGCCTCACAAATGAAGCATTGGCACAGCTGAGGTGATGCCAAACTGCTCCAGAATCAGGAGTGGGCAGTTAAGGGTAATCCCACAGTTCACCTCTCCCTGGCACTGCTGTCCTGGCAGCTGATGTGCCCATTTGCTAAGTTTTCAGAACACTCCTTGGCAGAATGCATGCAGGAGGCGAAGGAGAGGGGGTTTGAGCTGTGCACAGTCCGTGAAGAGAGGGAATGGGTTGGGTGCTCTTACAGGTTATTTAGAAGGGTGAGGGTATGGATTTTAATCACAGAATTCCAAGGTGGTTTGGATTGGAAGAGACCTCAAAGCTCATCCCATCCCACCCCTGCCATGGCAGGGACCCCTCCCACTGCCCCAGGCTGCTCCAAGCTCTGTCCAGCCTGGCCTGGGGCACTGCCAGGGATCCAGGGGCAGCCACAGCTGCTCTGGGCACCCTGTGCCAGGGCCTGCCCACCCTCACAGGGCACAATTCCTGCCCAGTATCCCATCCATCCCTGCCCCCTGGCAGTGTAAAACCATTGCCCCTTGTCCTGTCACTGTGGGGATGGTTAACAATCATAACTGGCCCATAAAATTCTGTTACACTCTTTCTGATTTTGTGGATAATGTTTTTGCCTCGCTGGAGCACGGCTAGAAGCAGGAATGCAGCTGAGTCAGCAGGAGGGAGAGCTGGCTGCGTTCCTGCTGGCATAAGTATCCTGGGATACAGTCACTTCCTTCCCTTGAAAGGAAAGTTCCAGGACTTGCAGCTCGGTGGAGAACACTTAAAAAGCAAAGAGGATGCTCGAGCTGGACATGAGGCCTTGGACCTTGACCCCTGTGCTCTGCCTTGGTGGATGGAATTTTATTTTAAGTTTCATTTCTGTTCTCAGGCTGAGAGAATTTTTTCAGAAGTGAGGAGGATTGAAAACTACAGAGTAGAAGGCATGGAGATCTATTCAACCACACTCTGGCATCTGCAGAAAGATGTTGCCCTTTCAGTTCTTTCCAAGGATTTGACAGACATGGATAAAAACTCACCGGAGGTATAAAATGCTGTGGGCTTGAGTGAGAAGAGCGAAACTGTATGTGGTAAAATCAGTGATTCAGAGCAGAGCTTTGAGCTGTAATCCAGTGTACTCTCCAGTGGGAATACACCTGAACATGGCAAAAGTGGAGAGGAGATGGCAGGGTTGTCTGTTGAGCTGCTGATGCCTGAAATGGCTTCTTAAAATTTGAATATCAGCTTACGTGGAACAGGTCGAAACCTTTTATCTGTTAATGGTTATTTGAATTTGCCTTGGCACCATTCAGCCAGGAAGATCGTGGGTTAGGCAGTCACTCCTGCTACTGCCAGTATGCAGAGATAAGGAATATCTTTTTCCTGTACCACCTTTTAATTGCTGAAGTTAATTCACTGGCACTTAAAATATTTCTTCTAGAATTTATTTGCAGACGTGATGTTGCACATTTTTATACCAAAGTCCGTTAAACTGCAGAGTGTGTGGTAATGTATAGTCATGATGTGCCAAAAACCAGGAATCTTTCAATGAGTAAAAATAACAGATGTGAGTTTATAAATGTACTCTTAAGAACTGAGAAAACTCTAGAGGATATTGGAAATCTTCTTGGTGGCAGAGGAAATCCAATTCATGTTGTCCTGTTAGTTTGTCTAAGAGTGGAAAAAAGCCCAGTGAAGCAGTTGGTTGTTGTAGTAAGATTAGTCAGGATAGAGGGAAATGCAGATTCTAATCCAGGGAATGGAAAACAGTTCTGTGCTTTGGCAATGATGCTAAAAATTTGGGGAAGTGAGGGAAGCCAGGCTGTGGTATTTACAGTCTCGATGAGTGCTGAGCAGCAGGGAAAGAGGAGGTTGTTGATAAAATTCTTCCTCTGCAGATTTCCAGATTTGTCAGTTGGAGGGAGCTGAAGAAATAAAGTACCATCTCTCCCTTTGTTATTCTTAAATATCAAAGATGTTTTATTTCTGGCCTTTCCAACAGTTTCAAAAGCTTTAGTCATTAGTCATCAAAGGATCTAATTGGTACAGACTTGTTGGGTGTCCATGGATTCTCCATTTCTGTATTTCAGCTTGTACATTTATTTATTTATAAATTTTAGAAGGTGTATTTAGCCCTGCTTGCCTCACAGGAATAAGCCTGAAGTAACTGTTGATTTATTCCTGTTTTTATTTTTTAATCTATCAATAAGTTAGTTATAATTATTTAAAGCAGTACAGATAAATGTGTTCAGCTCAAACTTAGGGTTGTAAAAGGGGTTCTGCTCTTGCCCTGCTGTTGCTCCAGGCCTGGTGTGCTGCAGGAAACTGCTTCAGCTTGCAAAGGGAGCACGACATTGCCATCAAGTTCTTCCAGAGGGCCATCCAGGTGGATCCAAACTATGCCTATGCCTACACCCTGCTGGGCCACGAGTTTGTGTTGACAGAAGAGCTGGACAAAGCATTGGCCTGTTTTAGAAACGCCATCCGAGTGAACCCCCGGCACTACAACGCCTGGTGAGCCTGGCCTCAGCCCCTGCTGCTGCACGGGGTGCAGAATTCCTCCCAGAGGAGCATCTTCTGGGTGCTGCCACTGCTGTAATTTCATGGAGTCCCACACTGGTTTGGGTGGGAAGGGACCTCAAAGCCCACCCAGGGCCACCCCTGCCATGGCAGGGACGCCTCCCCCTGTCCCAGGGTCCTCCCAGCCCCACCCAGCCCGGCCTGGGGCACTGCCAGGGATGGGACAGCCAAATCCACGAACCACTCCTCCCTCCTGGGAGAGAGAAAAGCCATTCCTGCAGAAGATGGGGGGACTACTTTCACAAGGAAGGCAAAAAATTTGAGTTTTTTTGGTTTTCACAGATTGCTTAGGCTGTGTTACCCCAGCTATTTTGCTCTGCTGGGCAGCATACTTCATGCATTATATTTCCTTACTTGCAGTTGGAGAGATGAGGTCTCAGCCCCTTCATACCTTAGGACACACTTAGTTTCTTACAGCTTTTTAACATATAAAGCAGTAAAAGTTAGATCTGTGAGTGTGAGTCACTTAGTGTTAATAAATTCTGTGTGCTTTTTATTTAGTAGCTATTTAGCCAGTCTTCTGTGTATCACACATCAGTTCTTCAGCTACCTAATGGATTAAAAAAAGAAAGAAAACTTTAGATAGCTTTTTCCCCCAAGAAATCCCTTCCCACCCTAGATGGGGTTGGCAAGGCTTCAAACCATTCCTGCCATGTCACGTTCACTGACAGAAACTAATTTGATTAAAATCCATTGCTACTTACCAGAACTGTTTCTCTGCTGCAGGTATGGGTTGGGAATGATTTATTACAAACAGGAGAAATTCAGTCTGGCAGAAATGCATTTCCAGAAAGCACTTGATATCAACCCTCAGAGCTCTGTCTTACTGTGTCACATTGGAGTGGTAAGTACATGGCACTTAACTTGGGTGGGGAGAAGGGTTGGGGGTGGAGATGAGGTGAGGATTCTTCTTCCTGTGGGAAAGCTTGTTCAGACTTGGTCTAGAGTTGGGCAAGTATTTTTCTGAAGGAGCAGATTGTAAATTAGCATGGTTAAAAGGGTTTGCCCTTGCCTGGCAGATGAGCTGTTATTTTTCCCCTTTTGGAATTGTTCTCTCTTTGTCTGCCAGGTCCAACATGCACTGAAAAAATCTGAGAAGGCTTTAGACACTTTGAACAAAGCGATCAACATCGACCCCAAGAACCCACTATGCAAATTCCATAGAGCCTCGGTGTTATTTGCAAATGAGAAGTACAAGGTCAGTCTGGGTGCTCGTGGCAGCCTCGAAATTCCTGTAGCTGGGGATGGGGATGCCTTGGAGGCCGAGTGTGTGCAGCTCACCCGGGAGCTCCGGGCCGTGCGGGAAGGGCCTGGGACGTGGGGAGCATTTGCTTTGGCAAACGCTCCCTCACCAGGGACCTGTGTTAGATGTTTTGATTGTAATAAAATCTGGGGCCAGCAGGTGTTGCTTTTTAAATTATTGCTTTAGTCTGACCCACTATTATGAGTTTATACTAAATTACTAGAAAAACTCGGCAAACTGCCCCATATCCAGTTACAGCAATAGGAACCAGCTGTTTCCAAGGTTGTGTTGTGGAGTGAAAAGTCAGAAGTGAAGCAGTTTGGGGCTGATCCCCTGCTGACCTGAACCTTGTTTAGAATAAGAGATCTTCCCACAGTGTTTATTCAGTGACTTTTCCTCTGGCCAGTGTTCTTTGGCTCCAGAAGACAAGCCAGGTCTGTTTTGAAACTTGCCTCAGAAATGTGTGTGCACATTGAAAGGGAAAACTTTAAGTAAAACTTTATTTCTCACGGCAGACTAAATATTTTTCGGTTGAATTTCTTCATGATGCCAGGTGACTGTCACAGCACAATGAATAGCTCCAGCATCAACAACTAGTTTAAAAGTAAAGCAGAAGTTTCACTAAAATTTTTTGGTTTCAAATGCCTAATATAAACACTCTTCCCAACCTTTCAGTCGGCTTTACAAGAACTTGAAGAACTGAAACAGATTGTTCCCAAAGAGTCTCTTGTTTACTTTTTAATAGGAAAGGTAGGTAAAACTTCACGGTGATTTTAAGTTCTTTGGTTTCCTTTGCTGCTTAATGAGAAAATTTGATGCCTGTCGCTAAGCTGCTTCCACTTGGATCAGTATTCTAAAAATTCCTGAAGCTTTAAATAAGGCTGAGTGCTCACAGCTTTATTATGTGCCAGCCTTTAAATGCAAAGGACAGTTAAAGAGAGCTGGAGGTGATAGTCCATCCCTCAGTCAGCAGAGCTGCTTATTTGCACATGTAACTATTAAAATATTGAATCACGTTCTCATGCATTGTGTCAGAAATGCTGAATAAGAAGCAACTACATTCCAGCCTTTCTCATGGGAAATGCCAGAGAGAAGTGATCTGGTGACAGAAATCCTCCTTCCCACCACCTCCTCTGCTGAAAAGCTTTAAATAACGTCTGCAACTTTCTTCTGGGGGCTGTCTGGTCACTTGGAAGCACCAAGACAAACTTCCCTCTAACACGGTGCTGGAGAACTCTCTGTCAGCAAGATTTCTTTATTTTGTTTAAACTAGAGAGACGTAAAAGGATTTGTGCTGAAATTCATTGGTTTTTGTCCAGGAGTAGCTGGACCTCTAAACTGACATGAGAGTGGCCATGTCTTGACAAACTGAAGTATTTTCCCTGTTTAAATACTCAACACAGATAAATAACTTCCTCATCTGCCCTTAATGATAAAGAATCTCTTAGCTGCTAGTTTAATGGGGTTTTTTATTTTTAAATAGAAACACTTGCTCTTTCTACACGTATTTATTTCCCTTGGGGCTCACATAATAAACTTTTCATATCCACCCTCTGTTGCTTTCCATAAAACATCACTGAACTGTGGCTTGGAACATTTGTTGCCCAAACCTTCAAGCAGCAGCTTCGTGTGAATGTAGCCTTTTCTGCTTTTTAATTTTTAGGTTTATAAAAAACTGGGTCAGACACATCTGGCCCTAATGAATTTCTCCTGGGCGATGGACCTGGACCCCAAAGGAGCCAACAACCAGATCAAGGAGGCCATTGACAAGCGTTACCTGCCCGACGACGAGGAGCCCATCACGCGCGAGGAGCAGATCAGCGAGTGCTACCCCTACGAGTCAGGTCCGTGCTGCCGCCCGGGGCTGGGGGAGCCCCTGCCCCTCGGGTGGGGGAGTGCTGGGTTTAACAAGGGAAACATTCTGTCAGCAAGTAGGAGCTCTGGAGGCTCTTCACTCAGCAGGATTCATTCATTTTCCCTGCAGAAAGCGTGGCATGAAAGGTTGTGAAGTTTCTTTAGCTGTAGTAGGGCAGAAATCATGGTAACTCTAAATTTACACAAATCATGGGTGGCTGTAAGAGTATCCCAGGAGAGCAAGACATTCCCAGGGCTGCAGGCATTCCGTCATAAAGCATCAAATAATTTCAGAGTAAATGAATGGCAGCTGAGGTTGTCTGTAGAGGCTTTTTCAGGAGTTAAACTGGATGTTGGGTAAAAATACTTGGTGTGCTAAACGTAAAAGGTGGCAAAGAAGAAAATACAGCAGGATTGGGATTCTTATTAATAGACAAATGCTGTGTCCTGCAATTCCAAATTCTCAACTGAAAAAGTAGGGAAAAGTGACAACTGTATATCACGTTGGTTTTTATTGGTCTTGTGTGCTTTTTAATATGGGAACTTTACCCTGCACCGCACTTCTGGAAATATCCAGAGTTTTTCTCTCCCTGCTGTTGGAATTGGGGTAAATTTGAGCCCCAGCTCCCTGAGCTGAGCCAGTTCTGACCAGGAGATGGAGACAGAGACTGGAACTGCTGAGCAACACCTGAGCAGTACAGAAAAAACCCCACAGCCCAAACAAACAAGGAAAAAAAAATTTAAAAAGGAAAAAACCAACAGCTTAATCTGTCCAATAAACATAAACAAAGTAAGTGTTGGGCTGTGTGTCACAGTTCAGCTGCCCTGGCTGTGCAGAGAAAGCCTGGAAGCGTTCCACAGCCTCAGCTGGGTGACCCTCAGGGTACATGGGACAAAACTAAAGTAATTCAAGGTGGTAATTTGGGGGGGAAATGGAATTCTTTTTTAATGCTTTGGCTGCCGTGCCTTTGATGGGCTGGGCTGGGCCGTGGGGAAGCTGTGCAGGGGCACAGCCCCGTGTCTCTGAGCCCCAGGTCTCTTTCCCCCGCAGTGGGCACGGACGAGTCCCAGGAGAGCAGCATGACGGACGCGGACGACACGCAGCTCCACGCCGTGGAAAGCGATGAATTTTAACCTCCAAGAGCCAGTGTCTGAGCTTGAGTGTGTGTGACTGGTACTGTCGTGTTCTCCCTTCCTTGGCATCCTGGGTTCCACATCTCTGAGCCAGCACTGTCGTCGTTCTCCACTGACACCACGAGTGCACCTCAGATCTGAACTGTACCAGAGTTCATGGCAGTGCAATATCCAGCTGCTGCTGAGCCTGACTAGTTGGCTCTTACACACTTATGGAAGTGACTGAGGAGAAAATGCTGGTTTTGGACTCCCCCTTGCTGGAAAAAAATATCATGGAAGACAGACGTGGTTTGCTGTATGGAAGCCAGTAGATGTGGGGATAGTACTAATGACGAGGTGTCTTGTTCTTTTTCCAGAAATATGTCTTAGTTTGGGTCTTTCTTGGTAAGCAGAGTGCTGAACCTCATTTCCAAGTTCTCCAAGGACAGTGTTGACAAACAGGCTGTTCAAGACTTTTGCATATTGTAGTGTAACTTAAATGCCAGGGAGTGTCAATGACCTTAAAGCTGCGGTGTCTCCAGGGAGCAGCCAGGACTGGGCGCGTGTCAGGCCCCGTGAAACTCCCCTGTCCCTGCCCAGAGTGCCACTGCAGGAGAATCACAGTGCAGGATCAGAGCTTTCATCAAACGCCTTCATGTTCTAACCATGAATTAATTTATTCACCCGGTTTTGGAAAGGTCAGTGTTTACTTTGTATTTCAGTCAGCACCACCTTGCTTCATTTTTCATGCACCCCTTGACTTGTTCTTCCCCTTTGAAGAATAAAAATTAATAAAGGGCAAAATCAAGAGAGAAATGTAGATACAAGTGTAATGTGAAACATCACACCCTTAATCCTGTGAGAGTGGGAAGACTGGAAGCCTTAATACAATCAGAACCTTGGTCAAACACATCAAATAATTGTCTCAGATCAGTATGTCCTTAGGTCTGTGATCACTTTGAAAACTGTTTTGTAAAGTGTGGTCCAAGCAGGATGCAAAAATGTGCAATTATCTGTCTTTTTCCTTATTTTTTTTAAGCTGTTCTTTCAGTTTCCCATTCTAGGAACACTTTCCTTTCCTCCAGGGTCTGTTTCTGAGAGGAGAAAGCTGTGCCACGTTAGTGAGTCCAAACTGCTCTCTGTAGCATTCTGCAGCAGCAATTGGTGCCCTTTGTGCAGTGATGATAAAGCAAGTGTATGATACAAGCAGTTTTAAAGAGCAATTTATGCCTAATAAATTGGGAATGACACAAATTTCATAGCAACGTATTTGTTGTGATCAGTCTTAATGGGTTTTTTCTCTTTTTTTTAATCTATTGGTTTTTAGGGGTCTCTTAGTTTCCTTTACACTTCAATTTCTTTTGAATTCTGTCCTTGTCCACTTGGCACCTCTCCTGTCCCAGCTTCTCTCCTGTCAAGAGCCACATGGAGACCTTTATCCTTTGAAAAATCATCCCTGAGTTCTGAGCAAAAATAGAATTCTGTGGTTCGGTGGGTTTTTTTGAAGTAGGAGGATGGGCAGTGAAAAATAGGCTTCAATTCCTCTCATAGGGTGAAAAAAACCCTCTAAAATCTGAGGAATTAAAAGAGATTAAATGAGCTTTTTGCCTCTGCCACGCACGTGTGATCAGCTGGGTCTGGAGGGTGATGGATTGCCCGGGAGATGGAGGCAGGATTCCTGAGGCCGAGGTGCTGAGGGGGATTCCCCTTCCCTGGGGAGGTTCCCTGGGGCTGATCTGCACCCGGGCCGGAGCTCCCAGCCCTGCTCCTGAGCGTCCTGCGTCCCTCCTGCTGGGGCTTTCCCCCCCAGCTCCAGCTCGTGGCAGCTTCCCAGCACGTCCCTGGCATGGAGGAGTCTGAGCAGCACCTCCTGGCAAGGTCTGCAGGCAGCACTTGTGGAATGCCACTAATTACCTGTTAATTGGCTTCCTTTTGATTCCCAGCATATTTTCTAAACAAAAAGCAGGAGGAAGCAGGTGCTATTTACTTTTCCATAGCAAATGTTCATGTGGGGACCAGAGATCCAGGAGTTGATGGGGCTTTTTTCCTTTTCCCATGTTCCCTGAAAACCACAGTAAAACTTTCAACCCCTGGGAAAAAGCTCTTAATTCAGCTGGGCTGTTCAAGGGATGTTTGTGCTATTTGGAAGATTGAGTACATAAAAGCATTCCTGGCTTTGTATGTTCATCCTACCTTAAAGGTATTTTCTTTTTTCCCAAGAATCCAGGGTCACGTTTAGCCCATGCTGCTATTTTACGTTCTAAGGAGAAACGCAAAATTAGTATTGAAGGACTAAAATTTGGCTCTTTGAGGAGGGACAGAGAGGAGGAGGCACCAAGCACGGAGGCACTGGCAGGCAGGTGAGAGCGAGTGTTCACTGAAGAGAATTAGGGAACTGTCATTTTGTTACAACAAAACTATGGAAGAATGCAAAGTGTGGGTGTGGTGTTACTATTTGCATTGAAACAATGTAATTTGTCTTTTTTTTTCCTTTGGCTTTTCTTGATTTTTTTTTATTTCAAAAATTGTACAGTCCTAGAGGGGAAAAAAGTCTTTTCTGTTAATATATTTGCAATTCATGAAAGGATGTGGAAAATCCAAATAAATTACTTTTAAAAGCAGGCTTAGCCATGGGTGCTTTGGGTCAGGGGTGAGATTTGTCCTTCAGGAGTTGGGCAAGTGACAGAAGTTGGGAAAGGTTTAAGGACACCTTGGGGTGCACAGGGGCTGTTTTCTGTCCTGTGCTACCCAGGCCTCCACGTGTCACCTGTGAATCTACCACAGCTTTCCAAGTGGGCTGCAAGGTCCTGGCTGGAATTTTGGGTGAGGGGGGAGGTGTGACACTGGTGTGACACCGGCTGTAAGGATGTGGAGCTGACGAGGCCACGGAGCTGCTCCAGGGCTGGAGCCCCTCTGGAGCCAGGCTGGGAGAGCTGGGGGTGCTCACCTGGAGAGGAGAAGCTCGAGGGAGAGCTCAGAGCCCCTTGCAGGGCCTGAAGGGGCTCCAGGAGAGCTGCAGAGGGACTGGGGACAAGGCCTGGAGGGACAGGACACAGGGAATGGGTTCCAGAGGGCAGGAATAGGTGGGATAGTGGGGAGAAGTCCTTCCTGGTGAGGCCCTGGCACAGGCTGCCTGGAGAAGCTGTTGCTGCTCGTTCTCACCTCCATCCTCCAGCGACAGGAGATTTAAGAAGCTCTTGGGTATGGAGCAGGCTCTTTTTATTTTAATTTTTTCCTGCTTTCCATAGCAGGTCCCCACCCTGTGGCTGCAGCTCTTGTTGCTCAGCAGAGAGATTATTACAGTCTCTTATACTTCCAGACCTGGCAGAAAAGCTTTCCAGGAAGGCTCGTGGATGTGCAGGAATTCCTCCTGGTGCATGTGGTCATCTTGGATTGAACCTTTGACCACTCACTTTTGCCCAACCTAATCCAGCCTGTGTCCTTACCTCCAGCTGGGCAGTCATGGAGCAATTCCATGGATCGGGAATCCTGGACCAGAACAATCTGTGGAGGAGGAAATGGGACAGAGGAGAGGTGTGCAAATGCCCCTTCTGTGGCACTGGCTGCATTTCTGGTCCATCCATCAGTGTTTGGGGGTCCTGCCCCCCTCATGTCATGTTCTGACCTGTTCTCATCTGGGCCAGACTCTTTTACTCAGCCTTAAAGGATGGAAAGCTTTCAAAAATCCTGATGGTACCAAGAAGGGAAGTACCAGAAACACCTCCCAGATCAGAAAAAGTAAAACCAAAACGACTTTCAAAGATCAATTCCATCCCAATTACTTCAGGAAACCACATCCAGAAAGGAGCCATGTGTTCCTTTCTTGAAATCTTTGTTAATTTAAAAATCTCCCATTCCCAAATGTAGCACTTCATATCCGCATGGATGTGGAACAACAGAAATCCTTTGTTGCCAGGACATTTGGGAAACGAGCTTAGGGAGAGAAGAGGATTAACTGCTACTTTCTGCCTCTTTTGGATTCTTGTGTGTCTCAACAGATTTAGGAAAGTCTCTCTGGCAGGTGTTTGTCCTCAGTCCCATTGTGCTGGGTGAGCAGCTCGTGCACTCGGTGCTTTTAAACACTTCATCACCTGCAGAATAAGGCATAGTCTGGCTTTTCCTGGATAACCAGGAAAAACACCCTGTTTGTTTCACCTTCCCGGGAAGGAGAGCAAGGACAGTGTCTGTGTGGGGACAGGGAATGCAGATGCTGTGTGTGGGATCAGGATGGCCATGTCTGGCAGTGTATTTGGAGCATCTCAAACATCCTTCCAGTCCTGAAAGGGGCTTAGGAAAAAAGAGGGAGAGTAACTTTTTACACAGGCAGATAGTGATGTAACAAGAGGGGAAACCACTTTAACCTGAGAGAGATGTAGATTAGATGTTAGGAGGAAATTCTTTACTCAGAGTTTGGCGAGGCCCTGGCACAGAAGCTGTGGCTGCCCCATCCCTGCAAGTGTGCAAGGCTGGATGGGGCTTAGAGCAACCTGGGCTAGTGGAGGTGTCCCTGCCCAGGGCAGGGAGTAGAACAAGATGGGCTTTGAGGTCCCTTCCTGCACAAACCATTCCATGATTCTGTGATCCTCTCCCCAGCTCTGCTGTCCCAAGGGGAAACAGCAGGGAAAAGTGATTGAGCTCACCTGCTTTTTGGCCTGCAGGACAGGGAGTTGAGTCTTTTATTTGAATTAAACCAGTCCTGTGAGTGGGATAAAACCTAAAAGACAATATAGAAAAGAAAGAGTGGCAGCAGATGAAGAGCTCCAGGGCTGTGCCTTACATCGGTGGGCAGGAGAAGCCATTGGAGGAGTTTTCTGTCTGGGAGCAGAAGGTGACACTGGGCTGACCCCGAGCTCAGCAGCGTGTGGCTCACAAGGGGCCGAGGGAGCTGCTGCTGGCTGCTGTGGGTTGGGTTCCTCGGGGCCCACGGCACAGCTGGGGACAGCCCGGCGCGGCCGCGGGGACACGGGGCAGCAGCGCTGCC
>WEIT01003534.1:391658-420103 GCA_013389985.1 Dryoscopus gambensis
GTTGTTTTCCCCGGAGCCGCACTGCCAAGGTAGCACAGCTGTGTGGGGCTTAATGGATTGATATGCTGCAGGAGCAGTTAATTGTGGAACTTGGTTGTGGTACTGTTATAGCTGATCTGTAATGATTTAGCAATGAGGGATGACTTGTGTTCCCTCGTCAGAGGTGATAAAGCAGCAGATGACCAGGCAGATGTGGCTGTGGGTTTCTCTTACGCCTTTTTCCCCCTCTTTTGCCTTTTATTTTTTGTTTTCAATGCTGTATTTCAGTCTCATTTGCTCTCGGAGATCATCCGGTAACTGGAGAGCTGGTGAGATTCTGACATCATGCGAGGCAGGGGTGAAAACTGAGCAGTTCTGTGACCAAAGTCACTTCCTTTTGCCCTGTTTATAACTTGTGTTTTGGTGAAGGCCGCTGCCATTATCTAATGAACGCCCGGAACAAAGACTGTCTCTGGAGTTCCAGCACTCCACCCTTCCCTGCTCAGGCTCCACTTGCTGCCTGTCCTTAGGAACCTCAGAAGGCTTTTCCAGGGAGGATGAGACTCAATGGACAGCAAGGTAAAGATGAGGCCTGAAGATTCTTAGGCCCAGCCCGAGGGAAAGGGTAAAGCTTAGGGAGTGGGAGAAAGGGCAAGCAGCACATATTTTGATTTATGGGTCTTCCTCCCACCCCCTTCCATAAAATTTTCCTCTTCTGGAAAATTACCTTTTTTTGGGACCATTTTTTGAGAGTAGTGTTATCTCAGCCCATACCCGAACAGCACCTGATTTTGCATTTTTCTGTTTATTTTTTTACTGGACTATGAGAGAAACAGGTGGGCCAACTTAGGCCTAAATGGGAATTTAATTCCTGGAAGGGTCTCAGGTGGATCACATAGTGATGAGACCAAATAATGAGTAAGTTCTGCACGCCTGCCTCTCTTTGCAGTGTTTATCCTTCCATTAAAAGGAGCTCTGAGCACGGGGCAGTAGCAATGGCAGGTGATCTGAGAAGCACTGTTTCCGTTGCTGCATTTTATAAATACCATGTCCCTGCTCATGACTTCCAGGAATACAATGTCTATCTGGAATGAAAAGCAGCAGAGACTCGGTTTGAAAATCCTTCCCTGTAAACAGGAGTTTGGCTGCGTGTTTGAGGATGCAGTTTTCTGTGACAAATCATTTAAATTGGAATAAAAGCTTTCTGTTCTTTCTCAGCTGGGCCAGGAGTTGTCATACCCAAATCAGCAAGAGTCTGGGTGATGCAGGACTTGAGTAAACATAATTCCATTAAACCCTGCGCATGTCCTCGTCGGCCCGAGTTCAGAGCTGTGTTTTTGGAAGAGGAGAGTTTGGATAAGGTCTCGTTCAGGTTTTTTGAAGTTAGAAAATTAGTCTGGATCTCCCCTGCCACGAGGCACAGCCAGCAGGTGACTGCCAGAGTTTGGAGAGTGAGACAAATGGGGAAACCGGAGATGTAAATACTTGGGAGGACCTAATTCTGGAGACCACAGTTTTGACAGTGCAGTATCTGAATTTAGTGATGAAACTGTGCTGTTTATCTGATAAAATGAGGGAAGAAGGTAACAAAATCACATCTCAAGAGGGGAAATGGGAGTAGCTGTCAGCCTGAACAGGCCTCATCCTCATCTGTGCCTCAGTTAATCTCTTGTTGCAAACTTATTTTTTTCAGATTTGGTGGAAAGAAAAGTTTAATTGAAATACATATTTCTATACTGGGAGCTGCGTCAGGCCTCAGAGGCCTTAGCAGAAGGTGGACCTTAAAGATTGCTCATTTTCAGTTCTCAAACGTTGGGAAACATCTCTCTGAAATCTTTATAACTTCCTGTCAAGGTCTGCAGCAACAGAGGATGTGATGGGAAGGTTACTGTGAAGCTGCTTTGCACTAAATGAGGAAGAGCAAGCCCAGCTCAGGCTGTAATTACAGCCCGTGAAAAAGAACCTTGATGTGCGAGTGACCATCACCTTTTATTAAACGAGTGTCTCTGC
The DNA here is from genome assembly GCA_013389985.1 of Dryoscopus gambensis. NCBI lineage: Eukaryota > Metazoa > Chordata > Aves > Passeriformes > Malaconotidae > Dryoscopus > Dryoscopus gambensis. The sequence goes on from WEIT01003534.1 coordinate 393,648, forward strand.
CCTGGAGTTCTTGTCGCCGTGCTTCTGGCCGCTGCCGTGGCAGCGCCGTGGGCTGCGCGCTCTGCTCCGAGAGCCCAGAGCTGCAGTCAGCTGAGCGCTCCCAACTCCAGTCAGGACAAAGTATTGAAACTTGGCTGCCGGATTGGGCAGGGATCTGGTGATTTGGGACGCTCAAGTCTGCTCCTCTCTGGGCTGCTATTTCCTCTTGAGCGCATGGCCGGTTGTCCCAAGGCGCTCCAAAGGACTTCTTGTAGTGACAGTCAATGCCTTGTTCTAAAATACTAAGTACGAAATATGAAGTATTAAGGTGGTGCCACTTTATGGGGCAGGAGGTGTTAAGAGTTTTGGGAACAGTTATATGCTTTTGAGCAAAGGTAGGTATGACTGAACTTAGTGAATGAACATGTGTCTTTAAAATTAAAAGGCAATTCTGGTTTTTGTTTAACTTGCTCCCCGAGTCCTGAGTTCAGTTTTTCATATTTCCTGGGCAACTTGCCCAGATTATGCGAAAGAAAAACAAAATCTTTCTGATACTGGATGGGGGAGACCCGGATTTCACAATTAAAGCTTTTCTAAATTTTATTTTATTTTTTATTTTTTGTCTCTGACAGGCTGCTGCTTTCTGCAGATGTCCTATTATTGTTTTTTGAACCAAATTTCTTGTGATTTGACTCTGAACTGCAACTTTGTTCTGAAGAGTAGCTTAACAGCAAATGGGTATTTTTATCTCCAGCCACCCCATTTTCCAGGTGAAGGCATTCTTGCTTTTAACTATTCACTTTTCCAGATTTTTTTGGCGGAGATGACAGTTAATCTTGCTTTGTGGCTTCTGACATCATATTGATGAAACCTCCTTTACCTCAGATGATGCAATTGATTTGGTTTATTTATATCCAATGAGAATTCACAGGCGTAAGAGAAAATTATTCTTGCACAAGGAGGTCTCAGAGTTGACCAAACCCTGCTGCTCATGTGGACAAGGAAGTGGAAGCAGCAGCTTTTAGTTTAATCTTGAGGGTTTCTCTTTGGAAACAAAAGTAGAGCTCAGTAATATTTCTGGGATGTTCTTACTATTAAAATTCTTATTTTTTCCAGGGAGATTCGGTGCAAGTCTGTAGTGTTAATAGCTGTATAATGTACTCGTGTGTGTATTGTAAAAATCTGTGGTTCTTGTGTATGTTTTTAACCTTTTTAAAATTAATATTAAAAAAAAGCGCCTGTTTCCCAAATGTGGGTCACTGCAAGCACACAGTCTGCACGTGATAACTGGCTTATCAATAAGGTGATCGTCCTGTACTTGCCTGTCACGTTTCCTTAATTAAAGCTTTGAGAGTTGCTTCTCATGTAAATCCCTTTCTACATGGGTAAACACCTGTCTTACAACTGTAAAATGTTGAAAAGTGGTAACAAAAGGCACGTAGAGAATCTGTTATGCACAGTAGTCATAGCTTTGGTAGATGGACGTTGTGGATGTGGAAAATATTTGTAGGGCTCAGGGAGTTGTGTGTGTTGTAACCTGCTGAGGTTAGAAGCACAGATGATGTGTTTTACTTGCAAAATGAAGTGTAGAGGGATTTTATTTTAGCAAGTTTGGGGGTTTTTTTGTGTGCTTTGTTTTGGTTTTTTGACTGAAACATACTTGTAACCACACGAATTCAAGAGTTGGCTGCACTGTTGATTTGTAGCGGGGGAGGAGAGGGGAAGTGGGAATTGGTATAGTACTCACTTCCTTCAGGGTAACTTTGCTTTTATTGCTTCTAACAGCACCTTTGTGTATGTCAGGAAATGGGTGTTGGGGAGGACAGAGCTTTGGGGTGAAGGGGTTTCAGGGTGCAGGAATTTGGGATAATTTTGGGGATTGAAACTGTAATCCAGGGGGCAGAAATGCGTGAGGTAGCTGCGACCGAGCGGTGCAGGGAGGGGTGGAGGGCAGAGGTGATGGGGGCAGGTGGGTGCCATGGTGGGATGGATGTCTGGGAGAAGACCAGCTGGTGGGAGAGCACGGCAGCCCTTCCAGAGGCAAGCTGGAGTGAGTTTAGGCAGGTGCCTCCTGTGCCCAGTGCTTGGAGCTCCCCAATCTTCTCATGAGCCTCACTGGAGGCACAGTGCCTGGTTTCTCCCCAAGAAACTCAAAACTTCCTGTGTTTGTTTTGGGCATATTTTCTGAGGTATTGCACAAAATCATGTGCTTGGAAACCCAGTTCTCCTTTCAAGGTCTGATTGTAAAATTGGGTTTTAGAAGCAGAGGATGTTGAATAAGTCAGCATGCCGGGGGATTGTTTTCAGGGGTGTCATGACCCGATGCTGCTCCGGGTGTAGTGTGACTGGGTGTGTTCCTCCTGCCCCCTCTGACTTCCCATCACTGCCTCGGCCTTATTCCCACTCTTCCCTCTGCTCTGTGTTTTAGCAGTTTGAGCATTGGTGCAGCTGACGTGGAGTTGTGGGTGAAGCCCCCTGAGGAGCCGTGGTGCCTCTGGCTGCCTCGGTGGCCTCCCGTGCACTCCTGGGGACCGAGGGAAGATGGGCGAGTTACGGTTACCCTGGTTTTACCTGCTTGCTGCAGCCTTTCATCCTTGCTCTGTTAATTACTGCTAACTGCTCTGGCAGCGCTCCACTTCTAAAGGGAAAATGAAGAACATTCATTCAGTATTGGCTTAAGACATGCCGTAAACACCGCGCTGGCCTTCCAGAAGCAGCTCCTCTTGGATCTTCCCAAGCGAAGTCCAACGCCCGGGCTGTGCCACGGCTGCTGTAGGCTGGAGTTGAGCTGTGGTGGTAGAACTGGAGCAGCGTCCAGTTTCTCTGGCAGTTCTCTACCAGCAGGGCTTGTGCCGGAGCAGAAGCCTCTTGGTCCCACGTGTCACCCTGAGTGCGGGGAATTAAAGACCCTTGGCAGGGAATCGTGAAAAAAGGGACCTGTGGGTGCTCCATGGATCTGCCAATACCGATGGGTGACAGCGGTTTGAGTAGAGCTTGCCAGCATGGTTTGGGTCCCAGGAGCAGGCAACAGATTGGGGATAATTCTTGGAATTACTGTCAGACTCACCAGAATGCTCTAAAAGTTCCTCAAACGGTGTGAATGACCTTCCCTTCCCATTCTATGACCTTTCCTTTTCTTTGTTCTCCTTCCTCAGAGATGCCTTAACACCTTCTCCTCTCCAATTCCCTGTTAGGAGGAAATTCCTGATAAGTGTAATGCGGCTTTAATAACAACCCACACTTATAAACAGAGGGAGGGAACATGCTTACAAATGTTCCTTAATGTCTTTTCCAGGGGTTGCTCATGAAAGTAGAGATCTAATTCAATATTAGAGAAGCCAGTGCTGTCCAGCACACAGAGAGTTTATAAGGACTTAAATAAAATTTAAAAAATAGACCCAATAACTTTTGGAGGTCATCTTTAAGCTACTAGAACAAAGCCTTATTCTTAGGGGAGGCTTTCCAGGCTTCCCAAGTATTCTAAATGCTGTCCACCCAACGAAAAGTGGAGCCAAGGAGGTTTGGAGTAGCTTAACAGGAGGATTTTTTGTTTTCAAGTGGGTTTGCTAACCCAGAGAAAAAGGCAGTGTCAAAGTTTTGCTTCCATTTCCTACTTCTGTTAATTTAAGTTGATGACCTACAAATTAAAACTCTCTTCAGCCTGGGCAAGGTCCTGACTGGCTGCAGTGCAGTGCAGATGTGTTCATGAAGAGTCATTTAGCACCAAGGGGAGGGTTTCCTGCTCTTTTTGCAGTTGGGTGTTCCCGAAGCCACTGTCGATGTCTCGTGGTAACTGTGGTGGAGAGCCCTGAGCCAGAGTTCCCTCTGGAAGGGAAACCCACATATTTCTGCAGAACTGGGAACCTGTTAGGGACAGTCATTCCCAGTGTGTGTGTCTCTATGTCTTGGAAGGAGACTGGAGTGGAGGAAGTCTTTATTCTGACGGTCTTCCTCCCTCCTCTCCCAAGGGTGTCTTAGCTACAAGTGGAAAGTTCCCTGCAAGTTCCTTTTTTTTCTTTCTTCCCTGAATAGGCATGTTCAGTTTTTATTTATGGACCCAAATGGTGACTAAAATCCATTTTCAGTGAGTGTGGTCTAAACTTTTAGACATGCAGATCCTTCTTTAGTAAAGGTAAGGGGTAGTTCATTACAGAATCTCATAAGTTCTGTGAGTAGGGGACTTGGGAAGCCTGAACCCACCTCCGGCATCTCAGTATTTCTGTTGCAACAGCTTTTCTAAAGTCTGTTCCTCTGGGAGTGTGTTCTTCCTTCCCTGTCTCCTCCTCCTGCGTCACCTACCGGGGTGTTAAAAGGAGTGAGTTGGAAGGGCTCTTAGCCGGGGGCTGTAGCTGGGTGGGGACAGCCCTGGGGTCAGTCCAGGCTGGAGGATGAGCAGATGGAGAGCAGCCCTGGGGAGAAGGACTGCGGGGTGAGAGGCTGGACAGGACCAATCCCAGAAACCCCCGTACCCTGGGGTGGTCCCCCAGAGCGGGGGGCTGGAACTGGATGAGCTTTAAGGTCCCTTCCAGCCCAAATAATTTTGGGATTTTAGGACTCTGGAGGGTTTGTGTTTTGGACCTGGTGAGGGGCTGGCCAGTTGACCAATGTATGTACTCATTGGAAACCACACAGAACAAATAATTTTGAGCCTTCCCTCCATGGGAATGTGGGTTTGTTTCTCTAACTTCAGGTTCTAGTACTTTGCTTTTCAGCCTTGATGTCTTTCTGGTCCCTGTTCTGGAGAATCACCCCAATCTGATGCTTGGGGAGCAACTGTGGTACAGCTGGATGAGCCCAAAAACAAAACTGGCTGTGAAATTTTCCTCATTAAATGTAATAAAACTTTAGATAGTACTCGCTTTTCCTGTAAAGTGGTGTATTAATTTGGTCATTGGGGTGTGTTAATGAACAGCTACAACAAGCTTATGCAAATTTATGTGAAATTAGAGGATTGGCGTATCAGGCAAGAGATCAGGGCAACTTATTATTAAGTTGACGTTGAAATATCTTATGAAGATGCTAAATAACTTCAGTAAAAGGAAAATGAAGTAACTGTTTCACTGGTGACACAGCCTGTGCTGTGGGTTATTTGAATGCAATTAAAAAAGGCATTTAAACACACAGACAGTTTTAGTGGTAAGGAAAGTGAGTGAATGACCAGAAACTTGAAGGTGGGTGGGAAAAGGCTGCAGTGTAGAGAAATGAAGAGTCCTTAGTTATTTCTCTTAATTTGTTTGCTCTAGCTGAGTTAAACCCAGGCTTGCTCTGACAGTCAGTGTAGAACTGCTCTGTGCATGTGTGGGTTAATCTTTATCCATGCTCTTGAAAGAGAAATGGGAATTGCTAACACTGGAAATCACCTGGCTCATTCGGAAACGTTCTTCTGGGAAAGTGGGCTTTGTATACAGCAGGGAAGCGACTTTCTTGAAATCCAAGTTTCAGGGAAATGGTGGGGTTTCTTCGGCCACTGGGACTTCAAGCATATGGAGATTTGTTCCCCTCAAGCCCTGTCTGTGTTACATGTTATAGTCAAATCTGTCATTTTTAAGACCCCTGAGCTGGCAGTAGAAGCACTGAAAGCTGCTTCATAGGTGTAGCTCAGGGATTTTAATGATGAAGTTGGTGAGCTGCTGGCATTGAGGAATAGGAGCATCCAGGGCTGGAGCTTTCCTGGAGGCCTGGAAGGGTTCTGGTGTGCTCATGGATAAACTGAAAGATGGGAAGAGCAGTCACAGGCAGGCATTAACTTGGGGAGATCCTGCGTGCGTGCTCCTGTTTCTGTTCCCAGCTGCCTGGCGCGCGGCTGGGGCTCCCGGGGGAGGAGGTCGCGCTCGGTGTGGCGAAGCGCAAGCGTCGCGTCCGAGTCTCGCTGCCGTTGTCCAGAGTGTGTGATTTATTTCCTCCGAGTGCGGTGCCTGACCGTGTCTTTTGCCTTCCCTCTGCAGGCTGCCCTCGGGAGCGGCAGTGGGAGGCAGTGGAGCTGGCCTCGGCAGCGGGAGAGGCTGGACTTCCCGTGTCTCTGTGCTGAATGGCTGCGATGGCGCCCGCTCTCACTGACGCAGCAGCTGAAGCTCACCACATCCGATTCAAGCTGGCTCCCCCGTCCTCCACCTTGTCGCCTGGCAGTGCCGAGAGCAACGGCAACGCCGGCAACATCCTCCTGGCTGCCAACGGCACCAAAAGGAAAGCCATTGCTCCGGAGGATCCCAGTCTAGATTTCCGAAACAACCCTACGAAGGAAGAGCTGGGCAAGCTGCAGCCGCTAGTGGCCTCTTATCTCTGCTCGGATGTAACATCTGTCTCTTCAAAAGAGCCTCTGAAGCTGCAAGGAGTCTTCAACAAGCAGACAGTCCTTAAATCTCACTCTCTCTTATCTCAGTCCTTCTTGAAAACCAGTGATCTGTTAGGGAGGCAACCAGTGTTGGAATTCACTTTGGAGAATCTAAAAACAATGAGTACTAATAGCCAGCCACCTCTCCCACAGGCGCCTGTGAATGGCTTGGCCAAGAAATTGGCCAAAAGTACCAATTCAGACCATGAAAACTCTAGTTCTCTGAATGGTGGGAAGTGTGCTCCTCCTTCTGCTGCCCTCCAGACTGTTGACTATAATACAGGCGGTTCTGAATTGGGGGATTTGAAGACCGGGTTGACCAATTGCACTCTTCCACACAGAAGCCTTGATGCAGAGCATGCAGCTCCCTTTAGCAATAATAGCACTGCAAATAAATCTTCCCTTAATTCCACAGAGCAGCAGTGGGTGCTCGAGGGCGGCAGTGGGGAGACGCGGGTGCCCGGCGTCGCGAGTCGCTCTGGCTTCGGGAGCAGTAAGCTGGAGGAGCAGAAACCTCCTCTGCTGGCTGGTCACCACAGCGCTCTGGACTCCGAGATGAGGACGAGGGCCCTGCTGCGGCGTCAGGCAGACATTGAGAGCCGAGCCCGACGGCTGCAGAAGCGCTTGCAGGTGGTGCAGGCAAAGCAGGTGGAGAGACACATCCAGCAGCAGTTGGGCGGCTTCTTGGAGAAAACGCTGAGCAAGCTTCCAGCTTTGGACCCCCTGAGGCATCGGAGCCAGCTGATGTTGACCAGAAAAGCAGAAGCAGCTTTGAGGAAAGCTGCGAGTGAGACAGTTACTTCAGAAGGCCTGAGTAACTTCCTGAAGAGTGATTCAATATCGGAGGAACTGGAGAGATTCACGGCCAGTGGCATGGCCAACTTGAGATCCAGCGAGCAGGCGTTTGACTCGGATGTCACTGACAGCAGCTCGGGGGGAGAGTCGGACGTTGAAGAAGAGGAACTGACCAAAGCAGACCCAGAACAACCCCACGTACCACTGTAAGTAGCACTCACTTGTTTCCTTCTGGCAGTGGGCAGCAAGGTGGAAGGTGGCAGAAATACGGTTTTTGTAGGAACCCTAAATTTTGGATGGTCGTAGGTCAAAGAATTGTTAAAACTAGTTTGGTGTGATTTGCAGCATGTGCAGCACTGAAGATAAAATTCCTCATGCATACTGGAAATAGCCTTTGGTGTTTGTGGAACAGCAAGCCATGGAAATACTGGCAGGCTGGAGTGGTGTGACCTGCAGCTACAAACCTGGACTGCCAATAGCAGTTGTCTCCAGGATGCTTTTGGTCCTGTCTCCTGAAACAAAATGTTTGGTTTTTTTATACTGGGAATATTTGTTGTAAACCTGTTGTGTAAAGTAAGGCCAGTCTGAATCTGTGTCACTGACAGCATGTTTATGATTGGGGAGTTACTTTATTTGTTAAATGAACTGCCTGGAAAAAAAAATACTCTGAAAGGATTTGGTTCAAGTGCCAGCGGAAGTGTGAAGCGAGGGATCTGGGAAATTATTGCTGGGAATTTTCTTCTTGTCTGTGAGTTGCATTAAATGATGACAACAGCTTCATAATTATGTTGTTAACTGGATGCTGTTTGCATAAGTATTAGGTGTCAGTTTGTGTGTGGAGGAGGAAGATCCTTCTCAAGGCAAAAGGTCTTGAGACAGGTCAGAGAAGAAGGGAAATTTTTGTTCCAAACCCAGAATTTTCCCTGGGAGCGCATACCACAGTATTTTGCAAAAATCTCTTGAACAGCCATATTACGTGTCTAGGCTGTGCGAAATCTTGCTTGCATCAGTAGATGATCTCTTCCACCCTGATGGACCTATTGAACCGAGACCTCAGCCTGTGAAGTATCGCTACGGTGGACAAAAAGCTTCCTGCAGCAGGCACAGGGTCCTGGCTGGAATGCCGATGGCTTTCCCATCCAGGCTGGAAAAAGTCACCAGGACTTTTGCATTCCTGTGCTGTCCTGGGATTGTTCAGCTCTCTCTGGAGAAATAACTGAATGGATTTGGATACCTGTTGTCCCGAGCGTGTTGGTGACTGGCCGAGGGCTGTGTGACATGGATTTTACTGAGCTGGGTAGATGTGAATAGTGGGCACATGGTAACTTCAGCATCCTCCTTGAGCACACTGCCGTGGATGAGTGCTGATAGCCAGATGTTACAGCTTTTGAGTATGAAATTCCAGCTACATGTTACATTGTGTTTTGGGATGGTGGCGCAGGATGAATTTCTGCACATGAAGTCTTAAACATGGCTTGAGTTTGGGTTTCTCCCACTGCAAAGCTGGTAGCTAGCTGATCATGCGATCTCTCCTGGGTGGACATAAAGAGGTTCTGTGCTGTTACAAACCAGAGTTCAGTAACTTTATTCCTGTTTTATAACATCCACAAACTTACTGTTGGGGTTAGGAGTAGAATTGCACTTATAAGTATTGCAGTAGTTATTGGAGGAGACGTTTGATTAAAAATCTGTCCAAAATAATACTAAATATCTCATATTGCGGGTTTCATGGCTTCACGTGTTGTCTAGCAAAGTGAAATTTCTTTGCCACTCCTCTAATCCCAAGAGGAAGTGCGGCATTCAGAGACACGATGCGTGAAATTCTTTGCTGACTTTTCCGCCCTTTGCGTTAGTCATGCCTTCACGTTCTGAGTCCTCTTAAAAAGCCAAAGATTTGAAAGCTAATAAAAAGACTGATCCCTCTATTGTCTCTGGGTTCAGAAGCTGGTGTGTATGCACACTGGCATCTAGGCCAGGCCCACCAAACCTCGTTTAATGGTGCCTGTGGGTATTCAGTAATGAGCCATCCCAGCACTGACCGTCCTGTTGGATGAGTGCTGTGGCATCAGCCCCGAGCTCTGGCACTGCCGAGGCTCAGTGCGTGTTGGTGCTTGTTAGTGGAACTCCTCAAGTCAACCTTAAGAGCTGGTACAAGCTTCTGAGCACATCTAAATACCATTCTTTTCCAGCAGTGCTAAGAGGCAGGAACGGGGAGAGCCGAGTTTTCCACTGGGAAGCTGCCTTGGGCCAGCTGATGATCCCGAGCCTTTGTTGTACATTACTGTGAGTGCAGAGGCTGCTCAGGCAGGGCTGGATTTTTTGTCTTTCTGAATTTACTTATTAGAAGTAAGACATGTACCCTGTTTTTTTTAATTTTGATAGTGAGACAGAGTATCTTAAGTGTGTAACGGAGACATTCCACACCCACCTGGACGCATTCCTGTGTAACCTGCTTTGGGAGACTCTGCCTTGGCAGGGGCTGGGACTGGATGATCTCCAGAGGCCCCTTCCAGCCCCAGCAATTCTGTGATTCTGGAAACTTCTCATTGCTCAGTCACCATCCGTTGGTTCTGGATTGCTTCTGGGTGCCCTGCCTTCCCCCCAAAAAATTGGTGTTTGCTTTAGAACTTTAATGAGAGTTGTGCCACAAACAGTGTCTCGGAGCCTGCTGGTAGTGAGTGGCCACGTCACGGACCACCTCTGGGATTCAAGTAGGAGCACCCGAAGGAGACAAAGACGTGTTTATATCATGCTTAGATAAGAGCTGACCTTTGAGTTTTTCTGGTGTGGTGGCATTCCGGAATCAGTATCTGGTCAAGGACAAACTTTGAAGCGTTTGTACTGTTCTGACCTGCCTGATCTCAGCTGTGGAGCACCATCTCTGTGAGAAATTCTTCTTTCCAGTAGTGTTAGGAATGTATCAGAACTTGGTAGGTCCTTTTAAAGCACTCCCAGACCTGCTGCCCAGGAAGGTGCTGTCATTCAGGTGCATAACCAGGCCATCATGTAATGCATAAACAAAGCAGGGAGGGATTCGTTACACCTTTGGGAAGCCCTGCCAGCCATGGGCTTGGTTTAACGAGGTGCTCCTGGTTCTCAGGCAGCTGATGGGGAGGGCAGGTGTGTGCAGGCAGGGTTGGGCAGTGCTGCGTCCTTGGCTTTGTGTGCATCGAGGACCACCTTGCATCTGCTCCCAGGTTCACAATGCACAGCTCTGCCTCGCAGCTGAGATCCTCTGAAGGTGTGAGTGGTGCAGAGTGAGGATCAGGAGAGAGCAGCTTTGCCTTTCCAGGAGGTGAGGAAGGCAGGTTGGAGCTTCCTCTGTGGAGAATCCCAGCTTCCTTGGCTGGGTGTGACTGGAGGCAGCAGCACCTGAGAAACCTGTGCGACTGTGAAAGGGCCCAGCTGCCTTTGGGGGTGGGCAGGCCCTGGCACAGGGTGCCCAGAGCAGCTGTGGCTGCCCCTGCATCCCTGCAAGTGTCCCAGGCCAGGTTGGACGGGGCTGGGGGCAACCTGGGCTAGTGGGAGGTGTCCCTGCCATGGCTGGAGTGGCACTGGATGGGCTTTAAGGTCCCTTCCCACCCAAACCGTTCCATGGTTTTATGTTGCTGTCAGCATGTTGGGATCAGGAACTGCTTGTGAAATGTGGTTCAGAGAAGGGCATGGAACTTCTGCCAGTGCTGGAGGGCTGCTGGCTGAAATCTGGTTTGTGTGGGTGCGTGATGGTGTAGAAAGTCACCAAAGTCCTGTTGTTTCTGTGTCCCTGTGCTAACACATATAAATAGGAAGTATTTCATGTGGCTTGTGCATCTTTATAGCAGTTGCTTTTCTCAGACTGGTGGTTTCTTTGGTTGTGTTGGATTTGCCTGTAGACAAGTTTAATCAGAATTTGTCAATTATTTTTGACTGGTTAGTGACCTATGCTAAGCAGTGATGTAGGCATGAACTGGTGAGTGGTAGGTGATTTAGTCTCTCTAATTCTCAACTTCAGTCTGTACCATGGAAAAATTTTCTGAAAAGGCAATGAAACCAAATATTTAACTGGGACTTATCTTTTAGCTCAGGTTTTCTTATCTGGAAAGTCACTGTTTGGCTGGCAGTTGCATGAAGCTGCTGAGAGGGAACTGCAGTTCCTAGTGACCAACTTCTCACCACTGGCTTCCCACAGAACCTTTCCAAGGGCCGGGCAGTCCCTACAGTGTTCAGCTGTGGTTGTTACGATGCCTATGGCCACGATGCCTGAGCACACTTTAATTATTCCCATTTACTGATGGGAAATCCGAGCACCTTCTGCACTTTGGTGTTGCCGTGAATCATTTCACAGCCCGTGTGTTGTCTCCTCCCTGCACTGCGTCACATTGTGCTGCCGGGATTTCAGACTTGCTGCGCTTGGAGTAGTAATTAGATTCCTCACAAGGAGCGGCTTTTCCCTGCACCGATTTCCAAGTCCTGTGTTGGAGATGAGCGCATGGGGCACTTGGGCCGGGGGTTGCTTGAGGAGTGGTCGCAGTTGGTGCAAGCTGACTGAGAAATGTGATTTAGAGAGTCTGATTTTTCTCCCTTGATTATGTTTTTCAAGTGAGAACATGATAATGAAGCCTATATCTCAAGGGCCATTAAATAATATTTCTCAAATCTGTGACTTCATGGAACCGTAATTCAGATGGCAGATCCCACATGTAATTCAGATATCAGATCCCACACCGTGGGGGCTAAGGAAGCTTTTCCTACTGGTCACAAACATATTTCACTAATTTATTTATGCAGAGCAATCCCAAAAGTTTGTCTTTTACTCTTTATCACTTTTTCAGTCACTTGCTTGACACTTCAGGTGTTGTTTTTTGTTGAATTTTAGCTGCGCTTGTGGGTACTGATGACAGCACGGTGCTTAACTGTATTTTTCAGCTGTTAATGAGAACTTGCTTATGTGTTGTCTGAGCAGTTGTTAGTCTCAGCAGCGGTGTGTTGGTCAGAAGTCCTGCAGGCTCTTTCAGTCGGGGAAGAGAGAGCAAATCCTGAAGTGCTCTTGCTTAGCGTTTGAAAGCAGAACAATAGAGTGGTTGATTGTTCAAAAATGCTTAATCAGGTATCTGGAGTAAGTAGGACACTCCAAGTCCCTCTTGCTTTTAAGGAAAGAGGGCAAGTGAGAAGAGTCAGTTATTTCTCAAAGAGATGCTGGTCCTAGTACACCTTTTATAGATATTATGGGTGCTTAATAAGTTGCTCCTGACTTTTATTAGAGCTTTGATCCCTGTGCAGACCTCGCTGGAGAATGGCAGGGAGGTTTTGGTGGGTTTGGTGTAGGTTGGTGGCCATCCACAGACCTCAGATAAGTGGTTGTCTTTCATGCAAGAGGGAGTTTGGTGCTTTTTGTTAGAAATTTACCTTTCTAGGCTGAAAGCCCCTTCCACTGCAAACCAGTCTGGGATTCTGTGAACTAGCACTTGGTGTTGGGTCACATGTGCAAGGAGTAGGGTTCGGATCAGTGCTGTGGTTCAGGAAAACATTTGAATTTGGTGTGTGCGGTGTTGAATGCAGACAAAGCATCTTTCTGGCAGATGCCTTTACTGCCCCTGCAGCATTTTGGGTTGTTCTGTTCAGTCAGGTCTTCTCTCCCTGTTTCTCAGGCTGTGCTGGGCTGGTGTATGGAAGATAACGCAGAGGACTGGGGATGATTTGGTGTCTGGTACTGCCAGTAAGCTGCTCTTTGTCTCTGTCGCCCTTACCCAGTGGGGCAGCAAGTAAAAACAGGCTGTAGCTCAGAATTTTTAGGAGTTGTTGGTGACACTATGGATAAGGTTGTATAAATATTTACTTTACTTTTCATTGGAAAAAGCCTGTCACGACACCTGAAGCAGCAGAAAAAAATTTTTGAGGAGCTTGTGAATGTGAACTGGTGTTAAAAACCCAGTGTGGTACTCATCTGCTTTGCTGCAGTCTCCTCTGAAATTGAAGTCGGTGTTTGAGCGAGGGAAAGGGGCCCTGTTTAGAGCTGAGCTCCAATACTGAAGTCTAATATACCTCTGTGGGGGATGGGGAAAGACTTTTATACTGTGTTCCACCAGCATCTGCGAGCAGCCATGGCTCAGAGCTGCGTTTTTATTCATGCTGGTACTGACAGAAGACAAAAAATGACTGTATGGCTGAGATTAGAATTACTGCATGGCTGAGATTACAAGTGGAGCAACGATGAGCGTGGGATTCCTTAAGGAAGAGGTTGTAAAGGTACTCCCAGGTGTCTTCCTCAAAGATTTGGGGTTTCATGCTGCAGTGACATGGGCTCCCCCCTCCTTTGTTCTCTCCTCCCGCGGATCGGTTCTGGTTGCGCTCGCTCAGCAGTGCTAGACTTCCAGCTGGGGGAAAATGTTTTTCTTGCTAAACTGGCACTACCCCAAGAGATTTTTCCACGGAGCATGTTTTGGGCACACCCTGGATGTGGGGCGTTTTGCAAGTGTCTCGTTTCAAAGGCTTGGAGAGCTCGGTGTCTTTGCTGGGCCGCCCTCAGATAAAACGCTTTAGGTGGGAGAGAACGTAAAAAATTGGCTCAGGTTTTATATGCTGGATTTCGGAATGAAAGGAAGGGCTTAAAAATATAAATAGGTGAGGCCCTGTGTATTGACTAGGAATTCAGATGGGAAGAGGAGCTTGAATTGCCGTTGGGTTTGTTGGAGTTGCCCTTCACATCTCTGGAGCCACCTGGGAATGATTCAACTCTCCAGTGCGCTCAGAGTTGTCTCAGATTGTGGCTCTCTGCATTTGAAAGATTTGCTTTCACTTGGAGTACTGAAATGGTTTGCTTAAGTAACATGCAGTTCCTTCTTTTCTTTATATATTTTTTTTTCTGTCCTATTTCTTTTCTTTTCACCACCCTCTGACCTTCCCTGGGATAAGGTTACTTTCTGGAATGCCTGCTCCAGGTTTGACCTCAGCACTGAACGAGCTATTTATGGGAAGGGTACCTGGCACAGGCATGCCGAGTTCAGGATTTGCTAACGCTGCCTGGGATTTTCCTGTAAAACGTGCTGTTTCAGTGCATTGCATCAGCAGCGAGGGAGATGATGCTTTGGTGAAAGGGAATGCTTAGAAGGGGACAGTCAGAGTCTTGTGCCGGTGAGACCTTCAGTTCACTGCTTTTGTTATGATGATGGAGCGGCTCAAAAATTTTGCGGCAGATTGGTCATGTGGAGGGTGTTTTCCCTTCTGGCTGCCCCTCCCAGACGCAGCCCGGGTGTGTGCCAAGCCGTGGCCGTGCCAGCGCTGCCCGTGGCCGTGCCGAGCGCGGAGGTCACCCCGGGGTGCGCCGGAGCTGCCGTGGGGCGCGGAGCTGCCGGTTCCCGGGGTGAACTCCTTGGCAGATGGCTGCTCTCTGCCTGGTGCCCGGGTGCAACCACGATGTCTCAAGTGCAAAACGAGATGTTCCCTGTGATAGTGGTGGCACAGCTCGGCTGGCACATCTCGTGACGCTCCTGCTTCTGAGGCACATTAATTCCTGCTGCCTTATGAATGAGCACAGGGTGCTCTCTGCAGCGCTGTGATTCTCAGACAGCCTCGGTTTTAAAGAGTTAGAGCTCCCGTATCTGTTAAATCTGTGCGTCCTGCCTGTGCAAAATACACTCGCAGCATCATCGAGTCCTTTAGGTGGGAGGGGACCTTTAAGCCCACCCAGTCCCACCCCAGCCTGGCCTGGGGCACTGCCAGGGATGCAGGGGCAGCCACAGCTGCTCTGCTCAGCAGAGTTCCAGAGAGTTTTAAATGTCATTTTGCTGCCTCAAAAATGCCTCCTGATAGGGTGGATTTGTGAAAAGTAACTTCATTTGGCTGCTGACTTAATGAAATATTTAGTAACGTAAAGCAATGCCAAAAAAAAAAAAAATACTCCCCCCACTATAATAGTGACTTTTTTAATATTAGGCTTGAAACATTTGATCATCATGTTACCCAAAGAGGGAACTAAGGATGATCAGGGTTCTCCTCATGCAGCAGAGCTTTAGGCTTTTGTATTTTGTGACATTTTAGCAGTTTCCATAGTAACACATAACGATATTGTAAGAAATGTTGCAAGAATTTTATTTGTATAAGGGAGGACATTCAAATATTAATGGAAAGCAGTGCGAATTGGAGGGAAGTGTGTGTGATGGGAGGCAGAGGGAAGGGTTTGATGTAGTGCCCGGAGCAAGCAGCCGTCCGTAGATTGAACTGGTCTTGGCCAGCAAACAGGAAAATAAGAGAGCTTCAGTCATCTTGGGAATGTTTGCCACGAAACCTTTCCTCTCTGGTGCTGTAGGTGAAGCTTGGGAATATTTTGCTGTCGCTGGTTCTCCAGCTCCAGGTAAAGAAGATTCTATCTCCAAAGTGCTTCTCATCCCAGCCCACGTGCAGTTGGAGCTCATCTCTTTCCATGAGTCCCACATCCCAGTGGCCAGGGGGAGAATATTTCTGTTTAGCAGCCGTTGCTATTCCTAGGCTGGGACAGTTGAATGAATAAAAATCGCAGCAGCTAAATCTGCCTATTTTTGTGTGAATTGGAGCCCTTCTCCATGTGACTTCTGCTATTCCAGTGCTGGCTATTTCAAAAAAATGAGACAATCAGCCTTCTGTAGATCTGCATTTTGAATGCAGAACACTTGCAGGGCTCTTGCTCCATGTATGCAACATTTTGTGGTGTTGGCTTTTTACTGTCTCAGGCTAAAACAAGAAGATGATTCTCTCTCTGCTCCTTTCATGTTGTAGGTAGTTCTCCTGCCATTAGCAGAGATTTCTGAAAGTCAAAGGCAAGGTGCTGTTTATACTGAGACAGCAGAAAATAGTGAAGAAACCAAGCACATTAGTTAATCTCCCAAGGCAATAACCACTTTTCCTATGTCAGGGTGGATTCAATTGATACAGATTAATTTTCAAGTATTTTTCACTGTAATAGACACAGCAGAGTGTCATGTAATGACTTCTCCAAGGTTTGTTGTGCATATATTGGTCAAAACCATCCCATTTGAAATAAAATAAATCTGTTTGAGTAGTAGCCAGCCACTTAAAGAAGATTCCTCAGTGTGATGATTCATATTGTGCCTAAAGACAGCTTTCCATATTCAGCCCTCACTCGCTCCCCCTACCATCCCCCTCTCTCTGCCTCTGGAAATGGGCAGGAAGCCCGAACCAGCTTAACTCTTAGTTACTTAAACCTGCTTTTAATAAGTGATACTTGTAAAAAATCTTACCTGAAGGCTCTGATTGACACTGTGTAGTGTATTAGATGTTAAGCTGGTTTATGAAGTGTGTAACTGCTGTTTTTTCTTTTTTACCTGCTTTTTTCCTGAATGTGAGCTATTCTTTGAATTCTTTCTAACAGTCTGGAATTACATCTGTCTCCAGTTACGGTGGTTCTGTGCTGGTTCACTCTTCCCTGTGGATCTTTTACTTGTCAGACCTGCCCCAGTGCCCCTTCTCTCCGTCTGCACTGCCTCTCCTGGGGTATTCATGGCCAGGTCTTTTTAATGGAAGGAGTTCTAGTTCTTTTTGCAGCTCATTCTCCTGCGTGCTGGCTCTTGAGATAGTATTTATTTTCAAAATAGTATCCTCTGAGGAGAGAAAATTTTCATAACCCATCCTAGTTGTCATGGCACTGCTCTGCCTTTGTTTTCCCCCTTTGCTCTCTGTACCAGGCGTGCTTTGGTTACGTTAAACTCCTGAAACCAAACGCCCTCCAGGCTGGGTACAGGTAAGCCCTGATCAGATTAGCTGCTCTGCAAATTGAGTTGGTTATTGTACCAAAGTTTTCTTGTGCTTGTGTGCCAGGACAAGGTGCTCCTCTCTGCAAAATTAAAGGAAAAATGACTTGATTAAGCATTTTGGTGGCTTTATGAAGAGCTAGTGAAAATTATCACAGCATGTCCGGAGTTGGAAGAGACCCACAAGGATCACCCAGTCCAGCTCCTGGCCCTGCACAGACACCCCAGCAACCCCACCCTGTGCCTGTTTCCCTCCCACAACTTAAAAAGATGCTCTGTGAAAACTTTGTGGTGCTCAGTGATGCAGCTCCTTGGAAGAGGAGGATGAGGAGAAAATGTTGTGGGTGTTTTCTTCATGGTTGTCGTGTCCGTGAAGATGTTGGTCGTAAATTCCCAGATGCTTTCAGTTGTAATGCTTGGAACAAGCAATGACAGCAGGACTCCAGCGGGGAGGGAGCCCCTGCAGCCCCTCACAGCACTAATGAGGTGGTCCCCACTAATGAGGGTCTGTTGCTGGAGCCGAGTGTTACTGGGTGAATCTGCTGGAGGAATCCTCTCTTTATTGTTTTCCTCTGATGTTGCGGCATTCCTCAAAATCCCTTTCATCTAATTCTTGTCTGCTTGTTAAGAACCATCTGCATGCAGAGCACTTAGCTACTTTCAATCTTTGCCTTATATAATTGAAATTTTCCCCCCTCCTCGTTTTGGAGCTTTCTGGTAGGATTTTTTTTTTTCCCCTCTCTGATGTAGTTGTTTGAATTTTTCAGCTAGTCAAACTAGAACATAAAGTGATCTTCCTGTTCTGGGCTTGCTGCAGTTGTTGTACTGGGGGGAAAAAAATTAGTTTTACTTAGATTTATTAGGCCTGGGAGAAAACTTTGTTACACAGAGCAGTTGTGGCTGCCCCATCCCTGGAAATGTCCAAGGCCAGGTTGGATGGGCCTTGGAGTAACCTGGGCTAGTGCAAGGTGTCCCTGCCCATGGCAGGGAGTGGCACTGGATGAGCTTTAAGGTCCCTTCCCACCCAAACCAGCCCGTGATTCTGTAAAACTGTAATTGTCCTTCCAGTTTGAGAGACTGCAACCAAAATTTTCAAGAAAACATGTCCAGGGAAGCCTTTTCTTTTTTTCCTCTTTCTTCTTTTTTTACTCTTGGGTCCTGCAGAGATCTGCTGGAGTTTTAAAGTGAGTTGGGTGCTCATTGCCCAGCAATTGGGGATTTTGTTGGATGAGGAATAGTGGGATGTGCCTGTCCTCGCTGCCCTTGGGAACTGCTGACCTGGTACAAATGGGAGTATTAATTGAAGTAATGGAGCTCTCCTGTGTTTCACTTCATTTCTGAGAGTAGCTTGTCCAAAAGCATCTTGGTTTATTTATTTAGCTGATGCTTGGTGAGATAAAGGGGGTTCTGAGAAGTTGTGATTATCTCCTTAGCTGTGGCTCATGCTGCTGTTTCAGAATGCTGAGGGGCAGACAGGTCGCTCCCCTCCTCCTCCTCCTCCTCCTCCTCCCTGCCACAGAGAGCAGCAGCTGCCTGACTCCCTCCAGGGTTAATCATCTCCATCGAACCTCTGATCGGTTTTTGACACACATTAGGGCAGAGAGCTGAATGGAAAAGTGTTGTCTTCCTTCACAGAGAAGTCTCGGAGAAGGTAGGAATCCATGCAAAAATCTCCCTTTTCCAGGCACTGTAATTGCCTGTTAGCTCAGAGCTGGGTAATGTCACTTCTGAAGTTGCATTTATTGCACAAGGTTGTATGATAATTTCAGAGGGACGTTTTCCCTTTTGCTAATGTTTTTTTCTTTTTTATTTGGATGATAACGTCCCACCCTCTCTAGTAGTCATGAACTGCCTGGCCCTTGGAGTGAGCTGACAGTGCAGAACTACCCTGGCTGCGTTACAGTTCTGGTTCTTACCACAGCTCCTTCCAGCTCCTCTAATGAAAAAAATTTGTCGTATCTCTTCCAGAGCTGGGAATCCTCTAGGTCTGGGGAGGTGCAAATGTGTAATGGTTTGGCTGCAGATCCCACTTGGCCCTCTGGACCCTTGGAGGCTGTGCAGTAATGGACTCGCAGCCACGGCTCTTTGTTTCTGGTACAATGATTTTTGTGTTGGCTTTTGTTGTGAAACTCTTGGCTTCAAAGTTTGTGAATGTGTTTGAAAACCTCCCATGTGTTCTACGCTTTCTTCTGACGTGTGCAAGAACGCTGGATGAGCTGGGAGAAGAATGCTGTCCCAAAGCAGGGACGTCTCAGCTCAGCCCAGGGTTCCCCTGCGGTGGGGAACGGACTTGGGGAGGGCTCTCAGCCTGACCACGCTGTTTGCAGCCCTTGTTAGAAGTCCCAGTGGGTTGAGAACCTCTATTCTGTTCTTTGTGTGAACCTTTTTAAGTTTTACCAAGCATTAAGGTCTGGAAGATACTGTAATACTCCAAACTATTCTCATTTGCTGCCTTTCCTTGTGGGTTACTTGCCTTAAAGTTGCCCCTGCTCAGTTCTTTTGGCTCTTGTCCTGGCTTTTAGATACGTGAATGTGGCATGCTTTGCTTCTGCTTGTAAATAAAAAAAATTAAATTAAAAAAAGGTCTAGTATTCACTTCTCTAGAAAAGCCCAGCTCCTAGAAAGTGGTGACTGCAGGGTGAGTAATGCTCCATTCACTCCCACTCCCTCTTCCCCCAAAAGAACAGGAAAACCCTCCTGAACACATCTTTGATTAAAAAATTCTCCTGATAAGATTGATGTCTTGATTTTTTGAGAGACTGAGGAGATTTGGGATAACGATGGAAGCTCTGCTTCTTGGATGAGATGTTTCAGTGCCACCAATCAAAACATCTAAAAATATCCCATCTTCAAGAAGAATCTATTCTTGCAAATTGGAGCCCAGTATTAAAGAACATACTGTTGATTGTAGAAGGTCCAAATTAAAGAAACAGACCAATATTCCTCTCTTTTTTTCTTCCTTTCCAACTCCTTATAGAATTATAGTTGCAGGCTTTACACAGGATGAAAATAAAATTAGCCTGAGATGCTCCAAACTGTGGCACTTGAACTGCAATGGAGTTTGCTCAGAAGGTGGAAAGTGGCCTGATTTCTCTCCAGATAGTTTTATTCTGCCTCCTGCCTTGTGTCTTGGCATGAAACCAACATTATCTAGTCCTTGTGAAAGTCCTGGAGTAGAGAGTGTGTCTTGGCTGAACCTGATAGAAAGGACTGAGGAAAATCTATCCAAGGAAAATAAATTTCTGGTGGAATGGCCAACAGAGTGTGTGACATGAATCACTTCTGGAGGGATGGGGGTGGTACAGAGGGGGTGGTTTTGATTTGGCTCTGGGAAATATGGGTGAAATGGGGGGATAAAGACCCTTTTCCTGTGTCCTTACAGACACAGTTAAAATATAACCATCTCTTTATAGCCTAAAATAATTCAGTTATTGGTGTTTTCTCACCACTTCTTCCCATGGCTTCTCTTTCCACCTTGTACCCTGAACTTTCTGATCTTCTTTAGATCTTGCAGAAGAGCATCTCCCTTTTCGCCTGCTCTGTGGACCATGGAGCTGGGTATCGGATAAGGCAGTGTTGGCTTTCCTCCAAGCGCGAGTTTGATGCACTGGTTTAAATTTAACTTTCTAGGTTGAGGCCTCAGTTGTTTAGGGAACCATATCCCATCCCTGGAAGCGTCCAAGGCCAGGTTGGGTGGGGCTTGGAAGGTGTCCTTGCCCGTGGCAGGGAGTGGAACAAGATGGTTTTTAAGGTCCCTTCCAACCCAAACCATTGTGGGATTCCGTATCTGCTGACTCTGGTGCCGGGGATTGCCGCTCCCACTGCGGTACCGGTGCTGCCCGTGAGGGACTCATCCCCCAAAGCTCCTGCAGTGCCACGAACCTCACGGAGCTGCTGGTGTGGGCTTCTCGGGGCTGCCCAGCCCCTGGGATTATTAGTTTGCAGAGGTACCTCACAGAGCTGTTTATTTGGGAGGGAGAAGAGCTGAAAACCACTCCTGGGTGACGAGGGCACGTTTCCCCAGATGCTGGCTGTCCTCTCCCCTCCCCAGCCCGTCTGGGGTTGGGTTGGCTTTCCCGGCTGGTCCGTGGCTGCCTGCCCTCCCCACGCAGCCCCTCGCTGCCGGGGTGTGCGCCAGGAGCTCCCCTGTTTGCGCTGCCAGCAGGGAGGAGCCGAGCGGCGGTGGCGAACCTGCCGCGTCTGCTTGTACAGACCCGCATTGTCCTTGACAAGGAAAGAGCCTTCCAGTAACTCACCTTGCCAGCAAGAAATAGGGTTTATTTTTAATGTTTTTTTGTTAAGAGCAGCTGAGTTGCTTGGAATCAATGCAGTGTTTAGCGACACCCAAGGAGGATGTACTTTTGTGAATAGAAAATGCTGCTTAATTGCTCAAGACGGCAGTTTATTCTTTCACATTATGGAATTTCAGTCTGTGTGAACCCAGCAATGTGGCTCTGAACTCATTATTTTGATTTCTTGCTCACTGCCTTGACATAGTAGAAGGCATCTCTCTCTTGCAGTATGAAATGCTGAATCTTTCTGTATCTAAATGAGATTAAATTAATACTGCATTCTGGGGAGCTCTTTTATAAAGAATCAGCAGCATTCTGCTCTTCTGCAGGATTGTGTTAATCATCAGACCCGTGTTGAGGGACTATGGCCACATAAAGCTGTGTCACAGGCCAGCAAAAAGCTGGAAAGTGCTGAAGGATAACTGAGGTGTCTCTGGGAAGAGAAGCAGGCTGCAGGAAGCCTGAGTCACAAAAATAAATGTAATTGACTGTACGTTTCCCAAACAGCAGCTGAATCTGACTGTTCTAAAGTAAAAATGGTTTTGTTTTCTCTTTCACATGTGACGTACAATCCTTTTTTTAGCTGCTCGTGTTGTTTAAACTATAGGGAATTGTGAATGACTTGTGTGAATTTATAGTGAGTTTTGAGAGGCTTGAAAGCATTTTGGAGTGTGTATGTAGGTACACACTGTGTGCGTGGTATACAACCAACTATTTTAAAGAAGCCTCTGTGTTTATTTAGATCCCAGCAGTCTGAGGCCCTTGCTCTCATCTCTGTAGTTACAGGTACGGTTAAGTTTGTTGGCTGCAAGGAGGAAATCTGAAGTCTCTTTTTCAGTGCAATCTCAATATAATTTTATTAAAGCAGGTTTTAGGACAGGCAGGAGGTGAGGTGTAGGTCACTAGGTAAAAGCAAGCATGTTTTGAGAGCTTGAATTTGCAATCTTCATGTGTGTGATAAGTTTCTAATGGTACAGCCACGTCACCAGAAATGCCACCTGCTTTATTTTGTGGAATCACAGAATGGTTTGGGTGGGAAGGGACCTTAAAGCTCATCCAGTGTCACCCCTGCCATGGCAGGGACACCTCCCACTGTCCCAGGCTGCTCCAAGCCCCAGTGTCCAGCCTGGCCTTGGGCACTGCCAGGGATCCAGGGGCAGCCACAGCTGCTCTGGGCACCCTGTGCCAGGGCCTGCCCACCCTCACAGGGAACAATTTCTTCCTGATAACCTAAGAACCTCCCCAAACTCAGTCTTTCTCTACATATCAATAATTTTATTGCACAGAGGATTTAAGCTGCACCACATAACTCTGTTCCTGAAACCACTTCTGAGTGCTTTGAAAGAAAACATAAAAACTAAGGAGGAGGATCTGCTCTTCGTGATAGAGTTCATTCATGTTGGTTAGAGGCTGTTCTAAATTTTGAAACATGAGGTTTAACATCTCTTCTAAAACTTGTACCTTTGTGTGGGTAGCGGGATGCAAAATACTTAAACGTGGTTAAATTCCTGTAGCTTGGTGCCTTGTTTCTGGCTTCTGCACCACTGGTGTTTTATCTTAGTTTTCTCACTTGCTGTGGCAAAAGCAGAGAGCTGTTAGATAAGGAGCTTTTAAAGATGAGACTTGTCAATAGGAAAACAGCCCGTAAGCCTTGCTTAGTCAGGCTTCAAATGGAATTAAGTGGTTGGGAATTAATTTGTTCGTAATAAATGAAACTGAATACAGTTACCAGTTTGTCCAGGACTTAGTTTTTAAAGTCCAATGGACTTCTAGTTTTCTTGTTGTAAATTCTGTTTTTATGTCAAAGGACCAGTTATGAGTTCTTTGCTGCCTGATGAAGGTCAACATCAGGATCCTCCTGGTATCAGTCTGGGCTGGTGACTCTGGGGAGGAGCTTTGCCCAGAACCAGTAACTGCTGCTTTTCAGCTCACATGGGCCTTACCCTCCCCTTTTTTCCTCCAAACTGGAGACTATGGAGGTATCTGCTGTCACACTTCTAAATGGAAGAGGTTATACTGAAGAGGAAATACTGCCTGTGTGTGTTCTGTGTCTCAAGCTACAGTTGGGATGAGAATTTTGCAGGCTCTTAGCAGGAATAGTTGGCATAGTTTGCATGCAAAGATTTTTTTTTAAAGTAAAATAAGCATAAATAATCCTTGACCGAAGCCCAAGTGGGTTTTGCAGCATTTTGGTTTTTCCTTAGAGAAATAAGGGGAAAGTGCTACTCTGGGAGGTAAGACTTTATCTATGGAATGTGCCTAAACATCCTCTCGTAACTCTTCCCTGGTGGCCACGAAGCATCTGTGCTGTCTGTGTGACTGTTTGCGTTGAGCTGGGGTCAGGAAGAGCCGTGGTGGCTCCCTGGGGTTCACTGGGTCACTGTGGCCACCTCTGCCGTACTCCCTGAGCCCTTCCAGCCCTAACAGGTGTCTCCCTGAAAATATGTGCCAGTGTTTGCTGTCTGCTGGGGAAGAACAGTGTTCCTTTGTTGCTGTTGGGAGACAGGAGGGAAGCCAGCCAAGTTCAGTGCTGCTTCATGGCAGAACATATCTCGGCGCTTTGAAGTTGCGTGCTTTTTAAAATGAGACCATCTAGACTGCAGCTCTGCAATTCTTTCTTGCATTCACTGAAATGTGCTCCAGTTAGTAACACATTCTTCTACTATAATTTCTTCTGTTAAAATTCTGTCCATTTTTTAATCCTCTTTCTGTTACTGCTCTGATGTTTGAGAGAGAGCTACTAGTTCTTCTCTATCCTTTTGGGAGACACACATCACACCCAAAAATTCTTCTAGCTAGTCATCTTCTTGGTCTCAGATGCCATCTCTTTCAAATACCTGGGCTCTAACTTTGGGCATAAAGACTGGACATCCCTTTAACTCCTAGGAGATAAAAGCAAAGATCTTGATGCAAGAAATATCGCCTGTCAAAATAAGTTAATAAGACCCTGGCGAAGGTGTTATTTCCTGGAGAGCGTTCAGCTGAACTTGGTATTTTCCCCATTCCTTTCCTGGGAATCTCTGGATCTGGGTGCAGTTGGCAGTTGAGAAAGATCAAGGTGTTGGGGAATCCTGTGTGTTGGGGGAGTTTGGGAGGAGGGTGGCAGTGGCAGTTGAGTGGTTTTGTGAATTTTTTCGGTTTTGTGAAGTTTTTTTGTTACAAGTCCCGGGAGACAGCATTCTCAAGAGATGTGATGAGCATGGCCTCCCTTTGTGGCAGCTGTTTCCACGGGGGATCTGTACCTGTGTGTGCTGTTAGATCTCCCTTTTCCACAAGGAGCTTTACTGTGCAGTTGGGAGTGGGGTACATGGTGTGTTGGGCTGCTGGAGTTAGCAGTGAACTGAATTAAAAACCTCCTCCCTGAGAGCCAGAACTCCTGAGAATTCCCCACACTGATTAAACTCCGCTCACTCGATGTTACGATTCTCCTCTCTTCTGTACAGCAGGAATTTGTCTCCTGCAGGAAGCACCGAGCATGTGATTGGGATGCTGCCATTGGGAGGATGATTTCTTATGGCTGAAAGTGCTTGTGATCGTTCTTGAAATAAATTGCTTTTATTTCCTGTTCTTGTCTTGCCAAATATCCTAAAGCTATATGTTCACCTTTCCCCAGCAGTACTGGGAGCTGTTGGGTAGAGCCAGTCCCCTGCTTCTGTTCCAGTTTCTCTGAAAGCAAAGAAGGAAAGCTTTAATGGGTAGTTTTTAATTTCCTTTTTAGACAGTTCAGAATCCATATGGGAGAGAGATTCTGTGATATCTGCATTCTTACTGTGTGGGGAAGATTTTACTTCACAGCTTTTCTGTGCTTGAACACCAGAGAGCCTGTAGTGAAGCTGTTTTATGGAGAACAGTGGTTAAATGGTACCGTGAGCACTTGGATGCTCAGACTGTTCAGTCTGTCTTGCATGTGAGAATATATAAAACTGTTACATTCTTCACTGGTGCACACCTTTCCAGGAAAATCATTGTTAATAAATATCTCAGTAACTCTTGCAGCTGTGGTTTGTGGCCTCAGCAACTATTTGTTTTTGCTGTGATTGCAAATACTTGAGCATCTTTTTGTTCTCATTAGGCCGAGGATGGCTCCTGCTTGTTGGGATTTCTCCCAGGTAACCTGCGGTGGGACAAGAGGAAACGGCCTCAAGCTGTGCCAGGGGAGGGTCAGGTTGGACATCAGGAGCAATTTCTTCCTGGAAAGAGTCAGCAGGCATTGGAAGGGCTGGTGGGTGGTGGTGGAGTTCCCATCCCTGGAAGTGTCCAAGGAACAACTGGGCATGGCACTCAGGGCTCTGGGCTGGTGACAGGGTGGGGATTGGGCACAGGTTGGACTCGATGGTCTGGGAGATCTTTTCCAAATGATTCCGTGATTCCCACTCAAGCTATGATCTATGCTGAGCTGCTCCAGGGTATGAGCTCCCCTGTTCCTCTGACCAGTCCAGAGGCTCTGGCCTGAGCAGTGGAATTTCAAGACTGAAAGTTGGCAGAGAGATGTGCACATATTGCTGTTTTCTACTGTTAAATATAATCTTTGTCATGAACAGATTAATGCATAAAACCACTGGGCGGTTGCACACAGCAGCCTCTTGTCCCCCTGGCACAGATAAATAAATCCTAGTGATGGATTTTGATCTCCCAGAAAACTGCTCAGCTCCTGCTCAGGAGAGGCTGCTGCTGTGTGGGTGCCTGCAGCCCTCGCATCGCCCTGGCAAGGGCTGAAACTGCTTCCAGCTGCCTCCCTGGGCTTTGTGTGGTGATTAGTTTATTTGAGAGCTGGGAGTGTCTTTAAAAGGTTCTGTAATGCAAAATACTTGTCACTTAAAAATTGGACTTGTATTTTCTGTGTTACGATGTTTTAATTTGAAATTTAAGGCAGTATTATTATTTCAGATGTAATTACAAGCTCCAGCAGAGTTCCTGTCTCTTTATATAGTATTCTATGCTTACTTAGAATATCTGAGAAGAATAGAGGAAAAGCAAAGCATGGGGGAGGTAATTGGTTACCACCCCTCCCTGTTGGAACAGGAATGAAGTTAAGGCATATTCTAGTTGTTGGTGTTCAGTAAGAAGCTTTCTCTTTAAGGTGTCATTTTCTATCCTGAATCTTCTCTTCTCTGGAGCCTGCTCCAGGATCTTGTGTCAGTCAGCACATCCCTCCTCGTGCTCACGCTCTGCCCCCTGTGCCCGCAGCCCAGGGCTGGCTCTGGGTTTGAAGGGGCCGGCTGTTGTTTGGAGAGCTGCAGGTGCCAGGCGGGGCGCGCTGGGCTCCCCAGCCTGCCCAGGATCCCTGCGCTCCCGCCGGGCCTGGGCGGGCACGGCCGCTCCCCCTGCCCTCCTGCA
>WEIT01003534.1:420218-452722 GCA_013389985.1 Dryoscopus gambensis
GGCCCGGGCTGCTCCCTCACTGCTGCGGCTGGTCAGCGCTGGTCAGCAAGCGCCGGGTGCCCGCGTGCTCCTGCCACACAGCGTGCCCGGCTGCCTGAGCAGCCCCAGCCCCAGGCTCCGAGGGCACCAGGAGCAGCAATCCCGTATCCCGAGACTTGGAATCACAGTAACAAGGACAATACTCGCAACTCCAGCCAGGCTGGTTTTCATTAGGAGTAAGAAGAATGTGAAGCCCTCGGAATTTTGTCAAGGCTTTTAATATGTGAGTACTCAGTGTTCTGCAAGAGGAAAATAAACTTTGATTAAAGTCTAAACTCTGTTCCAGAAACTCCCAGCACAATACAGAGAGGCTTGTTCAGGTACAAGGAGTGAGACCTGAGCTGGGTATTTGGTTGAAGCCACTTTCTGTGGCTTTCCATGAGACTGTCATGCTTTTTATGCAAGCTTGGAAGCTTCTTTGATTGCTTCTTGCCTGAACCTCGTTTTGGAACTTACTACATGTAAATATTTATACAAATATTTAATGTTTATATGTGATACTTTGGTTGGACCTTTTAGAGCTTTTCTATCACTAAAGTTTCTCATTGAAGGGATTTGCTGTCACACTGTGAAGGTCAGAAAAATTTTATGGGCCATAAAGTTGAGACTTTTCAAGCTCTGTGGGTATCTCATGACAAAACCGAAGCTGCTTTTTTCCCTTCCTTTGAGGATAATCTTTTGCCATTAAGGAGTGGGTTTTGATATGATTTGCTTTTAGGAGCTTGACTGTGTGGATTTCTGTCCCATGTCTCCAAAAAGCAGACATTTGTGGAGCTGTGTACTGACAAGCAGAAAGACAAATTCGGAATGATCTGCTCTGGAAAGAATCCAAGTGTTTTAATTTGTGTGTATGTAATTCTAGTATCTCTCCTAGAGCCAAGTCTGCCCTCCTTAGACTTGATGATAATGCTTAGCACACAGAGTGTTTTTATCCTGAAAGCACTGCACAAACATGAACTAACCTGGAAGTTAAGCGTTAAACTTTCTTTTAGGTGACATTTAGTCAGGTGTGAGAGCCACTGGCTGTGTCTGCATTGTCTGTAGTGTTAAATACAGACCAGGAGCTTGGCGCAGGCTCCCAATCCTGGGCTCTCAGGCTCTGGCAAAAGAGTGCTAAAAATACGAGTCCCAGAATCCCAGAATGGTTTGGGTTGGAAGGGACCTTAAAAGCCCACCCAGTGCCACCCCTGCCATGGGCAGGGACACCTCCCACTGTCCCAGGGTGCTCCCAGCCCCATCCAGCCTGGCCTGGGGCACTGCCAGGGATCCAGGGGCAGCCACAGCTTCTTTGGGTACCCTGTGCCAGGGCCTCACCACCCTTGGAATAAAGGATTTCTTCCCAATATGCCATCCAGGCCTGCCCTCCTTCAATTTAAAGCCATTCCCCCTTGTCTGATACGTAAAAATATCATCTATATATACACACACACTGCATACATGATATAAATCCCTCTTGTCTGATATATATAAATAGCTACTGATGGTTTCTCTGGGTGGTGGAGGAAAACTCAAATCACTTTTGGGTGTGAATCGCTTGGTGTGATCAGAAGCCCGGTGACCACGTGGCAGCTCCCGCTCCGAGCTCAGCACCACATCGATCCTCCCCGTGAGAGGCTTTAAATTTCCATGGAGGCTGGAGCTGATGTCATTGCTGTGAAATGAGGCAGCAGTGAGCTCCTGCTTCCACTCACTCTGCTCGGGAACTGGATCCCAAAGCTTTTCTGGCATAATCCCATGTTCCAGAAACCACGGAGCTGTCCTACCGTTGCTGCCGTACCACTGGTAATTACTTAATCGCAGTCAGGCAAAGGGCAGCATTTGGTGAGCACAGAACACAAGGAAACACAGTTATAGAATCAAAGAATCCCAGACTGGTGTGGGTTGGCAGGGACCTTACAGCTCATGCAGTTCCACCCTCTGCCATGGGCAGGGACACCTTGCACCACACCAGGATGCTGCGAGCCCCGTCCAGCCTGGCCTCGGACGGTCCCAGGGATGGGGCAGCCACAGCTTCTTCCATTTCCTTTTCTTAATTTTAGTTTTTTTATTATTATTATTTTAAAATATTTTTAATGTAAATTACTCTGCAAATACTTCTGTCAGGACCTCCAGAGGCCCCGCTGCTGTTTTTCGTGGGGGGATTGGGCAGCTTAGGGTTGCTGCCATTCCCAGGGACAAGAGGACGCGTCACGGGGTGTTAAGTCCTTGGGAACCGTTCCTGGTTCCCTTGGATTGTGGTGCAGCTTTAAAAACCTTTATCTTTGTGCTTTTGCTGAGGGTTATTGTTGCTTCCCTTAGTTTCCTTAGCAGAACAGGTGGCCTTTTTCTTTGGTGTCTTGGCAGATTTCCTCTTAAGTCTTATTTTAGCGAGTTGAAAGAGGAAGAGGGCACAGGGTGCTTTTTGAAGCCATATTCACTGAGGATATATTCCCACCAGCGTTGTGAAGTCTGGAATAGTTACTCTGGGATTCTTTGCTGTTTTGAAGCAATTACAGTTTCTTGGTTTCTCAGTCGTGAAGTGGAAGATGTTGTCCTATAAAAGAAGAATGTATCCAGGAGAAGAATTGAAACACAGAAAGAAGGATCACAGGTTTTTCACTGCCCCAGGATTTATCCACTTTGTCTTGAGACAGGTTTTACAGGAGCTTGTGAGGGCATGAAAAGATGAAAACAAACATGGTCAGCTCTCTTCATCAGGAGTACTAGGTGATTGAACAGAATTTCTGCATGATGCACTTTGATTATTAACCCCCTCGTTCCCCCACCGTTGTCTGTCTTTCTGTAGATTTGAGTGAGGCTTGACCTGAAGTGCCTGGTGAGCAGATGCAGAGAGGCTCCACTGCTGCAATTAGATAATGGTTTTGCACACATTTTCTGTAAGAACAGCTGAAGATGGGTGCAGCCTGTTCTTTTCCTGCCCTGTGAAATCAACAGAGGCCAAATTTTTCTTTTAAAAAAAAAAAGTTCCATTATTACTAAATACATCTTAAAAGGCTTTGGGTTTTGTCAACAGTGTGAGCAGCGGAAAGGGAGACAGATGCTTGTGATGGGTTGCTCTGTGGGTGCTTGAGGGAAAACTGAGCACTGATTTTGCAGGTCTGGCTGTGTCACCTCTGTCACGCCGTGTCTCTTTTTCCATTAGCTGCAGGACAATCTGAGTAATCAGATTCCCCAGTGAATCGGAGCTGGGGCACTTTCGTTGTTTGCTCTTGTCTCAGTGTGTGATTCACTGAGTTTTGACTGGGACTTTGGGAGGGTGACTTGCCCGGAGCTGTGGTGAAGAACTGGGGTTGGTTATTAGGAGTAGCTGCAAGAAGAGCTGCTTGTTCCGAGTCTGTTCCACCTCCCTGTTTTCTAATTACGTGTTTGAATTTCTCCCTGCTCAGCTCACCTGTAATAAATCAGACACCCACAGGTTACATGACCCTTATCTCTGTCTCTTCTGATAAAGGTCTTTAAATGATATTTCCATTAAGGTTTTTAGCAAACATCTGCTGGAGGATTGCTTTTAAGGACCTAGCAGTGTTTGAACTCTGTTTTATTTCAAGTCTAACCCAGCCCAGGTATTTTAGGATGCCCTGTGTAGATGGCTGTAGGACTGTAACCCTGACCTCCTTGAAGCTCTCCTGGTAACACATTTGATGTCGTGCTATAAATAACTAGTGACTTTCCAAACATAATTAGTTTCTTTATTGTCCTCTGAATAATGTGTGAAGCAGGTGTGAGGTCCACATCCCCTTCCAGCAGGATTTCCAGTTTCAAGGGGCAGGTGCCCCTTCTGGCTGTGCCTGAGCATCTCTTGCTTGAAAGGTGTTTTGGTTCAAACCCTCCTTCCTGCCAGATGTGGGGGCAGAGCTGAGCTGGCTCCCTTAGGTGCTGGTTGCCACAATGGAGCTGATTCCATGAAGTGATCCAAACACTTGGCTCTGTCTTTCAACCACGTCAAAATTAGCAGGGCTGAGTGTTTGAATACTTTAAGTACTTGCTGGGTACTGGTGGTTGGGACGCTTTGCTGGGACTGAAAATGTTTTGTGCTTAAATTCTCCTGAACAAGCACATGGTGTGTGTGGACAGCGTGTCTTGATCTTCCAGCTGCTGGCCTGGCAGGGGCAGGACGAGGCTGACACGAGTGGAGCGGTGCAGTGCCTTGGGCAGTGGGACAGAAACACTGCTGGGAGAAGACAAAATGATCCGGAGAGAACTGGCAGGACAAGAAAGCAAGCAAGCTCAGAGAAATGGTGTCAAGAGTAGTTGTTTTTGCCTTAGATCATAAGGCCAGATGAAATCATTTATGTGAGAAGACTTGACTGTGGAGGCTGATTTAGCTGAGTAAAGTCTTGTTTGCTTGAGCTGGAATGGATTTTCCAAACCATTCTTTTCCTGCTTAGGCTGATCTTGTAGCCATCAGTTCTTGTTTCTTCCCTTGCCTGTTGGATTGGGAGGCCGTGGAGCAAATACAAGTACTTGTGGGTGTGATCTTGTTGCCTCTTGCCATCTGAAGAGAGCTTGAATGTGAACAGGAGATGTGATGGCTTTTTAAATCTGTTGTCATTTGCTTAAAACTTCACTTAAAAATTTCTGGCTTGTTGATGGATCATTTAGAACCCCTCCCTTCTTTTTAAAAGAAGGTTTCATAGTGGTCTAATTCCAACAGTGCTTTTTCTCAGTGACCCAAACGCACTTTTCTCTCCCTCTTTTAAAAATCCCATAAATCCCAATACTCCAATTCTGCCCTAAATTCTTTTGTGTCTGCTAAATACAGTCAGAAGTGTTAAGTGTGTTTTCATGCTTTCCTTTGCTGTCAGTACCAGTGAGCCATCCTGCTGTCAGTGATGCGTCTCACTACTTTTTGTTCCTTCAATCAAGGTTTATTTAGATTTTTGTTTTGTAGAAAATACTCAAAATGCCTCCTGTTCCTGGTCTGTCCTTTCAGTTGCTCATCATCTGGGACGTGGTTTGTGGGCTCTGTGGGTGAGAACCATGCTGATGGCTTGGTCAAGAACCTGTCGAGTACCAAAGACTTTTTCAAAAAGAGTTATCTTTAAGCATTTAAGCACATTTTTTGTTACATACCTGGACCTTTAGACCTGGATGTGTACAGAAAATACTGAAGTGTGTTGGAGTTCTGACATGTCTGGTTCTGCCATGAGAGGGATTTATTGTGTCTTGCCCAGAGCAGCTGTGGCTGCCCCTGGATCCCTGGCAGTGCCCAAGGCCAGGCTGGACACTGGGGCTGGGAGCAGCCTGGGACAGTGGGAGGGGTCCCTGCCCATGGCACTGGATGGGCTTTAAGGTGCCTCCCAACCCAAACCATTCTGGGATTCTGTGATTCATTTGGGGATGTGTCAACAGATGAGATGAAGCCTGAGGCCTCCCATTTTCTGACGGATCACTAAATGTTCTGGTGCAATAATTTTCTTTACACACACAGGTGATGGTTGTCCTGTAAAGTTTGTACAAAGGTTGAGTTTGTGCCAGTGGGAGCTTTGCTGGGATTGAAGGTGGTGTGTCCCAAATTCATGCTGTGCTTTAGACCCTAATTACCAGTGCACTTTGGCTCCATTCCCAGGAATGACCTGAATTGGAGGTGCTGGAAGGTGAACAGCATCTGGTGCTGGGAGATGTGATTTCCATGTACAGGAGTCCTTGTCCAAAATAAAATGGACTTGCCATTTGTGTTTTACCTCTTGTAAAGTTTGGAGCATGGAGCTGCTTAATCAAACTGGGATTTCATTGAAGAATTCCTTGGCTGCTTCTCTCTTGGCTCAGATGTTCTTGCCCCCTTCTTCCTCCTTGTCTCCTTTCGCTGTGCCATCTGTCTGTCATCTGCTTTCTCATTTCTCTGACCTATTTATGAAATTTGTTTGCACAACCCCTTTTGCAGTGGCTGCAGAGGAGTGTTGGAATTGTGACCGGGCTTATTTCCTCTTCCCCTTTGTTCAGTTTGTCAGCTCCAGCCCATTGGATTTGGTGGGTCTCTCTGGTCTTGTCCTAAATTTACGCGGTGGTTTCAAACCGGGGCTGTGCAGAGAATTTTCTGGTCATGGCAAGGCAGGACACGGCAGCAGCGTAAACCTTGGAGGCTGGGATTTGTCTGAGTCCTGGCAGGAGGTGGAGTCGGGTTTGGGTTGCAGCTCTTGCTTGTCAGAGTTCAACTCTCACAAAGAGGAACTTTATTTCCGAGGCTTTGGACAGTGGTTTCATTGTCCCAGGACGGCCGGGCATGAAGGGGCGCATTGAGGCCCTGTCACCAGTCCCGGTTCTGAGTCCACACCTGTCGGGGGGCAGCAGCAGCCTCGCGGCTCCTGCTGTTGTGGTTCTCCCCTTTCTCCTGCCGAGGGATTAAGGCTTGGATTTGCTGTAGCTGGTCTCAAACTCGGCCCAGCAGCAGACTCTGGAAGCAGTAGGCTGGATCGCTGCTGGCACACACGGGATGAGACACCGCTGTGGGAGCAACCAGCGTGGATGGGCCTCCTTTTGGAGAATCCTGGCATGGTTTGGGTTGGAAGGGACCTTAAAGCTCATCTTGTTGCACCCCCTCCCATGGCAGGGACGCCTTCCACTAGACCAGGTTGGTCTTGTCCAGCCTTATTTATTTTTCCCAGAATTGAATGTTCCATAGGCAGAGGTGGCAGTGAAGGGATGGCAGGATTTTGGAAACTTCCTCAATTTCCCTGCTCCCTCTGGGTAGGGGTTTTCTCAGCAGATACATCTAGGAAATTTTGGCACTTCCTTTGAAAGTGTCCAGTCCCAGATGCTGCAAAATCAGAGCTCTGCGGGAAGGGTGGATTGGAACAACAAAACAACAGAAAGACAAAATAACCCTTGATGCAGGCTTCTGTACATCAGGTCATGTTTTTGTTTATAGGTCAGACATGATAATAAATATATTCAGAATTACTAAAGGAGAAATAGCTGTAGATTTTTGAGTTTTGTTTGTGGTTTAGTTTTTTTTGGTTTCGGTGTTTTTTTTTTTTTTTTGAGACATTGAAGAAAGAAAATGGAGCACAAGGGGACAAAAAGAATTGCTGAACACAGCATGTCCTTTCCCCAGCTTTAGGGAATAGCCAAAGAGTCTCTGGGAAGAACCCGAGCTGCAGGGAGAGGAGGAGGAAGCATCCAGGAGCGTGTAACAGTGGTGACATGGGAATGGCTGCGCAGTGCTGCTCCCCAAATTCACATTGAAGATGCCGCATGGAGCTGAACTAATAAAAAGCCCAAACAACAGAGTTACTACATGAGTGGATTGTTAACCTGCAGCTGACCCCTCTCTTTTAATCTCAGTAAATGAAATGAAGCCCATATAATCACTCCTAAATTTGTGTATCTGTGACACATATTTTGCTCCAGAAGAGCCTGGCAGTGGGGGGCAGGGAGGGCAGCTGTAGGATCAGAGATGCCACAAGGTGAAAATCCTGCCTTTGTTCTGCTTTTCTTCACCCACCTCCCCTGTGCTTGGGAGGGAGTGTGGGCCTGATCAGGGGGAGCCTTTTTGGCAAATGTTTAATTAATTAAAGAGAGAAGGTAGTAAATTGATGGTTACAGTGGAATGTCTTCTGTGATGCTAAAATCATTCCACTCTAAAGTGATCTTGTGCCTGGGACATTAAATACTCCACAGATAACAGAGCCTCTTGACCATGAGCCAGAACTCCTCTGGCCATGTAATAGATGAGAAAAAGATGTCGAGTACCACGGCCAGGATCAAACGGCAAATCTGTGATGGAGCACGGAATTAGCAGATTTGGGACTGGGGGCCCAGCTTTGAGCCTTTTAAACCATAAGACTTTATTCTTCCCCCCCACTGCTCTGCCACGTTGCAGAAGATGGATGAGAGCCCTTGGTCAGGATTCCACGGTGGCGGTGTCCTGTTCCCTAAGGGAAGGTCTTCCTTTGTGATATAATAAATAAGTATTCCCACCATGGATATGCAGACATGGACTCTGCTGTCTGCTTCTTGCTTTTCTTTCTTTTTGTTTGTTCTTCACTTTTCTCCCTGGTCAGATGTGGATTTCCTCCTTGTAGCCTACCTGGAGTTAACCCTTAACTCTGCTCTCAGTTCCTGTGCTCTCTCTGGTGGGCTGGTGCCTTTTGGCTCTGTAGGAGAAATGCATCAGTGCACGTGTGACTTTATGTATTTGGACTCTCCAGAGTTCATCATCCAGAGTCCTTGTGCAGACCTTTCATTCAGGGAGTCCTTGAGGATGTGGCACTGCTGGGGGTGTCCTCGTCAGGCTCTCACAGGTTCTTGTGCAGCAAACACGATTTGTGATTTGGGTAGCTCACGTCCGAATTCCAACATTCAGTTTGTGAGCATTGGCCACCTCAGCTCTGCAGACTCATCCAGATTCCGCTTCCTTCCCCCTCCAATGCTTGTTTGCTCTCCGGGTTTGAATTACCCCATGCTCTTTTTCAGCAAAGTAAATAGGGGATCTGTAAGTTTAAACATTAAGGCCTTTGTCAGCCCACAGCGAGTAGCAGAGGCCTCCTGTGGCTAAAACTATGTTTGGGGGAGGTCCTTGTTTTACAGTGCATTGAGTTGTGTTGAAGGGTGGTTTGGCAGCACGGGACTGGAGCAGGGCACAGGTGGGGCTCCAGAGGAGCCGTGCTCCGCTTGTCCCCTCCCGACACTTGCGCTGAGAGCGTTTGGTCCTTGTCCCAGAGGGCAGGGCCTCCGCCAGGGTGGACGGGAGGATGTGACCCACAGGACCCGGTTGCAGCCCTCAGATGAGTTGCCAAGTAGAGCCTTGACTCCTTTTTGTCGCCATCACTTCCTAGCAGATCATCCAGAGTTTGTTCAGCTCTAGCGTGTGTCACCTCTGCCGTGTTGGGTGAAATACTCCTCCTTTCTACTGTCCAGAAATTGCTGAGGTTTAAAATTGTTCCTGGCAAACAGGTTCAGAAGGTAGTACAGGCTGAAATAGTGACTCTCTCAAACTGTGCTCTGTGGGACCGTGCAGAGGGATTTGTAGATTCATTAAATGAGATTCATTAAATGATGGAAAGCTTGATAAAGAAGCCAGGAATGCCCGAGAAATTCATGGGTGTTGACAGATGTCCACTGGTGCCAAAGCTGTGATGAGGAGCGGAGGGAAGTGACACGATGTGTCGGTGGCTGAATGCAGATGAGATGGGAAGCTCCCTGAAAACCCTTCATTAGTGGCATTCATTAGCGGCCAGAGTTGCTCTTCTGGAAGATTCTTCGACCTGGTCAGAGCTTAGCCCTTTCTTGGAAAGCAGAGATGCTCTTTTGTGTCTCCCATTTGATGTTTGAATCCTGTGTTTCTTCAGTCCTTTGTGTGCCAGAGCGTCGCTGATAAAAGGGGTTTCACGTGGCCGAACAATGCAGATTGTGCCTTTCTTCTCATGGAAGTACAACTGGATTTTCACAGCCTGATTTTGGCCATCTCCAGCCACCCCCAGGACAGCTCTGCCTAAAGCTCCTTCCTCTGGTGCCCCCAGTTTAGCTACCCCAAACCAGCAGCTTCCCCTGCATCCACATGGATCTCGGTCTCAGATTTGATCCAGTGCCACGAAACCTTTCTGCATCTTTGCTGTGGAACACAATTGCTAATTCTATAGTTTATACCTTCTGATCTGCAGCCTCTGGTGCTGCCTGGCCACGGTTAAGTAGCTGGAAGCAGCTGCCCTTCTCCGTGCCCGTGCCATCCCAATGCTCCATGACCCCTTTCCGCCGTGTTTCTCTGGCTCCAGGCAAAGCCAAGCATAGCGTGACTCACATCAGTCTCCTGTTGTCTCTCTCCCTTTCCATTTCTCTCTGGACTTTTTCCATGTACCTGTACTATACAGCAGTCCTTCAGCAAGGATTATTTTATCCCATTTCTTAGATAAAGGGCTTGGAGGCCAGAAATGCATTATTTCTGTGTTAACTGGAAGAGCTCTTTGGGTTGAGAGAGGAAACTTTCCTTGGATCGATGCCTGAAATAGGATGGCTGCCCCTTCCCTTGACTAAATGACCTTCAGATTTAATATTGATGTGTAGCTTTATTCTCGCTCTGGTTTAGACTGAAGAGGTGATCTTTGCTGGGGACTGCGTTGGGAGAGGCCTGGGGAGGGCCTTGTGCTAAGAGAAGCTGCGGAGGAGCCGAGCACAGCACCACAGAGAACAGAGCATCCAGTGGGTGTTCTCTTTCCCTAAAAGACATGGAGTTCCTGTTGCTGTGAACAGGGATGACCTCCCTGTGCTTCAAGCCAAAAAAAGAAAAGGAAATTTCATCTTTCCTACAACTCTGAAGCTAATGGGATCGAAGGCTTGGAAATTAGGGCAAGCCCCTGAGTGAGTGGGCCTGAGCTGGGGTTGCACTCGTGCAGCTTGCTCCCAGTGCTCTCCCGAAGGCTGGGAAGCAGACTGCTGCTCCCCTGGAAGGCAGGGAGCCTTGGGGCTGCACCTGCTGGGTGAATTCATACCACTGATGCAGTTCTGCATCGGTGCTGCTCTACTGCTTCCGTGTTCCCTGAAATCCAGGATTAGTTCTCCCTTACTCCAAGCCCGGCCCATTTCAGCTATTTTTGGCACTTCTGAGTACTTCTGCTTCTGCTGGAAATCTTCCTTGGCTTCTGCCTGGTTTGTCCTGATGTTATTATGTGGTCCAAATAAATGTATTTTTTAGAATCATAGAATGGTCTGGGTTGAAAAGAACCTTACAGCTTACCCAGTCCCAGTCCCCTGCCATGGGCAGGGACACTTCCCACTAGACCAGGTTGCTCCAAGCCCCGGGCCGTGAACATTTCCAGGGATGGGGAGTCAAAAACTCTCTGGAGTTTTTGATGCCGACTTTGTGTGAGCTTAAAATCCTCCTTGCTCTAATGAACTGTGAGGAAAACTGAAAAAAACCTTTTTGGGAGGCTTTTGTGAGGAGGGTTTAGAGCTTTTGTGTTCCAGGTACAGAGCAGAGCCTGATTTTGTGATCTCAGAGATGTGTTCAGGAACACAAACTTCGTGTTGGAATTCTGCATTTGGAGACGTGTTTGCAGAGCTCTCTCCTCTTCCTCCCAGGACATGAAAGAGGAGATAAGGAGGATGAGGTCATCCCATAGATGCAGAAATTTCCCAGGCCTCCAGCTGAGCCTGTTTCAGTGTAATCACTTATCCTGAAGTTTCATTTTGATCTTGGGCTGCAGAACCTGTGGAGTTAAACAAAGGCCCCCTGGTCCCCCTGAGCCATGACAAAACACCCTTTGACCTCAGGTCTTAATGGCCCCATAATGAGAAGTGAAGAGACTGAAGCTGCTTTTTCGTCCCTGGAAAGATGGGAGTATCCAGTGCCGCTCCCTCCTCTCTCTCGGTGCTTACTGGGTGCAGTGGGTGGGGGCGGAGAGGAGGACTCTATCTCCTGCAAGATCAACCAAGAGGAAAATGAAAGCAGGTTTTATTTGTTGCCCTGCTCATTTCCATCCTGGAGTGACGATGATCAGGAGTGACTGAGTTGAAGACAAGTTTCTGCATCCTGTGTCAGTGTGTAGTGAGCTCGGTTGTTGGGAAGTTTGGTAAATACTGAAGGAATAGTCAATTCCCCTCTTGCAAGGAAGAGTACTTTGCTTTGAAACTAACTCCACTTTTTTCTTGGATTTCTCATTGTGAGATTGTTTTGCTGGTGCTGCCCACGTGGGGAAGCTTTGGGACACTGAGACGAATGTGGTGGCACTTCTTTAGATCAAGTAGAGAGCAGCACAATTGGGAAATGCCTTTGTTGGTGCCATTCGCCTTGCGGTATGAGCTGGAAAGTTTTAACATCCTAGAGAATCATTCCATAAATTCTGCCTTCAGTAACCCTCCTGAGCAATGAAAACAGGTCTCAAATAAGTCCTCTTCTGACACAGTGTTGTGTCAGTGCTGCTCACCAAAGCTTGGAGCTGCCATCCTCACCCTGGCAATAATTTCACGTAGTTTCTGTATTATGGAATATTGATTTACTGTGGAGCATAAAAATGTGCCGTACTCAGCAGAAGGGCCTCTCCAATTGTTATGCTCCAGGAACACTGCTGCTCAGGAATGTGAAATAAATTTTCCCTTTTAACAATGGATCCTGATTTGCATAGTCTCTATTCTTGTTCCCCCAGGGACTGTGGCACTAATGGGCTGCAGCGAGCGCTCCCCCACTTGGACACCGAACTCCTCTGTTTGCACACATACAAAGGGCTTTGCTGTGGAACAAGTGTAATAACTTTTCAAACAGTTTACTCCGTGCCGTAATTGTCTCCTCTCTGTTGTGCTCTCAGTTTTGTTTGAAGAACTTAGAACGCTGAACACCCCCTTCCTTCTCTTTGATGTTTTAACTGCATTATTTTCAGGGAAACTTGTTTTCCAGCAATCCAGAAAGTCACATTGTCCGGTGCTGCCAAGTGTGAGGTGATCTCATGGTGCTGAAGGGAGACCAGGAGCTGGGAAGTGGCTGCTTTGCTCTTGTGGTGCTTTGCTTTGGCAGCAAGCAGAGCTTTAGGATGGAGTTGCAGTGTTCAAGATAATGGCTTGTGGTTGTTGCTGGTTGTGCTCATGATGTGTTAGGGAAGATGTCAAACCTCTGTCATCACTTACGGTATCCTCTTAGTGAACAGGAGTCGCTGGTCCTCAGCTCTTGAGTTTGCCAGACGAAAGTTATAAATCTGTTGGTGAGATCCCACCTTTATTGTGAAGAGGAGAAAAAATGAAGAACAGAATTTCCATTGGCTTTGTGCTTGTGCCACTTTCTGCTTTCTTGTAGAAGAATTTTAACTCCTAATGAAAACTCAGAGTCTAAGAAAGGTAATGATTCTCAGGTGCAACCAAGAAACTGCTGTAAGCAAAATTTAATATTGATAAAGACCCTTACTCAGCAAAAAGAAGGATATACTCCTGGAAGATGCTTGTTGTAAACTGGAGGAATTGTATTCTAGGCATTTTGAGGGAGAAGTGGGCATTCTTGGTTCATAGTTTGTAATGTTGAGAATGGCATCTTCATCTGAGCATTAAGGGAAAAAATCCCAGTGAACTGAATGCAATTGGAGCAAACTTTGGTGCCTGGTGTAGTGTCACCTTCTCGTTCCTGGATTTAACTGCGAGGGAGTAGTGGCCCAGACTACTTGCATTGGCATAGCTGAAAGAATAAAATCTGAATTTTTGGCTATTGTCACAGAACAATTGTCGCTGCTAAGGGCTCAAGAGCAGCTAGAGCTGGGAATGGCAGTTTTTCAGACAGTCAGCTGAATAAATGCTTGGGGCAGTGCATAAATGTCATGGTGTAAAGATCTGGGGCACTTGGCCGTGAAATAGCGCAGAAGTACTTCTGAGACACCCTTCTGCCATTTCCAGCTTTGGTGGGAGCTGCCGCGTGTTCCTCTCGAGGTTCGTGTGCTTCCACTGGGGTTGGGGATGGGCTGAGAAAGCCAGCACGGACGGGGAGTGGCTCGGTGTCCCAGTGAGTCACGCTGGTGCTCCACGCAGGATCCAGACCCCGAGGCCCGGGCGTTAATCCGGGTGAGATGCTGTGTCACTGCACCCAGCCTGGTGTAGCACCTGGGGCTGTGGAGTTTCACCTTCACAGAGTTGTGGAATCCTTTCAGTTAGAAAAGGCCTCTAAGATCAACGCTGGGCAGTGCTCTGGAGCTGCTCTGATATGGGACCTTAGCTCCCTTCCTGCAGCACAGCCGGACCCCGAGCGTGGCACAGGGAGCGAGGGCTGATGCCACAGTTTCTGCAAGTGCTGGGGGTGGTGATTCACAGCCAGCAGTGTTGCTCTGAGCTAAAAGCAGGAGGTAAATAAAACGGTGATTTCTAGTTTACTGATGAGAAACCGGGTACAGCTTGTTTGCTCCGTGTGTCTGTGTCTGCATAGAACTTGCTGGGTTGTTCCCTGCCCGCTTGCTGGGATTCCTCTAAGTGGCGTATACTGTTTTTCAAAATACTCTGTTTAAGGGAAACATAAAATCATGGAATGGTTTGGATTGGAAGTGATCTCAAAGATCATCCAGTTGCAACCCCCTGCCATGGGAAGGAATACCTTCCACTGTGCCAGGTTGCTCAGAGCCCCATCCAGTGTGGTCTTGAGGGTAGTTTAAGGAAGAGGAGTAATTGAGTAGGGTGGCTTGGTTTAATTCCTTTTCTGAGGACACTGTGAAAGCACTTGAATGCCAGACATTTAAGTCTTGTGAAGATAAGCCTGACCCTGAAGTATGGAGATGATGATGATGATGTTCACCAACATAAATAATCCCCTGACTTTTTACTCAGGGGAAACTTTCTCAAAGTGGATTCCAGTGTATTTTCATTATGCAGCTTCTGAAGTTAAACTTGTGAGTCACAGTACCATGTGTGAGTGGCAGGATGAGTTGAAGGTGGTTTTTGTAGGTTTGGGTTTTTCGGTGCCATGAGCAGGTTGGGGGCCCCTGTCCCCCCACCTTGGCATTGTTTCACTTCGGTATTTTTCATTTCCCTCTTTTGTTTCCCCATCTGTAGGTCTGTTTGAGGATTGAGTTTTGTACTCATCCAAGGGTTTCCTAGGATCCTTAGTCTGCATGTCTGCAGTTGCCTTGCACTAGGAAGGGATTTGGGGATATTTTGGGGAGGGAAACTGCCAGGAGAGAGTGGCCTGGGGGCAAAGCTTTGGCTGCAGCAGTGAGAGGGGAGAGTGGGGAGAACACAAGGAAGGAGCTCCAGTTTGGAGCATTCCCTCGGGATGAGGGGCTGTTGGGACATGTTCGGCTGTGGGCTGGACACTCCTTCTGCAGCTGGGGCAGTGGAAGTTTGGATTCTGCTGAGTTGCCACAGGCTGTGATTGCTGGTTGGATTCCTTTGTATGAGTTCAGGTATCTTTGAGCAGCTGCCTTGGGCCACCTTTTTTTTTTTTTTTTTCATAGAAAGGGGCTAAAGATGCCAAAGCAACCCTTTCATACCCTGATCCGGGTGATTGTTGCTGGGGGGTGGCGTGGTCTCGGTGGCTGTCCCTCACCAAAAGGCGGGCAGCTGGGATGAGCCGTGTTGGAATGCAGATCATGCTGGTCCCTGGGCTGCTGGCCTCTCTCTCGGGCAGGAGCTTGGCTTAGCCGTGCTCGTGCTTCAGGATTTGTGCTCCCAAGTTTTCCCTGAGCAGTGGGGGTTTTTCAGTGGAAACAAGTCTTCACTCCCAGCCTCTGGAGGTCCTGGATTTGTGTGAATACGGGAACGAATGAGCCGAGGGGAGGTTGGAAGGAGATTCAGCAGAGTGCTGAGCACATGCTGGGAATAGAAGAGTCCTTCAAAGCTGATGGTTCTGTCCAGGGGTGGGGGCGGGTGTTCAGCTGAACAAATTGTTCACTTTGGCTTCTTTGCAGGCAGAAATGTTACGATCGGCTAATGAGATTGTTCTCAAGCCTTGTGGGGTTTTCTCTTCCTCCCTCGGAGTGGTCATGAGAGTGGGTTTGGCAGAGCTTTAACTCTTGCTCCACACCCTGATCTGGTTTTGCATTGATCCAAAATAATAATAATTAAAAAAGGATAAAAGCTTGGTGAGATGAAGAATGAATGTGAAGAATATATGGAGCAAAGTGGAAAATAGTAGCTGAATGGGGTTCAAATCTCTTTCTTTAGTGAGGCACAGTTAAAGATTACAAGAGCAATTTTAAAAATTGGATTTGTGTGTTGCTTGAGGATAATGCTTAGAATTGTCTGTGTGAGCAGAGCACACGGGCGTGCCCCAGTCACAGAATCCCGGGATGGCTTGGGTGGGAAGGGACCCTAAAGCTCATCCAGTCCCAGCCCCAGCTGTGGTCGCCGGGCAGGCATCTTGCGGTTCCCAGTGCTGCAGCCTCGCTCGGTGGGCAGATCCTGGCTGTCTCACTGAAGAGAGGTCCCATCCTCTGCCTCCTGGGCTCTGTCCTGACGCCACGGTGAGGCTCCTCCATGGAAGGGACTGACACCTTCCCCATTTGCCTCTGGAAGGGGAGGGAGGCGGAGCTGTGTGTCTTTGGGGGGAAGGTCTCAAACCCCAGGGCTTTGAACCACTCTCTGGTGACTTTTTCTGTCCAAAGCTCTGTAGGAAACAGGAGAGTAAATACAGCGTGGCCTCTGCATTGGAAGGTGACTGCATTCCAGGGCACAGCAAAGCCCCTGGGAATATGCCAGTACAGAGTGGAGGAGGGGAGCCATATGGAAAGTGCCTGGAAAGCTGGAGCTTACGGCCTCACGTTGTGGCACCAATCTGTGAGTGTCCGAGGCTCTCGGAGCCGCTGGGTGCCCTGGGCTGTGCCGCCTCCTGGCATCGCTGCCAAAGGCATTCTCTGGTTCCCAGTGAATCCCTCCCATGGCTGTTCCAGCTCTCAGCCTGCTTGGCTGCCTTCAGAGTTTCTCAGTGTTTCTGTGATGTGTTTCTCTCTCTTCTGGCATCGACTGTTTCTTCCAGCATGACCTGTTATTCCTCATTTAACATCAAGATGGTTTGGGTTTGCTCAAGTGCTTGGAGTGGCAGAAACAATCTCCCTCCAGACGCCGGTGGCCATTTCTCATTTGTTCTGCTGACTCCTACAAGTGGTTCTGGTGATGGAGTTCCCCTTCAGCCTGTAACTTTCCAGTCTAAAATCAGTTCTAGCTCCACAGCAGCTCTGTGCTGCTCCATGTCATTACCAGGACGGTGTAGCAGCAGCTGGTGGATCTGCTCTGCTCACTTTGCAGCTGGGCCTTTAGTAGGGCAGTGTCCTGCTGAAAAATAAGTCTGCTAATCTCTAATTCCCTCAGTTTGTTGGGGCTGTGTCTGTCTGCCTGGTTGGAATTCAGCTGTATGGACTCAGCAGAAAGCAGCATGGACTGGTGGGCAGATGGGCTGACTGAGGGACTTGAAGCTGAGATTGCGATTGGAAATTGGGAAGAAATGCTTCCCTGGGAGGGTGGTGAGGCCCTGGCACAGGGTGCCCAGAGAAGCTGTGGCTGCCCCGTCCCTGGAAGCGTCCAAGGCCAGGATGGATGGGGCTTGGAGCAACCTGGCACAGTTGAAGGTGTCCCTGCCATGGCAGGGCATTGGAACTAAGTGATCCCTGTGCCAGGGCCCAACCACCCTCACAGGGAGGAATTTCTTCCCAGTATCCAATCTAACCCTTCTCTCTCTCAGTTTGAAGCCATTCCGCCTTGTCCTGTCACTCCATGC
This sequence comes from Dryoscopus gambensis, assembly GCA_013389985.1. Taxonomy (NCBI): domain Eukaryota; kingdom Metazoa; phylum Chordata; class Aves; order Passeriformes; family Malaconotidae; genus Dryoscopus; species Dryoscopus gambensis. Next base: position 437,368 of record WEIT01003534.1, read on the forward strand.
CCTTGTACAAAGTCCCTCTCCATCTTCCTTGTAGACTCTCTTCAGGTTCAGAGAGGAAGGAGTGGGTTTCCCTCTCGCCCAGAGCAAGTGGAGGTTTCGGATCCCCAGCGGTCGCTGCAGGACATCACGCTCTGTGTTGTGCACGTTGCTCCTTTCTAATGCTAGATGAGAAAATAAACATTTTCACAAAATGCTTATAGAGACATGAAAGCTGAGGAATATCCGTAGGTCCTTATCCCAGAGCTGATCCCCACGAGGGGAGCATCCATCCCAGGATGTTGCTGCCAGCACCTCGCAGGGAAGGGTGGGACCGAACTGGGAAAGGCTCAGTTCTAAATATAGAGACACACTACGGTCGGTGCTGTTTTGGAAAGTATGGCTGAGCCATCATTCTGTTCTTCCCCTCCTCCACTGCTGCCGCAGGGTGTCAGAGGATGAAGTGTACATTACTGTGTTTCGCTTTCTTGGGTTATTTTTGGTTCAAATCCAGTGGGTTTTTCTGGGGTAGGATGTGTCCTGATTTTAAGGTGAGGAGCAGGTCTGCTGCTGCTTGTGCTGCCATGTCACTTAGGAAACTAAATGGATTTAAAACTATTTTTTTCATTCTTAATCTCAATTTCTGTGTAATCTGAGCAAAAGAATGGGTTGTATTTAACAGCCCAGGCCAATGTTCCAGCAGGCAGAGGTGGTTTGTAATGTTGGGAGAGGCAAACCAGGGAATTGGCACTTTGGATGTGCTCGCAGCAGCATTTGATTCTAAAAACTTCTGAAAGCAATTCCCGGGGCTCTGTGGATCCCCAAAGAGCAAACTGCTGAAATCTGGCTCTACACAGGGAGATATTCCAGAGAGAAGGACTTGAACTCCTAAAGGTGTTTTGGAAAAGGTCTTGGAGAAGGCTGGGAGAGCAGAAGGCAGAGGATACCGCTGCCGGTTCTCTGGGAGCGTGGCCTTATCCCCAGGGGCTCTGCAGGGACGTCGCCCGTGCAGCCAAAGCTCTGGCAGGAATGTGGATAACAAGTCTTGTTCTAAATGCAAGGGTTTCACTTGCAGTTTGAAGCAACCAACTCCTCCTTTTCAGGGTATTTCTGTTAGTTGACTTGAAACTTGTAATAACCCTGGGACTTTTTTGTATTTATTTCATTTTTAGGCAAGTGCATTTGGTAGCAGTTACGGCTAAATCAGGGCAGAGGCCCAGGAGGTGCAGACTTTTCGAAGAACTTAATGATTTCTGCTCCTTCCCATCTCTGCAGCTGGGGCTGCCTCAGTACAAAACCTCATTTACCACGTGCTGCTTCTGTTGTAGTGGCTGGTTTCAGCTCTGAAATGGGTTAATCTCAGCAGAAGAGTTTCTGGTTTGATTTTGGAGGAAACATCTGGACATTGCTGTGGCTCTCCTGCCCCACGTGCTCTGGCTGGTTCAAAATTGCTACACAGAAGGAGGGGGAGATGGGCAAAGGGAATTACTTTGTGATTAATTTCTTAATTGCTAAGCATCCAGATGTGGCAAAGGCTTTGTGCAGCAACACTGGATTTGTCAGCACTTTCTGCTGATGCTTTGTTTCCACACCATGTCGGGGCTTTCTTCGTTTCTGGGCAGCCTTAATATTTATCCACGAGAATTGGGATATTTTCATGATATTGTGGCTTTTCATGTGGAGAGTGGAGCTGTGGATTTATCCGTTCCTTACCATCTTTGTGTCCCTTTCTGCCCTGGAGTGCAGCAGTAGGGATTGAGGGTGTTTTGATGACAGTTGATGTTATTTCCTGGCCTCTTTATTTGCTTGGTCCATCAGGCAGATGCAGAAATCAGGTCTGCATTGCTGTTGCCTGCTCTGTCCTCTGCAGGACCTCACTGCAGGGGAGCAGCTTGTGCAAGGTTGGCCCTGTTGGTCCTCTCCAGGCAGTGATTTTACTTTTAAACCCCAGCAGCGGTGGTTGTGAAACTTGTCCCTGAGGTTTAATTGTGACCACATGGTATGAGCTGCTGTTCAGGTGGATTTGGGGACTGATGACAGACTTTTTTTAAAGACTTCAGTCACTGGGTTCCAGAAGATGTTGGAATATTGCTGTGCAGAGGCATGGCCCTTGCAGCACATCTGTAATTCCTTGGTAATTATTAGTGGTGAGATGATATCAGTTCTGCCGTCCAGGATGGAGCTTTTGATCTGTCTGTCAGTTCTCCTTGGATTTTTGTGGCCTGTGTAATTAAAATCACACTCAAAATAATCCCCGTTCCCCTCTGTGTTGTTGCAGGAGGCGAAGGGCAGAGTGGAGGTGGGCAGCAGACCGTGCCGCCATCGTCAGCCGCTGGAACTGGCTCCAGGCGCACGTCTCGGACCTGGAGTACCGCATCCGGCAGCAAACGGACATTTACAAGCAGCTTAGAGCCAATAAGGTGAGGAGCAGGATGCCTTTGGGTACCTGTGCTTCTGCTTTGCCTCCTAATGGCTCTCCCTGACACCGGAGAATGTGGATGCGAAGTCTGATGTTTTTTCCCCGCTGCCTCTCTCCCAAAGCAGATTGCAAAGCTGTGACTAATTGTAATGCAATTTGGCATGGGCTGAGTGTAATTCCTGTCCCTGGTTCAGTATGATAACGTGAAGGGAGCAGTACCTTGCTTTAGAGTCAGTCTTTGGGGCTGAGCAGAGCTGGTGCTGTTGCTTGTGTGATCCCCATCACTCAAGCCTTTCTCTTTTTATTTGATATTTTTTTAAAACCTTCCAATTCTTTCTTTTTGGGAGTAGCTGAAGATGGGGATAAGAACAACTGAGACTTAGTGGGAAAGGGAGTGGCCGGTGGAGGAAGTTAGTTCAGATGCTATCACCCAGCACAGGCTTAAAATTGAGTCTGTTTCATGAAAAAGATCATTTCTTGGTGCTGACCTTTCTCTGTGGAAGGAATTCCTTTTTTAGAGTTGCTCTCAGATGGTGGGAGAATGGGGGAGAGCAGAGAAGGGATGAGGAAGGGATTGTTATGGAGACTTGTTCAGGCATGCACATCTAAATGTCAGGCCTTGGAGGGAGGAATGTCTGGAGTTTGTGGCAGGAACGCTCCTGGTATTGCATCAACTGAGAGATCCTCAGGAATTCAGTCTGGCAAACGCCTTTCCCAAGATGTGTGTTGCTCTGGGGGTGGTGGGGAGAGGCTTCCAGGGGGTAGAAAGCAGGGGAGGGAGACTGGACTTTGATGCAGCTGTGCAGAAAAACAGGCTTAATTGAGTGAGTGAGGGCTCAGAGTGAGTAGGTGGAGAGCACGGCTTGTGAGCAGAATCCATTACTGAGATTAGGGCAGAAGGCTTCTGGGAAGTGGGCAAATGAACAATTCTTCAGAAAGGATCATCTTCCTTCTGTCTTTAAGCTGATGGTGCAGCATGGTTTTAAGTACAAAATACAAAATAGCTGAACATTTATATGCTAAAAGTTAAGTAATGGAAGAAACGAGAAAACGCATGTAGTGATGTGGAAGGTTCAGGGCTTTCAGCAGGTGATGAAATGGCCTGAGAATGGTTACAGGCATCCCCTGTGTTTTTATCTAAGGCTGCAGCCTCCAGGTCTCAAAAGAGGTTCTGGCCAACAGGATCATCCTTTTTGATTTATTCAAACCAAAACTCAACTGTGATAACCCAATACATGAATTTAAGATAAAACGTACTGCTTAGGGTGCAGGGGGGTTCAGATCTTCAGTGTTTTGGGTAGTGGCTTTTCTGCCTGAAGAAGAAAAAAACAGAGCCCCGAGCGTCACATACCCCATTTCTGGTAGGACTTGCTGAAGATTACTCCTGCACCCAGCTGTCGTTATCTTGATGTCAGTGAGCTCTGGGATGGTTGTAAAACAGATTCCGTTTGCACCAATGAAAAGCTAGAGAGGGTCTTAAAAGGGCTTGGAACAAGAATAGGGGACTAAAGAAACAACCCCATGTTTCAATAGCACTCGAGCTTGTTGGAATGGATTTGGCTTCAAATTGTACAAGGAAAACAGTTAAAGAATTTGGAAACACCTTGTTTTTTCTATCAACATAACTTAACTCCAGCTTATTTGGCCATAAGGAGGTTAACATGTAGCTGCTGCAGGAATTCAGAGTTCTACAAGTTCTAAAGTTCAAAGAAATTCTATTTCATTCTTTTTTAGGTTAATTACCTTTATATGTTAGAGTTTACATCCCAGTGTACCCTTCAAGAAAGACACATTGCTGTGTCAGATCAAAGCAAGGAAAGGACCAGGCAGTCAAAAATAACCCTGTGTTTTGAGGGAAAAACTGCTGCCAGGGTGTCTCAGCAGGAATTGTGCTCTCGGCACGATCAGGTCGGCTCGGTCGGAGCCTGGTGAGATTGGAGGAAAACACCAAATTAGGGAGCGTGTGCTCAGAGCTGGTTGTAAAATACCCTGTTTCAGGGACTTAAAAATAGCAGGCTGTTGTGCCTTTGGATTGAAAGAGTGTGTACAGTAAATGTAAGGCTCTGGATGTCCATGAAGGTCATAGGGTGGTTTTGTTTCGTTTCACAAATGTGCATCCTGGAGCATGGAGCAGCTCCCTTCATCCCCTGCCTTTATCCAGAGGCAGAATCCTTGGTGGCAGCTTCTGTTCCTGATGCCCAGCTTTCCCCAGCTGCTCCTCTCGCTGAGCATACAAAAAGAAGCCCAAGTGCTTTCAGGGGTGTCAAAGGGAAGCAGTTTCCTCATTCCCAATTTTGAATTCAGACCCAGTCTCTGCATTTTCTGGAGCTGGCCGAGCTCTTTGCTGCATCATGGCCAAGGATGTTTCTAGAAGCAGTGCTAAAAGGGGATGGGCTGCTTCTGGAGAGTAGAGGAAAATCCCGCTTGGACTGGAGTTTAGACTTCCAGCCCCTCTCATCCACTAAACATCCTTCTGGGCTGCCAGAAAACTCTAGGAAACCAACATCGTGTATATTGCAGATACCAGCTGCTTCCGCGCTGCTGGGCAGAGGCCACCTGCGGTTGGATTTAGTTCATGAACTGTTTTTAAACAGTGTCCCAGAACTGCCACCATCTTTCTGGAAAGCCATGGATGTGTCGAACAGCCGGTCATGTCAAGGCACATAATCATCCTTGAAATCCCAGAATCCCAGGCTGGCTTGGGTTGGAAGGGAACTGCAGGTGACTTCCAGGGTGTCCCTCGTCACCGGTCACACGGGATTTGACTTGGTGGGCTTTGAGGGAAGCCTTGTAGCTCTGTCCTCTCTCCAGATAACGTGCCCAGGTTCCTCTCCAGGCTCGCTTTGCTGTGACACACTGTGCAACCTCCAGAATTGTGTTCAGATGACTGATCTGCCTGTTTCAATCTGAGCAGCCTCTTCATGGTTCCTTGTTTGACCAAATGCAACTCGTGGGGCTTGTCTTTGTCCTGGACTGTGTTTGTGGCCTGTAGGTTCCACCAACTCCCAAATCCCTTGTACGTTTTGCCCTGTTTTGTTATAGTACAGCTCAGAATATGCATAATTGCAGTGATTTTATTTCACTTTGTGTTGTTCCAAGAGCAAAGCAACCCTGCCTTTAGATTAAGCTTCACTCAGAGTAAAACAGAAACAGGACAGCATATGTTAAACCTGATTAAACAGTGCTCGGCCGCTGTGCTTTGTCCTGCTAAGTTTATAGCAATGTCTTTCTTTCCTTATTGAATTTTTGTAAATATTCAGGGAGGGGAGGGGGAAAGTCTGCTCGGAGTAACAAGTTTGACTGCAGATTTTTGGCACCCACTCAAAACTGTTTGCTCAGCTGTGGTGGCCAGTTCCACTTTGTACGATGAAAGCAGTCGCTTCCTGCTCTGTGCTCCAGCAGAATGCTCCCTCTGGCTTGGCTGGCACGTGTGTCCCTGGAGCTGCCGGTGGGGAGGAGGGGAAGGGTGGGGAGCGGGACAAGCAGTGGTGCAGCAGCTTTGCCCGTCTCCTGTTAATGGGCTGGAGGCATGCGAGCTGGCTCCAGCCACTGTCCTTCCCTCCCTGAGTTCAGCTGAGATGTCAGGAAAACCCAGGCAGCAGCCGGGATTGGGTTTGGCATCATGTCTGGAAGCCGTGGTGGGAATTGGAGGCCTCCTGTGCAGCCTCGGGGTTTGGGGGGACGACGGGTGTGTGTCATCCCTGCGGAGACCGAAGGATCTGCAGTTAACTCCTGTTCCCTTCCCTCTCTTCCAGGGGCTGATAGTTCTCGGTGAAGCGTCACCCCCTGATTCTGCAGTAGATGATTCATCCCGTCCCGTTAGAGCCGAAGTTAAGCTGGAGCCTGGGGCTGACCGGCTGGTAAGTGCCAGCAGTGGGACTGACTGGTCCAGGTGCTTCATCTGCACCAGTTTTGGGGAGGGAAGGGTCATCCCTTAAGCTGTGGGGCAGAGGGATGCTCTAACCCTGGGCCTGGCCTCCTGGGGCAGCTCCTCCCTGTGACTCCAGGGGGGAATCGCTGATCTCCGTCTGTAGCTCACCCCCTCCTGCCTTATTTTGGGGTCAATAAACAATAGGATTTAAACACCTTTTAGAACAGAGTTCCTGGGGGCACCTTTGTAAGATGCATTAGCATTTTGTGAAGCTTTAAAATCCTAACTAATCCTTTCCCTCCAGTAAAAAAAAGGACCTCAAACTGAGAGCAGCATGATTAGCAAAGGCTGCTAAAGATGTGGCTATTTAATATCTGCCTGAGCATTCCCCCTTGGAAAGGGCACTAACGATTACAGTGAAATGCACTGGAAGCTATGCAGAGTGCCAGGTATTTATTATTTAATGCAGAAATGTAGGGCACAGACTAAAGGCTTGATCGTACTGTTCAGCCTGCCTGTGATTGCTTTGGATCCTGGGGGACACATCGATGTATTAAAGTGGAGGGTTTGGAAGTTGTGGTGGAGCAGGAAGAGCAGGATGGTCCCTGTGTGGCTCAAACTTCTGCTGCCAGGCTGCAGCATTCCTGCTTTTCTGTCCCAAGCTGCAGCATTCCTGCTTTTCTTTCCTAATGCCACAGCTGGATGGAAGTGGGCTGTCACTGCAGCTTGAGGTTCATGGACCGATATTCAGTGTAGTAGACACAGGTAAAAACACTTCGCTAGAAGTGACCATAAGATTGTACTTGAAGTGTTTTCCTCTGTCCCTGGTAAGAATTTGTCAGAGATTTCCTGATACTGAGTGATAATACGAAATACTGTGAAAATTTTTATTAACACCAGACCGCAAAGGGGTTATTGCAAATGATTGTAATAAAATATTCCCTCGCTTGACGCTGGCTTTCAGATGTGTGTTTGGGGTTTAAGTCTTTCATTAGCAGATTAGCTGAGCCCCAAACTGCTGGGTGATTCAGTACAAAGGAAGGTTTGGCTCACAACTGAAGCAATAGATGGTGTCTGAGATGAAAACAGAGCTGGAGCGCTGGGGACGGGCCCAGGGACTGCCAGGACCTGATGGAGTCACGGGCATTACGCAGTGTCTGGCGTCAGGCAGCGATGTCCGTGTGTGGTGTGCTCCCCTCCCCTTCCCGTGCTTTCACCCAAAACCACTCGGAGAATAACGAACCAGTGCAGTGACAGCGTGCTCTGACTCAGGAGCAGCTCCTGCGCTGATGGATTGGCTGTGTTTGGGAGCTAATCTGTAATGGCAAGCTGATAACAGAGAAAAATTATCAAAGTTATCAGGGATAGGGAGAATATTTTCTTCTTGTCTGTTTAAATCGGGATGTTTATCTGACATGAGTGTATTTTCAATCTGGAAATGTGCAGAGGGAAGGACTGTCCCACCTGACTTAGTCCCTACATGGAATCGTAGAATCCCAGAATGGTTTGGCTTGGAAGGGACGAGTCCCACTCCTGCCGTGGGCAGGGACACCTTCCACTGTCCCAGGCTGCTCCGAGCCCCGTCCAGCCTGGCCTTGGGCACTGCCAGGGATCCAGGGGCAGCCACAGCTGCTCTGGGCACCCTGTGCCAGGGCCTGACCACCCTCACAGGGAAGGATTTTTTCTGATACCTACTGCCCTCCTTCAGCTAAAGGCCATAGTAGAGTAACATTAATACCTAGTAAAGACATTTTCCATATAACTCACAAAACCATCGTGTTGTCCTTTTTGGAAGTGTCTTAGACATCATTTTGGAATGTTCAAAACAGAAGGTGTCTGTAGATTCCTGGTGAATGGTGGAATAGAAGCCGCTTGCTTCTGTCAGGTTTGGCTGCTCACAGCCCTCTCCTTGTTGCTGTGTTTACTCAATTTCTACATGATCCCTTTTCTCGTCCCTTTCTCTTCGGTCTGAGCTCTTCAGAGAGACTTTCATACTGCAGGATCTCTCGATGGAGACCCGATGGCTCTGACAGGTCTTGGAGGTACCAGTGACCCAAATCATGGACACTGAGAGCAGTGAAGAACATCCTCTGACAAGGGCTGCAGGTTCTACTTGGCACTTCTTGTGGCCAGTCCTGCAGCCCTGTGTGCCTTCTTGGAGCCTGCTCCTGCGAAGGGCGTTCATTCCCCTTCCCCAGGGACACACACATCACTCCACACTCGCAGCTTCTCTGTGACAGTGCTGGAAGTGTCACCCCTGGAACTGCGCCTCCGGCGCCCAGCCCCTGGGGTTGTGCTTAATGAGGGCTGCTCGTTAGGCGGGGTGTTGAGTCAGAGCCTTGATCGGCTCCGAGCCAGGTTACCCAGAGACAGGTTACCCAGAGACGTTCCGGTGTTCGTGAGGGCCCTTACTGGAAGGGGATGTCTTGGGCCTCTCCTGGAGAGGTGCTTATCATTTGGGCACCCTCCAGGCTTTCCCCCCCCGAAGCTGGCAGAGCAAGAGGCACATCTGACCCGTGGAGCAAGGGGAGGAATCCATCCTGCCTCATCCCCAGCCCCCCTGGATCTCCTCCTCTCGTGAGTGCCTCCCTTGGCCGGCGTGCGCGCCGGATGCGTGTCCTTGGGCATCGGCTTCATACGTGGGATGTGGCTGATAATCCCCAGGAGGAGCTAATCCTATCACCAGTGGAGGGAAGGGCTTTGCAAATAAGGCCTGGGAATATCTGCTGGGAAATGGAAGCTCAGTAGGTGAATAAATATTTTTGCCTGAAGATGGAAATAACATGAGGCCCTGAAGACATAACTTGGCTGTTGATTTCCTTGGATTGCTTGTCTAGTGAGGCAGCTGCATGTGAAATATTTAATTAGGGGGCAATATCCAGTAATAGGTGAAGGTCTGAACCTTGCCTGCTTTATTGGGGGTTTTTGGAAATACAGGGGACATTCCTGGTATTAGCTCAAGGCTGGCTACCTGTCCGCACACAGCGGCTGTGCTGCCCTGATGTGCAACAGCAGATGGACTACGATTGAATCTTGGACACCCCCCAGGAGTCCCAGGGATCCCAAGGACCTGGACTTCCAGACTCAAAACACATAGAAGAGCTCAGTCAGGAGCAGGGCTGTGATCCTGGTGCGATGGATGCTGCTCTGGGTCCCAGCCTGGCTGCCCAGCCAGCCCTGGAGGACGGCGTGGCCTTGGAAGGTGCACCAGGAGCTGCTGTGAGAGTGAGAGCACAGGAGGTGTTGGCTCTGCTCGTGTGTCGGGAACGCCCATCTCAGGGTGATAAAGAGAGCCTGGGCTGCTCCTGATAAATCCACGTGTGATTGATGCTGTCCAGCTCCTCCACAGGAAGCAGCTGAGTCCCTCTATTCCTATCTTGAACCACCAAGATGGAGCAAGCTCTCGGAGAAGAAGTTCCTCCTTCAAGACCCTTTCTGGAGAAGAAAATAAACGATTTCTAAAGAGCTTATGAGTCATGAGTACCCGCCCTGCTGCCCCGGGGGTGCCTCTGGCGGTGTCACGTGAAGGCTCAGCCTTGCCAAGCCTCTGGAAAGCAGAGGGAAAGTGTTCAGCTCCTGCGCTGACTGCACCTGCCTGGGCTGCTGGGTTTACCTGATGGCTCAGGGGTGATCTGATCGTGCTCCTGTGTCTCTCTGGGTGGCAGAGTTGGTCTCATCCTGTCTGTGCTCCCCCACAGGAGAAATGTCTCTTTTAGCAGAAGTGTAAAAAGCCCAGCAAAGTTCCTCAAACAGGCCGCGGCAGAAGTTGTGTGAGTTGTTAGAAATTGCCCTTCCCTGGGTCACTCAGGTTTCTGCTCTTCTGGACGCCGTTAACCCAGCACTGCCACAGCCTGGTTTAGGTGTTTATTGAGCTGGGGGTGTTTGCAGGGAGGATTTAATCACCGCAATCCGGATGGGGTTGGGATGGAGTCGGGGCCAGGCGGGGGGCTTGGCTGACCATCTGTGTGCTGTCAGAGCTCTGCTTTTGCCTTTTTTGTTGGTACTTGAACCACATCACCACCGTGTGTGCTCAAAGGGGGAACCCCAGCGAGAGACAGGGCAGGGAATGCAGGAAGTGCTGCACGAAGGAAGAAACTAAGTTTAACCCCAGGGAGGAGCATGTCTGACACCAGAAAGAAGGGGCTGCACGGACGGGGCTGGAGGTGATGAATGCCCGAGCTATGGACACACTGGGCCGTGCCAGGATGGGGAGCAGGAATGTCACTGGTGGGAGGTACCAAGCCAGCGTGTCCTTGGAGGCTCGGTGACAATCCTGCTGCTGCCTGCAGAGCCAAGGGGTTTGTGTTTCAGACCTCAGGCAGAAGGGATTGGGAAGCACAGTGTCTTTACCTTGTTTTTTACTCACCTTCCTCTGCCGAAAAGGTGTTCCCAGCTTTGTGTTTATCCGGCACTTTTAGTGTCACAGACTTGCCCTGCTCCCAGCCAAACCCCACAGCCTGGGTTCACACTCATTTAAAACACTCCTTAAAATGCTGTTTGGACTGTGTTTGCACAGGTAGTGAGTTAAAATGCAAATTCAGTTTTGCAAGTCTGTTCCCCTCTCCCTCCCTCCCTTTTTCCCCCAAAGTGCTTAGGCAGGAGCTCTCAACCACATGGTTCAGAACAGAAACCGAACTGCAGGGGAGGCTACAGAGGTTTACAGGTGGTGATGAACTTGTTTGCACCATGGAGACAAAATGCTAAAATCTCCTTAAAGCCCTCAGCCTTTCATGCTCCTGATTGCCTGAGGGGAATTAAAGTCCTTTGGATCTTGGAATGAAAGAGCTGCCGTGTATCCATCTTCTTGCTGCTCCCTAAGATCTCCCTATGTCCCTGGTCTCCTGTTCATACAGTGACTTCTGAACCCTGCTTTGAAGTCCTGTGTGGATATCCATGAATACAGTGCAGAATCCTCAACTAGAACCCAGGAATAAGAAAATTGTGGCTATTTAAGAGGCTTTCATTAATTTATATTTTTCTCACCCTTCCTTAGAGTGTGTCTGGATCCCAGCCACTAGAAAACTTGGGTATTTCTGCTTCAAATACTCCTGAATCCCATCCCGCCAAGCCCTGTGGAGCACCGAGACCGGTCAATGGAGTTATTAACACGTAAGCTCTTGGATATTATGGGAAGAGTTTGCTTTTATGATCTTGGCAACATCCCACTGGAAACTAGGCTGTAACTGGGTTGTAACTGGGTTGGTAATGGTATAAATGGTGTCTTTTTTCAGAAGTACAGTAGCAGATCGTGCCTGGAAACATTTTGGAGGAGATTGCTTGCTTGAGGTTTTCTGCTGCATTGTTTTGCTGAAAATGGAATTAAACTGAGCTGTGTTTACATGAACAAGCCCTGCAGGCAGCCATGCACTGAGCATGGGCAAAACTTGTTTCTTTATGAGTAGTTTTAATACATCTGCAAATTGTGTGATTCAAAGGTACTAATGCCCTGCTCACCGAATTAGCTGTAACCACTGACCCACTTCGTGGGAGTTACGGAGAATCCCATTGATTTGGGGAGTAAAACTTCCTAAATTCTTTATTTCTTCAGGCTGCTTTTGTTGAGAAAATCTTGAAGTGGGTAAATGAAAACAAGTGGAAGACATTCCCTGGTGCTACAGGGTTGAACCACTTGAAAACCCTTGAAAAACATTGCACTTGCTCAGTGCCTTGAGGAGATGGGAAAAGAGAGGGGAAAAGGGAAGGAGGGAGGGAGGGAGGGGTGGATCCTGCACCGATGTAGCGCGAGCAGGCACAGGAGGCTCGGATCAAGGAGCCCCCGGCTGCAGCTGGAGCACTGCAGGCTGTAACAGAGCCCTTTGTATCCCTGTAGCCTTTGAACTGCACAGCCTTAGACCACAGGGCTTTAATGTTTTGCATTTTTAGAAATGAAACACTTGCAGAATAGACATGAAAAGGTTCCGTAGATGAGGCGCTGCTGCGCTGGGATCTGCTCGGGGCACGGGGTACTGATGCCAGGGCTGCTGCATCCTTTGTGCCTAAGACAGAGAGGTTGACATTAGCACCTTTCTGGGGTCACTGCTGAGAGCTGGCATGAGGAGAGATCTCAAATACTCATCAGAACCAAGTTAACATCAGGGTTAAATATTTTTTCTGTAAAATTATATGTTCTCCGTCATTTAGACTCATGAAAACCTCTTGTCTTAAGATTCCCCGAGCTCTGATTCTGGAGGAAGCTGAATTCTAGGGTTACAGCTGTTCAGGTCTAGAGTGGCTTTTGCTCTGTGATGGGCTTTCAATGCTGTTTTTTTGTTCGGAGCTTCCGAAGGTGTTTTGTCAAAGGTTCAGATGTGGGAGAGTGGAAGGTGACCGAAGTAAAAGCAAAAACTTGAGTTGGTTTAATAAAACCTGTTGCCTCCTGAACTGCAGAGCTTTAAACTCAGCTTGGAGTGTTTGCTCAGGTGTGAACCATGAACCTGCTGGTAGTGCTGCATGAATAACAGGGTTTTTCTTATTCTCCTCTCTTCTGAGACAGTCTGCAGCCTGGCCTGGCAGAACACGCTCAGGGAGATGGCCAGGAGGCTGAGGAGCTCCTGCATAAAAAGCAGCGCCTGTCCCTGGTCCCCTCGGACGGGACGTGTGTGGCCGCTCGCACCCGCCCCGTCCTGAGCTGCAAGAAGCGGCGGCTCGTCCGACCCAGCGCCATCATGCCCCTCTCCAAAAAGGTGAGTCGGGTGTTCTTTGCTCTTGTTTTTCTTGTAAAGATGGAAAAAAACAACGGGAAGGAAGAGCAAGACAGCAGGGCTTCAAAGGCGGTTGGGAAGACAAAGGAGAAATGAAGGAGAAGGTTGTAATGTGTTGGAAGATTTTCCTTAGCTGGCACTGGGGACTGAACTCTTGAGTTTTCTTAAGCCAGCGAGCCTGAGGTGAGCTCAAGGCCAGGTAGGTCAGTGTGGCACAGTCTGAGCAGGAGAAGGAAGCCCTGAGAAGTCAAATATCAGGAAACCTTAACTCTGACACAGGAATTAGCAAAGCCCCAGGAGCTCTGTGCTGCTGCTCAAGGGAAAACCACGGTTGTCTGCCCAGGCATACGTGGGATGAATGCCCTGTCTCTTCCTGTTTTGTTTTCTTTATTATTATTTTTTATACTCCTCTCCCTTATGCAGAAATCATTCAATGGAAATACAGTTTATTGCTTGTATGAGGAAGGGCCATGTTTCATTCTTTTTATTTTCTCTTAGGAATGCCATAAACTGTCAGTTGAAGGGAAAATAGTGAGAAATGGAGGAAATAAGGACCTTTATTTGTGCATGCAGAACCATAATGGCAAAAATCCGCTTACCTTTGAGACAAAGTGTTTCAAGTCAAACTTTCCCACAAGGGCTGGGGGGATTTCACTCTGCGGATGTTTTCAAGAGAAGCTCCAAAAGCAGCATTTTTCTGAGCAAAATAGATTCTTGCTCAGCTGAGTCAGCTTTAACTGATCACTTATGTGCAGTTTTATCTGGGGTATTTCTGGGAGAGCTCTGCAGTGATTACTTGCAAGATCTTCAGTGAGTTGGAAGTTGATGAACTTTCTCATGGTTGGTGCTGCCTTGTGTGCGCTCAGTGCTTGAAGATTGGCTGTTAATTCTGTGCTAGATCTTTGTTGTTGTCATCAAATGCATTTGGTAGTCAGAGATGGTTCAGAAGAGCAGCTCCAGGGGTGGAAGAAGTGCCAGAGAGCCGGGGATTTCTGCGCACTCCTCCAGTCATTCGGAGACAGCTGAGTCATGGCCAAGTCGTGCTCCAGAAATACCTCCAGAAATACCAGGTCCAGGCACCCCCATGCTCCTGCCCTGCACGGAGTGGCTGTGTGTACTGAACTTCACATGTACATTGCACACACGATGTGGGGGCTTTGATCTTGTAATGTTTTTATTGTTTTCCTCACAATTTGGTGCACACATTTATTGGAATGTGGGCCCAAAGCTGGGGGCAGCCCTCCAGCTCACACACTGGCAGAGTGGCAGGATTGCCTCTCTCCTTGCACAGCCATCCTGGTTAGAAAGCCCCGTGGGCTTAATTTTTATTACTTTTTATTACTTTTTATTAATTAATTAATTCCCAGCAGTGGTTCAGCACTGCTGATTCATGCTCGTTTTTGGATCCATCACAACCTCCACATCCTCTGGGCAGAACTTCAGAGGTAGCAAAGTAACTGCTCAGTTCCCTCTTCTTCCTCTTCTGTGGGCACTGCATTTGCTTCTTGCATTTGCCCTCAGTGAATTATATTTGATTTATTTTAGACAATTTCTCTTAACCTGTAACCAGGAGTAGGTTTCCAGCTCTTCCTTTCAAGCAGCCCTTCCCAGAGTAGTGTTATTTGCTGTGGATGTTCTCTCCCATCCTTCAAGTCATGCACGGAAATTAAGTGAGTAACTCTGACTCAGAACAGGCTTCTGCAGGATCCAGTTTAATCCACTCTTCCATTTTAGTGGGGAATCAGGGATTGTTTTCTCTGTGGGATTTACGTCCAGTTGGGTGTCTGCCTGCAGTGGTTTCACACAAATGAAGTCTGTATCAAGTCTGTAAATCTGTGAGTTGAGACTCTGTCCTGGATTAAGGAACAAGGTTGAGAACCACCTTTGTCACTCCGTAGATGTCCCTGGAAGTGTCAGGTCCTGGCATATAATGATGGCTCTGACCCATTGGAACTAAAAACGGCTTCTTTCCCCCTTCTCTGACAGCAGAATTGTGCTGCCTCATGGTTAATATAAATGAGGTTTCAACATAGATAAAATTAAACAGTTTTAGTCAAATTTAGCAGCTGTTAAACTGTCTGTGCTGGTAAGTCGTAGTTTTCAGTTGTGTTTATGCAAAATGAAAGCATCCTCTCGTGAGGCCAGACTAAATTAACAGGTTCTGTACAAGGTATAGGTAAAAAAGGGGGGGATGAATGTGTGTGTGTGTGTGTATAATTATAATTATATATAAGATACAATGATTATTATTGAATATACTATACATATATTATACATAATAATTATAATTTTGTATCAATATAAATTGTTGTTATATATGTTATGTTATGTTATAACATATTATATATGTATATATGTATATATACATATATACATATATATACATAT
>WEIT01003534.1:466322-506856 GCA_013389985.1 Dryoscopus gambensis
GGCCCCCTCCCCGCCTCCCCGGGTGGGGCTGGGACAGCGAGGGGCGCGGCAGGAGCGGAGCGCGGGACGGGCACGGGCTGTGCGCTCCGAGGAGCAGGGGGAGAGGAGGTTTTGTACCTCATAGTGTCACTGATTTTGAAGTCCTGGAGCTAGAGCTGAATGAACAGTAAAAGCAGGTTAAATCATTAACCAGTAAGGGATGGGGAAGCAGCTGTAAAAGGAACAGAGGAAGAAGGCCAGATTATTATTTTTGTTTCTTTTCTTTTTTGTTTCCTTTCCTTGTCTTCTCTCCTGGTGGCCGCCGTGCCGCGATCACAAGCCCTGCTTGGCCAGCGAGGCGGACACCTCGTCGGCTAGCGTGGCCAGCTGGGGGGAGTCCACCAGGTTGATGCTGCCAGTGGAGGAGACGTTGCTAAGGCGGCGCGGGGAGGCATCTCCGGAGATGGTGGGGGACTTGTAGACGATTTCGGCGCCGTGGTCGGTCTTGGCTTTGGCGTTCTCGCGGAAGGTCAGCTTGTGAGTCTCAATCTGTGAGGGAGAGGAGGGCGGTCAGGGGGGCATGGCCGGGGGGGACCTGCCAGGCATCCACTCGGGTACGGCCGCTGAGAGAGGTGGGAGGAAAGCTCAGAGCAGTGAACCAGTGCCCCCAGTGCCCCAGTCCTCAGGCACGTCCAAGGCACCAGAGGGGACAGCAGGACCAGAGCACCTGGATGCTGCCAAATCCTCCCCAGGGGAGGTCCTGGGTCCCAGAACACAGAGGGCACAACCTGAGCTGCTCCCACTCCCCTGGCAGAGATTATGGGGGGACACGGCACATGAAGCCTCCCCTTAGCCCCCGGAGCGGCTCCCAGGAGCCGAACCCCTCTCCCGTGAACTGGATCTGGTTTGCTACTTACAGGTGCCCTCCCCAGCCGAGTGCAAGGCTGGGGGCTGGCTCTCCGTGGGGGTGAGTGGCTCCAGCACCAGGGCCTGGAGCCCAGCAGGGTCTGGGCTTGGGGTCCAGGTCTTGTCTTCCTTGCCTTTCTCTCTCTACAGGTGAAGAAACCCACCCAGGGCAGTGGGGGGCAAAAAATGCATCAGCAACAAAAACCATGATCCAAGAAATGTCAGCCAGAAGGAAAAAGACAAAAAATATAGAAAAGAAATAGAAAATTGGGGAGAAAAAGATCTGAAAAACAGGGCCATTCACTGACTCATAGAAAGAAGAGTGGCTCCTTTGGAGCCAGGGAGGAAAACTCCAGGAACAGCAAGGGAGAGCACAGGGACTTGCGCAGAGCACGGAGCACTCGGCTCCCCACGGCAGACCCAGCACAGCAAGCAGGGTTCAGCCTGAAGAGCTGTGGACTGTGAGTCCGAATGTGCATCTGTGTGCCACAGAGCAAGGAGGGGGCTTGGGGACACGGGAGAGGGGCAGCAGAGCTACCTGGACTCAGTTACACCCACAAGCTCTCCTGCAGAGGGCAAGCCCTTCAAACTATGGCCCAGTGAATGTGCCAGGATGTGACAGAGCCATCACTGGAATCACAAAACCGATGGCAAAGTGAAGCACAGGGGAGGCTGATGCACGGCAGAGAGAAGGGTAAGGAAGTCAAGCGGTCCCGCAGTCAGAGGCCAGCTGGAGGTGAGAGCTGGAGCTGCACAGAGAACACGTGGCCAAGAACAAAGTGCCAAAATACAGGAGCTGAAACAGAACCTTCCCCTCCCATTGAGACAAAAGTGCTGGAAAAACAAGCAAGATAAAAACCGCTTCTCCCTGGGGAAGCTGAACCCTGCGTGTGGCCAGGCTGGTCTCAGCTCTGTGCTTACCTGATGTCCTCACCCCCCTGCCTGCTGGGGACTTGGTGGCCTTGAAGCCCAGATGTGGAGCTGTTTTACTTGGCTAAGACTCACTGAAGCCACCGTCAAAGCCTCGGTGGGGACAGCTCAGCCCAAGCTCAGTGTTTCCCTGACCCCAGTGCCTTTTGTCTTTCAATTTAAATCCCCCCAAACATGCCCCTCCCTTCACAGAGCCCTCGGTCAGGAAGGATAAATCACCTTCTGAAGGGCCAGTTTGCTGCAAAGTCACCTGTGCTAAATAAAGCTGAGCCTTTAATGCTCCACTCTCACTGGGGAGCCAACACCTCTGCAGCTCCCCAGCTGCCAGCTCGCTGCCAGCAGCGGCACAGCACAGGACGTGATGGTGACACTTGGTCGTGGGAAGGGTTTGAGACACAAACACAAACTTCAGAGACAGCAGGAAGAGCAGGAAACCACAGGAGAGGCTGTCACTGACACTCGCACTCATTCGGGCGGCCGCAGGCCCGCAGGGACACAGAGACATCCTGGCAGCAGTGCCAGCTCTGCTCAGCAAGCGTCCCCCGAGCCCCGAGCGGGGCCCTGTCCGAGGCCAGACCACCCCTCACGCTCACCCCCAGCAGGACACGCCTGCCCCCAAGGCCCCTTTACCTTTTTATTGCCTCCTCCAGGGACGTGGCTGATGTTATCTAGGGACCCGATTTTCGACTGCACCTTATCTTTGAAGTCCAGTTTCTCAGATTTCACCTCCACCTGGCCACCACCTGCAAGAGAAGAGTGGGAGGTGGGTCAGGAGCTGGGAACAGCACCCAGCACTCCAGGGCTCACTGGGATGCTCCAGTCACTGCCTCCCCTCGCCCCCTGCCCCTCTCCACACCCCCGTGAGCCCCGGGGCCAGCGCAGCCCGAGGGGTACCTGGTTTGTGGTGGATGTTGCCCAGGGAGCCGCACTTGGATGTCACATGGCTCAGGTCGACTGGCTTGTAAACGATTTGCACCTGTCCGTAGGAGAGAGGGAAAGGGGATGAGCTGGTGGCCAGCATGGGCAGGTGGGGAGGGGGAGCACAACACACAGCGGCACCTGAGCTGGAGTGGAGGGAAAGGACAGCTCAAACCGCAGGAGGATTAATGACACCAGAGAAACTGTCATCAGAAACGGGAGATCATTAACGCCCGTGTGCAGTAGCCTCTTAACATGTCAGCATGCACGAGATCACCTCTCCACAGAGGGGGGAGTAGAGGCAATTTTAAAGTGCTCAAGTGAGAGAGAAAGTGGAGTGGTAATTAATTAAGATTTGCATACACATCATCCAAAAGGAGGAGATATACCAGAGAGAAAACATAAAAAATAAATACCTTTTCTGGTGTAAAACATAAAGCTTATGTCCACAAAAACTGAAAGAACAGAAATGATCAATGTGCACAGAACTTTTAAAAGAGTGACCAAAATATGCATTTCTGAAAAATGCTGTAACGGAAATAAGGGTTAAAAAAAAAAAAGGCAAAGCAAAGTCTAAATATCTGGAGTTCACATCATAGAAATCAAAATGGCAGTTATAAAATACTGAACCACAACAGCATTTCGTGATATTTAAGCTCTGTTTTGATGTGTTTTGCCCGTGACGTCTCTGAACGTGGGCTCCAGCAATTCCACGGATCCCCCCCGTCCCCAGGGGCCGGTGGCCTCTTGCGCACGGACACCGGGGACACGGGACACACACACAGGGACAGCGACAGGGCTCTGCAGAGCTACGTTAGCAGCTACACACCGGGAGAGGACCCGCGGACCACGGCACACACACGGCAGCTACGGCAGGAGACAAGGGGGAGGAAACATCCCCAGAACCCCACGGGTTCCCCTGGACCCTGGTTTGGGACTCGCGCCAGCTGCTGCCAGAGTTAGGGGGGCTGTGCAGGAGAAATGGGACCATCGACACCTCCAGGCTGGTTCTGGCTCTGGGGACAGCCCGGATTTCCCAGGGAGCATCCGCTGCTCTCCGTGTTTCCCCCAGCACCACAGCGGGTGTGATGCTCTCACGGATCCCAGAGGACGTGCCAGCACCAACGGGACCTGTGCAGAGGAGCTGCCTCCTCCCAGCAGCCCCAGCACCAAGGATCCACCGCAGCCTCTGCTCCCATCTGTGCACCCGGGGCTGACCCGAACGCCCCAGGGGAGGTGCATCCTTCAGTTCTCACGCTGGCCCCATCACCCCCAGCGATGGCTGTGACTGCCCCAGCCCTGAGCAGCGGCCCTCACCCCGCCGTGCAGCCAGGAAAAGGAGGAGCAGCGGCCCAGGCACAGAGCCCTGCCGGCCTGCCTCGTCTCCGAGGCTCACGCAGACCGAAAGGCACATTTGACAGGAGACAGAGAGGGAGAAAAGCAACCCCTCGGGGTCTGGGAGCACACCGTGGACACGGACGTGGAGACAGCGCTGGGAAAGGTCACACGTTCAGCGCACTGGGCGGGAGAGGAGCCGGATTTGGCTGGAAAGCAGGAAGCACCCAAAAAGGGCAGCTGGTGCTGACTAGATCCTTTCTAGTCCCAGCTGTGACCCTGAAGGGTCTATGAGCAATCCAGGCACTGCTGAGACCTGGGACTGAAAGTCCTCCTGTTTCCAGTGCAAGCAATCAGCAACAGGAACTTTCTGCTCTCATTCCAGTCCCTTTTTTGACAGACAGGACTCTGTCATCCCTTCCCATCCTGCTGGGGAGCAGAGAAGGATCTTCTCCATTTTAGCAAGAAAGGAAAAGGGGAACAGAGTTGTTCGCCTGGGAAACCAGTGCCAGAGACCTGGGGATCCCACCCTCAGCATCAGCAGTGCCGAGGCCAACGTTTACCTGAGGCATCACCTGGTCAGAGCATCTGTGGGCTTAAAAATCCAGGTACCAACCCCAGGGAGGGACAGTTCCCTCCGGCAGCAGCGATGGCTGGGCAGGGGTCCCTGCTGACCGGGGGGGTCAAGTCCCAGTGGCCATCAAAGCCCTGGGCTCTCTTGTTGCCCCTCTGCCAAGGGAGCCCCAGGCTGGGCCCAGCCCCCGGACAGCCTGGGCAGACAGTCTGCCCCTGCCAGGCTTTGCTCTGAGAGCTCCCATGGCAGAGATCATGGGGTTTTCAGTTCTGGCAGGGCCTGGGGAGGGACCACAACCCCCAGACGAAAATCCAGGTAATTCTTAACCCGCTGCAGCTGCCAATGCCCACAGTGTGAGCTCTCTGTGGAGGAAGGGACGAGCTCGGCACCAGCCACGCATGGAGGACTCGTGGCCAACACTAACTCCTGGTCCACCGCACCCTGGGCAGCCCAGGCAGTGCAGGACCCCAGAGTGAGGAAAAGGGACAACCATGGAACTCCTTCACAGGGGTCTGAGCTCTGCAGAGCAGCTCCTCTGGCCTGTGAAATTACTGCACAGTGACACCAAGTTCAAGCCAGAGGCTGCAAACCCAGCTGTGTCGCTTGTTCACCTGCCAAGCCTTCTGCAAGGCTCAGTTTCTCAGGGAGGGCATCCACAGAGAGCAAAAACAGCCCAAGGAAAATCTATGGGGAACATCTCAGACCAGGCCCCACAAACCCCAGTCACACTGTCTGGGGTCTCAGGGATTTGCCTTCCTTGGTCCAGCATCTTTCCTGGACCCAAACTGTCTCCAGCTGTAAATCCAGCAACCTCTGTGGAGTTTCTCCAGGTTTCTGGCACAGTAACTGAAAGCTGAGCCTGGTATTTATGTGGGAACAGCTGGAAATGCCAGCGTTCAAATCAATTAACTCAACAATACCTCAGGCTCAGCCTCCGTGGGCGCTGCCGGACACGTTCGTGAGCAAGGAGAAACTTAACATTTGCATGGATCATACTTGCCTGATGGGAATGGGCAGGAGCCCGCACGTTCACATGTGGGGCAGGATCGTGTCCAGTTTGGCAGCACGTTAAGCAACCAGGACTGGGTCTGCTCATAAATCTACCCAGAAATGGGTATTCCTGCGTCGCTGTGTGCCAGAGGCCCCATCCCGCAGACAAGGAGGCTTCCAGTTTCCAGGTAGTGCAAACCCCTGGAGTTACTGGGATGTTTTGTTACAGACGTGGTTTGGACACGGGGCAGTTAGTTCTGTCCATGTCAGGCATGTCCAGGACTTGTTAGGGGTCATCTTTTGGGTTAATGGGGTTAAATGACAGCACGTCCCCAATGGCTATGTGACAGCAGGGTAGCTGCAGATAGCATTGGTGATTAGTGTAACAACATGCCACTAAAATCAGGATTATTACAGTGCATTCAAAGTGTGAAGGTACTCACACTGCCTCCGCCCGGGATGTGTTTGATATTATCCTTTGAGCCACACCTGGATTGAACGCTGCTAAAGTCCAGCTTCTTATTAATTATCTGCACCTTTGGTAGCCAGAAAAGAGTCATTGCACGTCACCAATAGCTATCTGATGGCAGGGTCGCTGCAGATAGCATTGGCAGTTTAGTGTACACAACATGCCACTTATCATAAGAACTATTATAGAGCATTGAAAGTGTGAAGGTACTCACACTGCCTCCGCCCGGGATGTGTTTGATATTATCCTTTGAGCCACACCTGGATTGAACGCTGCTAAAGTCCAGCTTCTTATTAATTATCTGCACCTTTAGTAGCCAGAAAAGAGCGTGAGAAACAACATGACCATCTGCAGCTTGACCATGTGTTATATCCCTAAACCAGGAACCTGCCTAACAGTGCCGGGAGCGAAAAGGAGAATCTCGGCCTTGCTGCACGGATTTGTCTGCTCCTGGGCTGCAAAGTGAAGATGGAGGTGGGCAGGGTAGAGCTGCAGACCGGACAGGCCGGGGTGGTGATGCAGCCCTGGGTCCCAGGCCACAAACACCAGCCAGGAAGCCAGCTCAGCCCGGGTCCTGCCGCTGCCCAGAACGGGAACTCGCTGGGCAGCAAACGCGCGGGAAGGCACCGCTGGGAGGCACCGGGGCTCGGAGACTCCTCCAGGGCTTGGAGACTCAGCTTCTGCAGAGCCAGTGCAAGGAGGAGGGATGGAGCTGACAGAAAAATCCCCTCCCAGCTCCAGCTCCCGTGCCAGGCACACCTGGCCTTGGGCAAACAGGTGCTGCTGGCCGGGCTGGGGAGCAGGAGCTGCGTGCCCAGCATTGGGAGAGGACACCGAGCTCTGCCCTGCTCAGGGCTCACACTCCTTCCACAGCTACCAAGAGGAAGCCAGAGCTGCCAGGGATGCAGCCCCAGGCCCCCATCCCAGGGATGCAGCCCCATCCCAGCTCTGTGGCACATTCCCAACGCCGTCTCCGCTGGGAGCAGGCTGGGAAGGGCTGGGGCCACACGGGAACCACGGGCCCTGCTAACCACACCCTCCAGCCCCAAAGCCTTCCCTCCACACGTGGATCTCTGTGCTAACAAAGCCGGTTCCACTCCGGGCTTGTTTTCCCCACTGGTTGTGTATGGAGTGACCTCAGGCATCGGAGCAGCTCTTCCAGACAACCCAGGGGTGAAGACAACCCCTGCTCCTTCCCCACACGCCCTGGAGTGGCTTTACAACTCCCACAGGTGTAAATGCAGGTAAAAACCCACAGGTCTGAGCCTGTGTGAAGCACGGCCCTGTGAGAGGGACCAGCAGTGTCACATCCCTGGGCACAGACACTCGTGGGTGGCACCATCCCCAGAGCTGAGCGGGCACCTCGCCTCCATCCCAGCACTCCAAGCCCGGCCTGCTGCTGCCAGGAGGGCTCCCTGCTATGCCCTGGCTCTCCAGCACCAGAAGCACCACGGCTGGCGCCAGCAGGAACTTCCAAGTTCACGTCCACTAATGCCACAAATTGGGACCCAGCTCTGCCAGACCAGGCTTTGCCAGAGCAGCACCTGGTGATCCAGCGACAACAGGAGTGCTCGGGCCATGCGGGAGCACCGGCAGGGACGTGGCCTGGCTGGCTCCTGGCGTGTGTGCCCCGCGTTCCTTTGCTCCCCTGGGCTGGGATCTCCACGGAGAGCAGGCTCCAAACCCATTTCTGACAGCCTAAAATCGAACGTGTGGCACCAGCCCCTTCTGCTCCAGCTGCCACCATTCTGCTGAGAGCAGCCTCGAGTCCTACAGAATCCCCTGCAAAGCATCCAGCCATTCTACCCTGCAAAGAGCAAGGAATTGTCCCAAATTCAGCTGTTCTTACTCTTTCAGTAACAACAACAGAGAAGCAGAGAGGGAAAAAACCAACTTGTAAAAGCTGGATTAAAAAGAACAAGCAAATAATTTAACTGTTTTCCAGTAAACAAGGGTTCCTTCTAAAATCCCTGGAGAACAGGGTTTGTGGGGGTGGGAAGAAAAACCTATGTCTTGTGCTAAGTGGGCAGGAGGGCTGAGCCCCCAAAAAGGACACTGCTCATGTGCTGCTGTCTCGTGACCAAGAGCCCTGCTCAGGCTCCAGAGCCCCCCTGGATTGTGGCACAAAGCCAGTAAATGGCCAGCCACGGTGGAAAACGCCTGGAAAGGCCAGGGAAAAGCAGGCTGCCATTTCAGAGGATGCAGAGGAGCCAGCTCAAAGCCTCCCCCCATGCCAAAGAGGAACATTCACAGCCACCGAGGCACCTGCTCACACAAAATGCCATGCACAGCACTCAGGGAATGTTTGTTGTGGCTCTGCAAAGTCTGGAGCCAGGCAGTGTCACCCCAGGGCAGGCAGGGTCCCCTGCCAGGCTTGCAGAATTTAACCCGAGACCCTCATTCCCAAGCACTTGGAGCCCAGAGGTCACTTTGCTGCTCGTGAAACAACTTTCCTGGGAGTGCAAAGTGGTTGAAAGGACGGAAGAGCCACCAGTTCTGGCCGTGCCACCCGGCACCGTGCAGCCAGACAGCGCCCGATGGCACAACACAACCCGAACCCTTGCCAACACAGCTGGATCCAAAATCCCAGTGTCTGGAGAAACGTGGGGTCCGAGCCTGAGACCCTCAGAAGGAGGAGACAGACCATCCTGTCCTCTCCCTCAGTGCTGGAGGGACTGCTCCAGGCACCGTGTGGGATTCGGAAACACAGCCCTGACCCTGCAGGTCACAGCCTGCTGTCCCTACCTAGACACCACCAGGGAACGTCCCTCCCCTGGCAGCCGCTCCCCGAGACCCACACCACGAGCTCTCCACGGGACAGCTGAGCTGCACTAAGCCAGGCAAGGAATTCCAGGCCAAGCATCCAACCCAAAACCTTTCAAATACACCAGAGTCGGGCTGGAGCCCTGCCCACTGCTCCAGGGAGGTTCTCCCATCCCGGCTGGAGCGTCCAGCACCCGCTGTCCCCACAGACAGGCCCCTGGCAAGCAGAGTCCGTGTTTACCTTGCCACCTCCGGGCTGGTGCTTCAGGTTATCAGTGGAGCCAATTTTGGACTTGACGTTTTTCAGGTCGGGCATGGGCGCGGCCGACGGCTGGACGCGGGTCTTGGCAGAGGCGGGAGATTTCGGTGGGGTGCGAACCACTGCCACCTTCTTGGGCTCCCTGGCTGGTGGGGTGGGCAGAGAGGGGGTGCGGGAACGGCTGCCTGGAGTCCCGGGGGAGCCGGGACTGCTGTAACCGCTTCTGTCTCCAGACTTTGGCTGCTCACCTGGGGTTTGCAGACAGGACAGCGCGGGTCAGAACCCTTCCCTGCTCCCTGCTGCCCGTGGGCGCCGCTCTGCCTCGTCCCAGAGCCCACCCGCTACTCCCAGTGCAGGGGGAGGGTGGTGGCTGCACTTTCTTCCACTCCATTTTGAAGGAAAAACTGCGATTTAAAGGCAATTTCCTAATATCCCCGAAGGAAGATGGTCTCCATTGCCTGGATCATCAGTAAGACTCCCCACCCGAGCGTGGCATGACGAATTATGGACAAAAGACACTCAGAACCACTTTTCTATTAGAAATTTGGAAGCACTTTCACAAAATTATTTTCTGTAATTAACTGAAGCTGATCGCTGAGCAGCTTAGCACTGTCCCCAGTTTGAAAATGAAATGAAAGAAGAAAAGAAGACCCTTAAACATCACCTTTCTCAGTCTTTGCTGCTGCAGGAGGTGGTTTTTTCTGCTCCTTTCTGCCTGTTTAGTGAATGAGAAAGATGCTTAAACATAATAAAGCTGGAAAATTAATTGATTTAAGGTTTTATGCATCTCTGGTTAAGTATGAAATATATGTATATATCCAGTGAAATGCACGATTTTAATGGAAATTCACAATGCCTGATGCTTTCTGGGGTTTTCTTCTCTGAGCATAATGGGCTAATCTCCATTCCTGTAATCGAAGAATTGATCCTCTTGCCCCTGGTCTTTGTGAAATATTGTCAGAGAGAAAACGAGTAAACGGATTAAAAAAACGGAGCTGCCTAAATCTTCCAAATTTGAGGAAATCCCACAGGATAAAGCAACTGCCCTCTCCTACACACTGGTGACTGTATGAACAGAGGGGACTGAGCAGCACCTGGAAAGGCTCGATTCAGAGGGATCATCCCTGGCTCTGCACCCCAGCCCCAGGGGAGGGCTAAGTTTGGTCAGCAAAGCTCCCCCGGAACTACCCAGCAGCACCACCCAGTCACCGGCACGCGGCTCCCACCATCACCTACCGGAGCTGGGAGGGGTCTTGGGGGCCGTGGGGGTCTTGGCCGGGATGCGGGTGGCGTTGGTGGAGTTCCTCTGCGCCTGCCCCGCGCGCGCCGTGCCCGTCTTGGAGCCACCCCTCGCCTCCGGGCCCTGGGGACACAGCGGGGACGTCAGGGACAGGCGTCACCCCTCGGGATCAGAGCACACGAGACCCTCCCACCTCCTCCCCTGGAACGTGCCCGTTCCCACCTCGTGTCCCACCCCCGCAGCCAGGGCACAGCCCCTCCCGGGACCTTTCCCAGGTGAGCCCCCGGCTGCAGCCGCACCATTCAAAACACACTCACACCCGGTTTAGCCACACCTCAGGCCTCTACATTTCATCCTTTGGCTTCCCCTGTTCTGCTAAAATTTTGCGCTGAAGATAAATTAATCTCAGCATCTGTGACTGGCACAGGGTGCCCAGAGCAGCTGTGGCTGCCCCTGGATCCCTGGCAGTGTCCGAGGCCAGGCCGGACAGGGCTGGGAGCCGCCTGGGACAGTGGGAGGTGTCCCTGCCATGGCAGGGGTGGCACTGGATGAGGTTTAAGGTCGTTTCCGACCCAAACCATTCCAGGATTCTACGGTTCTGTGTGAGCTGCCCTCCCTGTGCTTCCCCTCGCCCTGGGTGTATTTATGTGACTGAACACCACAAAGGGAAAGGCTGCGAGGCTCCTTCCCCTGCAGGACCAGCTGCGGATGTGCTGCCTTCCCTCCTCTGTGCAGCACCTGCCGCTCTGGCACAGCCCAAACTCGTCTGCTGCTTGCAGGAACACAGAGCTGCAGACAAGGAGGGCACGAAGGGAGCTGGGAAGGCCTCGGGGAGAGCAGGTCCCCCCTGCAGCAAGGAGCCCGCGTGCCCTCGGTGCCGGTTCCTCCTGGCACGGCAGCCAAGCCTGGCCTCGCCGCGGCAGGCAAAGGGGAAGCACATCCCACCCTCTCCGTGGGACAGGGGAGGACTCGGCCGAGCTCCACCGGCCAGGAACGCCTTCAGGCGCTGCCCCGGGCCTCTGTGACAGCCCTGCCCTTACCTGGGCTCTCTGCGTCCCTGCGGGCCCGGCTGCGGCAGGACAGGCTCGGGAGGCGCGGGCAGGGCTGCGGGGGTTCGGAGGGGCTGCGAGGTGTCGGAGGGGGGGGATGGAGCCGGGGGCTTTGGCAGGGCAGGGTGAGGGTTTCTTGGACATGGAAACGAAATAAAATGGGAACAAAAACAAAAAAAAAAAATCAGCATGGGAGGGAAACAAAATGGGATCGGCGACGTTAAATAGGATTAGAAGGTGCAATACAGAGCTGGGTGTGGGGCAGGCGATGGCTGGGACTGCCGGGGCAGTGCATAGAGAAATAACCAATTCCAGTGTTTGAAAATAATTCTATCCCTCATCTTTAACTCTTCACTCACTGAATTTCCCCTCAGCTTGTCCATTATCCTACTCAGGCACTAACCAGGGTAATGGCCAGCTGAGCTAAACCTCCTCCAAATTTCCAGTGTGACAGACATTGTTAAACTTCTGGAATTTACCCATTATTAAACTCTGTTCCTCAACCAGAATACAACACAGCATCTTTTTGGGGGGTTGTCCCGTGCAAGCCGGGAGCTGGATTTGATGATTCTTGTGGATCCTTTACATCTCAGGATATTCTATGATCTGCAAGGCCTAGATTATTTAATTTAATGTTTTAATTACATGTTTTGCTCTTTTCACAGTTATGCTTGTCCCCAGTGCACTTTTGAGTCTGCCCCAAGGTCAGCTGCTGCTTTCCAGTCCTGGGCTGAGAAAATGATTTCTCCAGCCACCCACCCAACCCCACGAGCCAAGTGTTTGATTTAGATTTGGACCATTTCCTGACCCTCAAAGAACCCATGGATTGCACCATCCAAACCCAAGGGAGGGAAGAAAAAATAAAAACACTCTTGAAAACAAATGGAAAAATGGAACATGATGGGAAGGTTTTCTAAGAGGCACAAGAGCAGGCCAGGAGGGCAGGAGAGGAGCCAGGAACATGGACAGGTGTCACCCCTGGTTTTGTTTTTTAGCTTACCTTGGGTTTCTTTTCATCGGCTTCGGTCCCTTCCTTGTCAACACGACCTGACAGATGGAAACACACAGTTACACCTCTTGGGACTGGTCCTAAACTCCAGAGATGACACCACACTGCTGGGGGTGTTCCCTGTCCCTGCTCTCCCTTAAACTCAATACTGTTCTTAGAAACAGGACACAGTCGCGGTTCCTCGCAGAAATCCCTCCACAAACACATTCCTTCTGGGTTAGCAGATGATCCCGTGTTAGTCAGCACTGGGGAGCAGACACACCAACGAGGTTTGTGCGAGAGCATTTCGCGCAGATTTCCACCCAGTTCCTGCAGGATCCATCCAGTTTAGGACAGAAAGTTCCCTTCAACCCTAAACATGAGTCTCTGGAACGCCCACTTGTTCTAACAATCGTATAAATAGGGACTCAAGCTGAAGGAAGCCCCAGTCCAGCAGCACCATGATCTCATTTAAGGGGGTTGTTCAGCTGGCGTTGCAGAGCACTTTTATCACCGGCTGTTGTTAATTCCCATCTGTCCTGACAGGCTCCTGCCTCCCAGCACAGCACCCCTTCCACCTGGGTCAGTCTAATTAGGAGATCAAAAATGGGGAGGAGATAAAGTTTGAACTACAAGGCACTCATAACAAAGCCCTTTTCCCCCCCATCTTCAGCTGATTGGGAGGAGAAGCTGCTGATACTGTCCCCAGTGTTTGGAAATTTGTCCTGAGGGATCAGCCCTTTCCCAGTGACAGGACGATGTCGTTAATGCAGCCCTGCCCCACCCCAGAGCTGCTGGAGGCACCGCCCCTCCCAAATTCAGTTAAACTGCGCACTGGAGCAAGGCTGGAGCCAAACAGCCACCAAGCGTCTCTGTCTTTGAAAGGAAAGACCATTAAATAATTAAACTTCTCCTACTGAATCAGAAGCTGGCTGGCTCTGGGCAGTGCATCCCCACCCCGCCGTGGTTCCAGGCTCCAGCGCAAGCCATGCCAGTGCCCTGCAGCACACGAGCAAAGCCTCCCGCTGCTGATCCCAGAGGGAACAACGAGAAATGTGTTATGAGCTTTAGCTCCAGTGGAAAAAGCTCCATCAACAATTTCTTTGTGAGCCCCGTGCAGCAAAGAGCCGCAAACCAGAGCAGCATTCCCAGGCTAATGGGAGCAGCCAAGCCAGCCTTTGGGATCCGGCGGGAAAGGCAGAGCTTCCCCAGGACAGCCCCTGGAGAGCCAGCGCTGAGGTGCAACACGGGGAGACACCAGCGTGTGTCCTGCTGCCCTGGCTTGGTAACAGCTGGCAGCTCCACCTGCCTTCGGCCACTGAGCTGGGCCCTCGGGACCTTCCTGAACCCGGGAGAGGTGGAAAACAGAAAGGAAAGGTCTAAGGGATGCTCGTGCATTCAGTGGTGAACCCAAAACTTTACCCAGGCCTGCCCTCCCAGCCCAGCCCAGCCCCACACACTGTTTAGATGCCTCCAGACAAACAGGCAGCTCCTGCTGAACCCCCAAACCCAGCACTGTGCTGGCACGCCCAGGGACACCCCATCCAGAGCTGGGATGGCAGCAGGATGCTGTGGAAGAGCAATGGACATGCCTGGCAGTGAGAAAAGGTCCTGCTGGCTGCAGACCGTGCCTCCAGCAGCAGTCGGTAGCGGATATTTAAGGGGAAAGTACAAGAAACAGGATCAGTATGGGGGCTTTTCCATGGTTAGACCTGCCATCCTTGCCTTTTTCCTCCTCCCTCCTCTTTAGGAAAGCCAATTCCAAGAGTTATTGGATCAGACATGCAAACCAGATGGCACGTGTCCTGCCGGAACAAGCCGCACACGCCAGGTTAGCCCCACTCCAGCATGCCAGAGCCACGTCCATCCGGTCCTCGTCTTCTCTGGGAAGGTGCCAGGTGGGAGTTAAGGCACCCACCCAACAGATCCAAGGAAATCAAAACAAAAACAGGTGAAAAAAGCATGATTAGGGACACGCCAGCACCATGCAAGGGACGCGGAACCGCAGCGCAAGGGTCTGGCAATCCAGTCCAGGATTAAATAAAGAGGGAGGGGCAGGGAGGGAGCAGCAGCGTTGTAGATCAGTCACAGCACAGGTCCAGGCCATCTCCAAGCAGCAGGAGTCGAGGTGGCAGCAAGCTGCGGTGCTGGGTCAGGCAGCCTCGTCGGGAGCCAGGCGAGCCCAGGGCAGCAGCAGGAGCACACACCTTTGAGCAGAGGGACACGGCTGGCCCTGTCCGCAGCCAGGCCACTGGGCTTCCTCCTGGGCGTCCGGCGGCCCCCTGCATCCAGCACAACCTCTTCCGAAGGAGCGTCTTTGTCCTTCACATCATCTTCTACCTCAGCAGGGAGTCTGGCTGTTTCTAGCACGGGCCCAGAATCTTCTCCCTCCTTGGGCTCAGCCTCTTTTTGGGAGACACTTTCAGACGGCTCTGATGGGGTCACATCTGGGCCTCCTTCTCCCCCCAGTGGCTGTCGCTTCTCCTCTTGGTCCTCTCCTGCTTTATGTGACTCAGCTTCAATCAGAAGTGCCTCTCCTGGGGCGTCTCTGAGGACATCTTTGGACTTGTTTTCTCCATCATGTTCTTCACGAGTCTCCTTGGCTGCTGCTGGACACAAGCCCCTTTCAGGTCCCAGTGAAACACGCTGATCCACAAGGGAAGGCAAACCCTGCTCAGAAGTTTCATCAATATCCCGGTCCTCATCTCCCTCCCGGCCGCCGGAATCTTCTTCTAACGGGGCTCTGGCACACAAAGGAGATGGTCCATCTTTACGGGCACCCGTGCCACCTGCTCCTGCCAGACCCTCCGTGCGCACGCCACAGCCCAGCTCTGGCTCCACACCGACGCCTTCTCTGCCTCCCTGAGCCCACAACTCACTGCTGCCTTCGGATGCTCCGGAGCCTTGGTACATATCCAGGGGTATTGGGATGGTGACCTCGATTCTGGTGGGAGCCACTGCCAGAGCCTTTGTTTCCCGCGACAGAGGCGGCTGCGGAAGCCCCTCTCCCTGCTCTGGGGGCTGGCTGGCACCTTTTACTGCCTCTCCCACACGCTCCTGAGGGCCAGGCTGGAGCTTTGGAGAGCTCGGCTTGCCTGGAGTTGAAGACGTGGGGTATGAAGCATGGGCAAGAGATTAGCACAGGCATGTCAAACATCATGTACCATGAGAGATTCAGGATTTCTGCTGACAATCGAGAGAGAAAAGCAAGTCCCACCCCGCCCCTGAACAGACAACTCGCTCCCACAGTGGCTTTTGCCTTTAAAGAAACTCTGATCCCCACAGGAATCAGGAACAGCGACAGCCACGGCCTGTGGGAGACCAGATTCCAGCCTGGACCCGGCTCGGAGGTGGCCGGGTTCACCCTGCGCTCCATGAGCTGGTTTAGCTGTAGAGGTTTCCAGAAGCCAAGAACATTCCCGTTTTCCCTAACACCACCACTGGACCATCAGTTTGCTGGTCAGTGCCCACCTCTTCTTGCCTCAAGGGCCAGAGCTCTGTCCTCCTTCCTGACCTTTTGAGCGCTGATCAGATAAAGAGCCTAAATCAGAGCCCTGAGATGACGACTGTGGCTTTGGTAGAATAACAAACAAGACTGAAACAAGAAAAGATGAAGTCAAGACCGACTTGGTCTTTCATCAGTGTCCTCCCCATTTTAAGAGAATATCACAGTTAAGTGAGACAACCACACAAAGACCTCGTATGTGACAGCTGAAAGATCCCAGGACAGGAGAGAAAGGGCTTAGTAAAAATCTGGTGAGAAACAGCACTAAAGCCAGGGCAGGGAGAAGAGAGAGCTTCAACCCCCCCCACTAGCAATCCTGATTTCTTTTTTATAGTGGTGCCACTATTTCATATATAGAAGAGCTGACAGTCCAAAAACCACTGGCCAGGGAAGTAAAGGTTTTACTCTAATTGCAGGGAGCAGAGTGCACAGAACTGTGCTCATCTGTGTGCGGAAAGCAACAACCTGAATTCTGCCCTGAGCTGAGAAGGCAAAGACCTATTTACTTCTGTAAAAGACATGGATGTCTAAACGCACTAATGGAGCCACGAGGAGGAAAGACACTGCCCACCTGGAGGGATTTGTTGTGTTTCCTGCACAGGAAACTGCTTCACAAAATGGCTTTTCACTAAGATTTTAAACAGCTCACTCATTTAGGGCTGTGGTGCACAGTGCAGGCAGGACAGAAACATCCCGGGGAGTCTCAGCCCCTAAGTCTGCCCCACTGGGGGCTTTGGGAAAACCAATTTTTCATCAAGTCTGAACTGAGCAGAGTCAAGAGAAGCTTTGCAGGTAGCCAAATGGTCCCTGGATAATTTTCGGCTCATCTAAGCAGACACATAATTAATGCTGTGAGAACGCTCGCAGCCCACTGTGCCTGGCTCTGTCACTGACATTCCCCAAGACTGGGATGAGGAGAAAAATCCCATAATGTTAAAGTCAGGGTGTCAGTGAGTAGGTTTGAGTCATGTTTCACATTAGAAAGACACAGTAATTAAACAATGCACTAGTTTCATGCGTGGCACGCAGGACCCACGCTGCCTCTGCTCAGTCTGAGCGGTTCCTCTGGCCACGGCACATCCCAGCTCTGGCCCTCAGCTCTTCCAGCCTGGAGAATGCCCTGGTTTTGCAACTGGACAAACGAGCACCATGACTTTGGCCATCTGAGAGGGAACTCTGGTGCATGAGAAGCTGCAGCTCTCTGAAATGAGTGCGTTGGAACATTCCAAGCGTGTACGACCCTCCTCTGCCAGGAGCAGGGAGAACGGCACAGCTGCTGTGCAGGGCAGAGCATTTCCTCACAGAACGAAATTCCCGAGCCACCACCAACCAGCTGCACACGTGGGCAGCAGCAGCTGGTCCCAGTGACGGACGATTCACCCACCTTGAGTGGCATCTCCTGCAGCGTGGTCCTCCAGGCTGGGAGTGGCTCCTACGCCCGCCTCTTCAGCTGCTCCCAGGTCGGAGAAAGAAGGGGAAAAACACCATCAAAGTTAAGTTTAAGAGTTAAGTTTAAGCAGGTGCCTGGAGAATGAATTCACCTCCCTGCCGAGGCTGCCCATCAGAATGGGCAGGATCTCTGCTGTACCACGAGCAGAGCGGTATCAGAAAGGAAACCTCCCCACACTGCTGATGGATCTGGGCAGATCTGTTCAGCCTGTGCTGCACAGACCAGAGCGTTGTTTCACCAACTTCCACATCCTAAATGGCAGGTTAGTACAAGCTCTTCCAGGCAGAAAACAGGCTGTTAAGGAACAAGGAAACTTGTGGATTTAAATCCCTCTTCTACCCCACCTGGCCTTTACGTGGCCAGCAGCACTCCCACGAATGTCTCTTACCTGAGCTCACCTTCTTGGTGTCAGTGACCAACCTGTGAACCCTGCCAAGGCTGTGTGAGACCAGTGATCCCAAGCCTGACACAAATCTAGAGAAATCCTGACTTTCCAGGACTACTGGTACATCAGAGAAGCATGGTTTTCTTCACAGTGATGATGGTTTGTCTCCATCAGCATTTTTTCTGTTTATTCTATGAGTACTTTCAAACCAGCTTAAACAATTATATTTGTATGTCACAGTTCTCCAGTCAAACTAGGACTTTCTCTGTTTTCCCCATTTTTTTCCAAGCCATTCAGGACACACACTGGTTCCCTGGGACAGTCAGATCTTGCACCAGAGCCTCCGTGTTTCAGCCCAGGGCTCCACCAGCAGCTCAGGGACTGGATGCAGGACAGAAATTTCACTGCCGTGAGTTTGTTTCAGTGTTTGGCACTGGCAGAAGCCCTTTTCCACCCACTACCTTTCTCAGGTCCTGCCTGACGCTTCCAGGGAAAGCCACTGGCTACGGCACAGGGGACACATCCTCATTTTTGCACACAGACCTGCCCTCCCAGATCCTGCTCTCTCACACGCAGCACTGCCACAGTCACTCCCTGCTCTGCCTCCGAAAGGCCCCATCCTTGCCTGGAAAACCAGGCCCAGGTGCAGTGATTCCCCACAGGGCACTCAGGCTGAATTAGTCACTTCACTTCCTCTGCATTATCCTTAAAAGCACTGCTGCAGTGGCCTGGTTTTCACCTGCCACTGCAAAGACACCCGCGAGGGCCGGGCAGAGCCAAGGGCTGCAGGGCAGGCACCGAGGGGCTGCTGGCACAGGGGCAGGAACGACCCGGATCTGCAGGTAGAGCCTGGAGGTGGGAGCCAAAGCCACCACAGAGACACCAGACAGAAGGATTGTCAGATGTGGAGCAGAGAAAGAGAGAAGAAAAGGCTGCGAGTTTCCCCCAGGATGGGGAAGGCAAGAGGACAACTTAAGTGAGGAATTATTTGGAGAAGAAGGAAGCAGCGTCGGGAGCAGTGTCCCTGTGAGAGGTTTTGTGGTGTTGTCTCACAGCACCGACCAGTCCAGCTCTCTGCTCTGTCTGCATCAAGAGATGAAGCTGCACCTTGGTCTCCCTCACCTGTGGTTCCTTCTGGGATCTCCCCGTGCTGTTCCGCACCACCCTGATCCTCGTGGTCTCCTTCCTCCACTAAAGGTGCTGTGGCATCTGAAAAACAACACAGCTTTCACACAGCTGCTGAGAGGCAAAGCCCTCTGGAGGCCACGACGTGCCTGAAGAACTTTCTGCTCAGAGAAGCACTCGGCTCCCTCCCTTGAGCCAGCGGAGCTTGTGGAGGGAACAACCAAGCAGGCCACAGCAAAGCCAGAACCACAGGGGCACCGTGAGCTGCCCCCTGCCACACAATGGGCCACGACGTGCTCCCTATGCTTCTGAGGGCTTTGCCTTTTTGTCCAAAAATCCACAGCTAAAAGCAGCCACTGGTGCCTGACAGACAGGCACAGCGATCCTGCATGGGGACACGGCTGGTCTGAGCAGGACAGAGCAGCTCCCACGGGACACCTTCACAACACACCCCAGTGTGGCTGCGTCGTGCTCTGGGACAGACAGACACCTGGCTTCACCTGCCAGAGGGGAGTCTGCTCATCCTGACTGCCTCAATCCAGCTG
The DNA here is from genome assembly GCA_013389985.1 of Dryoscopus gambensis. Taxonomy (NCBI): domain Eukaryota; kingdom Metazoa; phylum Chordata; class Aves; order Passeriformes; family Malaconotidae; genus Dryoscopus; species Dryoscopus gambensis. The sequence goes on from WEIT01003534.1 coordinate 485,733, forward strand.
GAAAGCAGGATAACATCCCCTCCTGCACCAGACACATTTTATGTCCCGATTTCTCGAGGCACTTTCCAGACAATCAGTCAGCCCACGCCTCCAGTGGGACAGGGCTGGGACTGCTCAGCATCTCTGCCCACCCTTCCTTCCTTTCAGAACAATTTTGCAAGCTAAAGCCTCTACCTCAAGTCTCCAAAGGCAGACATTTGGGATTAAAGCAGCCAGAGGAATGCAAAACGTGAAGGTAATTACAACAGTGAACAAGGCTCTGGACCATTCTGGAACTGGCGTCTTTCTACCCACAAGCATTCAGGACTCGGGGAGCACCGTGACACAAACCTGTGCCACACAACACAGGACTGCACTGCCGGGACCTTGCAGTGCCCGTGTAAGAAGCCTGCAGGAAACAAACCACAAGCAACCTCCTGAGGTGAAATGAACACTTCACCTTTCTTGCTTTCCAGCCCACTCTCTGCCTTTAAAGCTCATTATCTCATTCTGCAGCACGGCAAACACCACCGGTGACGAGACTAACGAAGAGCATTTTCTCCTCCTGAGAAACCCCACCAGGACACGGCACCGGGAAGTCTGTGGCAAGGTTTACCACGACCCCAACCATCATGGTTTCAAAGCAGAAAGTCAAAGAGCTCCCACCTTCCGTAGTTGGGGTGCTCTTAGCATCAGATGTTTCAGAAACAGGCTCATCCGATCCATCATCGACTGGAATCTGAAGGGGATAGCCTGGAAAACATTCAAATACTTACAACAAGTCCTTGGCTATGAACTGGGGCCTGGGGCTTACCGACTCTGATTGCCCAGATCCACAGCAGGAAGAAGCTGCAGCTGGACAGTAAAAACCACCTGAACTAAAAGCAAGCAAAGCGTGAAAATGCCAACCAAAAGCACCAGTGTCACCACCAAAAGGAACAAGCAGAAACCCACCAGCAAAAGAAAAGCCCAGTGAACTGGACAGGCAGAAACAGCAAAGCATGGCACAAGCAGGCAAGGAGACCTCAGCAACGTAAGGAGGAAAGATGTGCAGCTTCTGAGTCACTGTTGTCCTCTCCCTCCCAGAGCGGGCTGAGCACTGCCAGGACTGCAAACCAGCCCGTGTTTGTAACACGGCCAGTGCAGGACAACATTCTGTGCCAAGAGGTGGTGGCAAAAGTCTTCTGGAAGAGCAGGGCAAGAGGCACAAGTCTCCTCTCAGCAAGGGTGCGGGCAAATCAAATAATGAGAGCTGGAAAAACCGATTTGGAAAAGAAGAAGCGAAATCCCTGGGAACCTGAGATGTGTGAAACAAGCTGAGAGGAGCTATCGGACCGCAATGCGCTACTGAGCCCGGGATGAATGGATGCTGTGGATTCTCTCCAGGACAGAGCCCATCCATTTATCTGGTGTAAGAGGTGTCCACAGCACCTCAAGGAAAGGAAATTAAGATGATGCTTATGTGGAGCATAGCCGGGAGTGAGTCCCAGCAGGTTTGCTGGCGCTATGCGGGTTTCCAAGCTCAGTTGTGGAGCATGGCGGAATGAGAAAGGAAAAGCTTCTGGAGAAATGCAGGTCTGAAATATGGTGAGGAAGACTGTGGCATGGCCCCCACTCCCAGAGCTCTCTGTTCAGTTGTCCCCGGGTCCCTGGGCAGGTGAGGAAAGCAGGCAGCAAGCAGCATCCTTGAGCTGTGACCCCAAATAAAAACAGTGCTGTGTTTTCATAGCAAACTGAGGAGTGACCACAAACACACACTTGCAAAGCTGCAGCAGTGGGATCACCCCTAGTCTGGATACCAGGGGTTTTTCTGCTCGTGCTGGACAACGATGTCCACGAGCAGCATTTTCCTACGACTGTGAATGCCAGAGCACCTTGTGGGCTCCCCACGGCGCACTGGCTGCAGCCAGCTGATCCACAGTGTCCTTCCACACACACAGACGGCTGTCCCCAAGGACCCCTCGCACCACCACGCTGTTCTCCCTCGCCCCACTTAGCTCAGCAGTGGGCCAGGTCCTTCCACCACCTCCTGGACGTGCTCACCTGACGAGAAATGTTTTTCCTGGCCAGGTGCGTGATCCTCCATCATGGTGATGTCCTGAGGCTGCTCTGCCACCTCTCAGCAAAGGTACCTGAAAAGGAGAGTAAAAACTAACACCCATTAGGCAAAACCTGACACAGCAGGAGCAAAGGGAAGGTCTGGTCATTCCTGCACAAGCAAAGGCATGTGCCAGTCACTGCATCCCTCGCAACAAACATATAGGCAACTCCTGCCAGCTGCATTCAAATTCCACCGGCATTTGAGACGTCCCAAGCAAAATGACCATCCTAGTGCACCCAGGACACTGCTCTGACACAGTTTTGCCCCAGGACATCCCTGGGATTAGCAGGCTAAGTGCTGACAGACTCCTGGTGCACGCTCCAAACTGCATTTCCCAGTTTAATCAGCCTCCCTGCTGGTGAGGTGTGATGCTGCTGTGGGAAGGGATGCCTTCCATCCCTGCAGACACACCCAGCAGGGATACACAGCTGCCACAATACACTCATCATCTTAAAAGCCATCCAAAAATGACATATGGGGGGAAACCAGGACTCTCCAGAGATGGATTTGGGGCTCTTAGAGAAGAGGGTCTCACTTGGTTGTGGCTGTGAGGGGACAGCACAACCCCTGCTTTAACCCCAACCCCTTCCTGCAGGGCTCAGAAAGCCCCACCACGGTGCAGAGCAAAGCAAACAGGGCTGGACACTGGGCTGGAAGCAGAAAGGTGCCAAACCAGAGTTGTTTTTCTAAACTGCATCGATCTGCAATAGGAAATGAAGTCTCCAACAACCATTATCTGCCCCACGACGCAGGGCCCTGCTCTCCGTGCTGGATGGACAGACAGTGCTTTTAGCTGGCTTCCTAAGAGCTGATATAATTACAGCCATTGGCAGTGATTAATAATCAGCTATTAGTGTGATCACATGTTTGCCATGACCGTCAGGGACGAATGAATCCAGCAAGGGAGCTCAGGTTACCAGCAGCAAGGAGTAAACTTGTGGTTTTGTCTGCTGGCAACAAATTAGCTGCATGTATGGAACCACACGAGAAATTTGAGGGCCAGTAACCAGATCTCTCACCCAGCTTTTTTTAAACCTTAGCAAGATGACTCTGCAATTTAATTACTGCCTTAGACAGCTACAAAGCCATTTGACAGGACTGGAGAACCAAGGAAGCTGGAGAACTTGACCTGGAATGAAATCACCCATAAAAATGGAGGTATAAAACAGGAAAGAATTAAGTATCTAATTTTTGCTCTAATTGGTGGGCCCCAATTATTTGGACATATGGCTGCCCTCCTCCCAGTGCTCAAAGGATCATATTGATTATATCCAGGCCTCATCTGGCTGATGCTTGATATTATTTACAGCACTGAAATACTACAATATGGTGTTAAGGCAGTGCAGGGGCCACAGAGGCAGCCTAGGCACAGACGTGAGTGTGAAATGACACAGAAATGTGCTGCTCTGGTGTGTCTGTGTGCGTGCACGTACACGGGGGTGACCTCTGCCCCAAACGCACGCGTGGGACCGGGCGCAGCAGCTTTCCCGAAGCCCTGCCCCGTCTCTGGCAGGGAGCCGGGGATGGCAGAAGCAGCTCCTGGCGATCCCCTCCCAGCCACCCTCTGTTCGCTACACACCTCCCAGCAGTAACACCTTCGCTTCCCAGCTGCACAGCCAGAGCAAAAGCTCACAGATCTGCCGTGCCGCACTCACATGAGGCTGTTTCCTTACTCTGCCTCCTTTCCTCCCTTCCTCCCATATGTTTTTTGGAGAAGGGCAGCTAAGGGTCTCCCCACATTTAGTCCTTTCTTGCCTCTGGACAGCAATTTCCCAGGGCACCATGCAGAGGGGGCTCCTTGTGGGAGGTTTATGCGCTGGCTCCATGGACACAGGACCTTCCGCCGCTCCGGCACGCAGGGCGCAGCCCTGGCACTGCAGCAGCGGCCGTGATTCAGCACAGGGCAGGCCTGGCTGTCACCTGCTTGCACCGACAGCCAGTGCCAGGGAGCACAAAGGAGCGGCCGGGGCTGTGCGGGGGAGCCGGGGATGCTGTTCTCTGCCTGTGCTGCTCAGGGACAGGCAGGGCCAGCCCCTGCTCCCACCATGGATGCAGCTGGGGGGGGCTCGGGGGGAGGCAGCCATTAATTTTTCAGAGACAAGAGAGAGAGAGAGAGCTGCGTTTCTGCTACACAGGAAGAAGCACGAGCGAAAGGCACGGAGGTCCATCAATAAAACACTCGGTGAGACCCTGGGAGCACCTCAAGCCCGGCTGCAGCTCAGGGAAGGCCCCGAGCGCCCGTTCACTCGGACGCGGGGCTTTGGGGCGATGCCTGGGTTGCTCTGCAGAGCAGAAGCATCTCCCAGCAGATGAAGCACGATGTCCTCCCTCTGCTCCCGCAGAGTCCCTCTGTGCCTGAGCCACCGTGAGCAGCGTCCGTGGTGCGGAACAAAACCACCTCCAGGCGGCACGAGCCAAGGGACAGGGAGGGAGGGAAAGTCTCAGCTTCACCTCGGGTTTTCACTCAGGTAATGAATTCGTATCACCAAAGAGAATTTAAATCTTATTAAAACGACATATTCTAGATTTGAATTCTCAAAGATGGTCTGAAAATTCTGAAAGAAGTCTATAAATGATAATCCTGTTTGTTTTTCCTTTTGAGTGGGGGAAGGGCGAATCCCTCTTAGGGAAAAACATAACATCAAGGGGAAAAAAAACTCTAAAATATTCTTAAAAGTGTAAAACCAGCCCCGCCTTGAAGCAATGGTTCAGTGATGCATAATTAGAGCAAAGAAAGCTGCACAAAGATAAACTTGAACAGCACCCTCTGCATGGCAGATAAAGCACAAACCCTCCAAAGAACCTTATCCATCCCCAGCAGAACTATTCTCCCTAACCAGGGACACTATCTAAAAAGCAACAGCCCATCCCATAATTAACAGCTCCTCTAAACCTCGAGTTTCCAGACCTGAAGCCTGCCTGGCGGGAGGAGAGGCCTTGGAGGAGTCACTGGAGCTGTGCACCCAGGCACCGGGAGCCAAAGGTACCTGGGAGGCAAAGTTTTGTCGCCAGGAGCAGGAGGAAGAGCCCGATCCCAGCCCAGCAGCAGCACTGGTGTTTGCAGCCCTGGGCCCCCGGCATCACCCGGTCTGCCCAGGAGCAGAGTTTAACTGGTGGGAGCCCGGCCAGCTCCTGCCAGCTATCCTCTCGTTCCAAGCCCCTGCTGTGGACAGGGACACCTTCCACTAGAACAGGTGGCTCAGAGCTCCATCCAACCTGGCCTTGAATGCTTCCAAGGATCACAGAATCCTGGAATGGTTTGGGTTGGAAGGGACCTCAAAGCCCACCCAGTGCCACCCCTGCCACGGCAGGGACACCTCCCACTGTCCCAGGCTGCTCCAAGCTCTGTCCAACCTGGCCTGGGGCACTGCCAGCGATCCAGGGGCAGCCACAGCTGCTCTGGGCACCCTGTGCCAGGGCCTGCCCACCCTCACAGGGAAGAACATCTTCCTAATATCTAATCCAAACCTACTCTGTTAGTTTGAATCCATTTCCCTTGTCCTGTCACTGCAGGCCCTTGTAAAATGTCTCTCTCCCCGTGTTCCCCGTAGATTCCTTCAGGCACTGGAAGGCCACAATTAGGTCACCCCAAAGCTTCTCTTTGTACCCAGCCCCACGTACAGCCTGCAGCAGCAATTCCTGCCCAGTCACGGACGGAGCACAGTCAGGACACATCCCTGCAGCACAACACCGCAGCAGAGCGCCCGTCCCGCAGCCATTTGGGAAAACCCCAAGAAACCCCACACAAAGCCTCCAGCACCCTCTGCCTGGGAAGATTCAGAGCCCAAATTAAGCCAGGCAGCCCAAACCCTTAATCCTTTGGCAAAAAGCTTCTCTGCAGTGAAAGGTAAAGGAACCCAGGGCTGCAAACAGTGCGAGAACACTGAGCGGAGCAGGGAGAGGGCGGATACCGAGCGCCCAGCCGTGCTGTGGGGCGCTCAGTCTGGCGTGGCCTGTGCCAGACAGCACTGTCAGCCCTGTCCCAGGGCAGCACCACACAGAGACAGCACTGTCAGCCCTGTCCCAGGGCAGCACCACACACAGACAGCACCACAGCCCCGTCCCAGGGCAGCACAGCACACAGACAGCACCACAGCTCTGTCCCAGGGCAGCACAGCACACAGACAGCACCACAGCTCTGTCCCAGGGCAGCACAGCACACAGACAGCACCACAGCTCTGTCCCAGGGCAGGACAGCACACAGACAGCACCACAGCCCCGTCCCAGGGCAGCACAGCACACAGACAGCACCACAGCTCTGTCCCAGGGCAGCACAGCACACAGACAGCACCATCAGCCCCATCCCAGGGCAGCACAGCACACAGACAGCACCACAGCCCCGTCCCAGGGCAGCACAGCACACAGACAGCACCATCAGCCCCGTCCCAGGGCAGCACAGCACACAGACAGCACCACAGCCCCGTCCCAGGGCAGCACCGCTCAGCCCCACGGCCCCTCCGCTGCCAGGGGATGCTGCTCCCACGGCGCCCGCCCAGGGGAGCGGCTCAGCAGCTGCCCCCCTCGCCCAGGCACAGCCCAGGGACGCGGCCCGGGACTGTCCCCGGGCAGAGCAGGGCAGAGCCTGGCTCCGCAGCGATGCCAACCGCGCCGGGATCACGAGGCCCGGGCCGGAGGCTCGATTTACACACACCCCGGTCCCAAAATAAATCGGCGTTGGCAGCGCAGTTTGCGGGTGGGTGCGGGGGCTCCTGGTGCACGTGGGTGAGAAAATACAGGAAAAGGGGCGTTTCAGCAGAAGGGAGCATCGCTTTGGGAGATACTGGCTGCCCTTGCACACTCCGGGACTCACCGGTGGGCCCGGCCGAGCGGCTCCGCCCTTCACGCCAGCCACAAAACACCCAAGAGAGCACCCAGGTAACTCCCAGACACGGCCAAGCAGAGCCTCTTGGCTATTGTCCTGTGCTCAGCATCTTCTTTCTCCATTATTTAATCAGAAAGGGCACAAAGCATTCACTCTTGTTATTGAAAATGAAAATTCAACAAACACGAGCTAAGCGTTACCTCTGAAAGGTGATCAAACACAAACAGGGCTTTAAAAAAAGCATCATTCCATCTGAATTACATAATTAAAACAGAGTGACAGCACCGTGAAACAACATCAGCCTGAAAGGCTGTTCATAATTCATAAGCAACTTCCTTTTCATCTCTTTGTGTACTTCTCCAAGTACTGTTTTTCCCAGAAGCCGACAGAGGAAGGAATATGGACGATGATCTCATTAATTGCAGGCACTAATATGCAGTGAGCTGAGAAATTACATGGAATTTCATGATATCTAGTCAAGAGGACAGAAAGACTTCCGTTAGGTTCAAAGACAGATGAATGCCTCTTGGAGCAATAGAACAGAGTTACAAAAGAAACTGCCTGAACAATGCATATTTTTTCTTTTTTCTCTCCACAATTTTTTCATATTTATTATAGTTTAAGTAACTCCTTGGAGGTCTGAAACTTTTGCCCCTTTCTCCAGGGGCCGGACACTTTACAAAGAGATGTGAGATGGGTTTGGATTCACAGCAGAACAGCTTTTGGGGCTCAGGAGTCTCATCACAGCAGTATGGACATCCATTTTCTTCTCCTGTCACTCCATTCCCTTGTCCAAAGTCCCTCTCAGGCCAACACAGCCCTTACAAACCAAACCTCTGACAGCCACGAGCTCTGTGAGCTGCTGCCAGGGGCCACCACGGGGGTCTCCAGAGCAGGCTCGTGGCCAGAGAAAAGCCAAGGAACACTCACATGCTGATAAGTTCCTCAGGGTTGTTGAGAATTAAACTAACAGAATTTGCCATCCCAAATCAGCTTAGGGCCAGTTCAGCAGCTGCCTCAGAGCAGGGTAGCAATTAGAGACCAGATTATCCAACACAAAAGCCCGGCCCACGGCCTGAGCTGCAGGAGATGGGGAGTGGGTTTGTCTGCACGTCTCCTCTCCGCCCAGATAAAAGGGCACCGCAACTGTGACTGCTCCACCTGCACCTCACCCAAAGCCCGAGCACCTCCACGTCCACCTGCAGCATCTCCTGTCACTAAAAGGATCTTCCTTCCTCGATCTTTCACCCCTTCTGGCTTTTGGCCTGGTTTATCTGACCAAGCCAAGCCCAACCTTTCCCGCCCCAGCGTTCCCCGTGAGCTCTTGGAGGGGGTTTAAGGGCAGCCACAGCCCAGGGAGGTGCTGGCACTCCAGATCACCCAGCTCATTCCATACTATGATGCAAAAATCAGGCTGTCCCTAAGTCCACTAACTTTAGCTAGATTAGAGCTCTGATCAGAAGGGCTTACGTGGCAGCAGGAAAGGAAGCAACAGCAGTTTTAAAGCCTGCCCTGTGTGTTCAGCAGGCTCTTTGTGAGAGAGGGAAGAGAAGCCTCTTTGGCACGGATTTGCCAGGCTGCCTTCGGATTTCTTCCCAACCCCCTGCTACCGCCTCTTGCAGTCATGCATTTCACTGAGCCCCGAGATGGTCGATGGGTGGATAAATTCCTCCTCCCCAAAATCCTGCCTGCACGGGAAGCCTTTAAGCAGTTGAACATGTAGAGCGGATCAAAGAGAAGGCAGATCTTATTTACCAGCTAATTCTCTTTGACTCTTCCCATCCCAGGCTGAGCCCAACCTGCTGCAAATCAGAGCATCTTCCCTGCTGCTGCAGGTTTTAAGGCGGGCTCGACAGCTCTCAGGCTTGTACCAATCATTATTTACTTACAGAAAATGCTGGAAGGCTGATATTCCCCCGGCACTGCCTTTCCAAGGCTGGGCTCGTGCCCAGATGTGGCTGCAACACCAGGCACGGCAGAGTCCTCGGACAGTGTCACAGACTGCTCCCCTACCCTGCTCCCCACCACCAAAAAGGATGGGGAGAGGGAAAGGAGGGAAAAAAAGTTCCCAAAAAATGCCACTGGAGTCTTAATGAATTGGGACAATTGATGGCACAACAGCTGTTCTGCCCCATCAAGTGGCTGCTTTGCCTTGGCTGGCAAACGACACCATGAGGAGGCAGAAATTGCTTTTCTGAGAGATTGCATTGCCTGAAGAAAGAAAATCAGGCATCCATCCCCGCTAACTGACGGCTGCCACGCTCCCCTGAGTCGCTCACGTGGAATTGTCAGGGATGTTCCCAGGATCAGCAGCAGAGGACAGACCCGCTTGCAGAGCAGGCCGGGGGACAGGGCCTGGCAGGGCTCACCTGCTCCGGGGACACTTGCAATCTAACAAACACAGGGCAGCTCGTGTGGCCAGCAGTGCCTCATGGTTATCACAATTTTCTTCATTAATACGAGGCCAGAAACAAGCTGACAGGACTTATTTCATGCTCCAGTGGGTACCACACCACCTCCCAAGGCAGGGACAGGCCGGCGGATACAGGATCACCCCATCTCCCTCAGCACAGCCCATCTGGGGGGCACTGAGCACCGGCCTGAGCTCCCAGGCAGAGCCCCTGCAATGCAATTCAGCCTCTCAAAGAGCTGAGAAACACCCCAAAAGTCACTCTGTCAGCCAGCCATACATGAAACACCCTGACAGGAACAGGGGGTGAAAACACCCAGCCCGGCTGCTGACAGCGCAGAGCGGAGCCCGCAGACGGGAGCCTCCATCGAGGCGTTGGCGGCAGGCCGTGAACAGCGGCCCCTCGGGAGCAGCTCTGCTGTTCCTCCTCGCACGAGCTCCATTTCACAACCAGAGCTCTGCAGCACGGCCCGAGCTGTAGGACCCAGCACGAGAACCAGGGCTCTGCTCGCCCCCGGCTCCGCAGGCTTCCCCAGGAGCGCACGGAGAGCAGCATCCGTGTGGGGCGCAGAGAGCCCTGCGGCCTGGCACAAGCCCCGGGCCACCTGCAGGGCGCACACACTGCACTGCTGAGGCTCGGTTAAATGTTCTGCATTTAACTGCAAAAGTTGCGGGGTCCCCTGCAAGGAAACCCCCCCTGCAGCACCGCTCTGCCTCCCTGCCAGCCTGGAATCCCTCCTGCCTTTGCTGCAGCAGCAAACAGCCAGCATTGCTGCGGCACACAGAGCCAGGGACAGGGCTGAGCCTCTCTGTGCTGGGAAGGGCCACAGCCTGCACTGCCCGGGAGCTGCTCCAGCCACCAGCCCCGAGCTGCACATCAGCTTCCCTCCCCGGGCTCTCCGCGGGCAAAGCCAGATGATGCTGCTGTGCCTGGTGCCAGGCTCAAATGATGCTGACACCAAGATGAGATCAGCGTGCAACCAGAAGCCTCATAAATTAAAGAGCATTTTATGAGAAGAAAACTTCACTTGACCTGTAAAAGGACTCAGAGGTTTGGGTGCTTGGCATCGCCTTTCACCTTAACCAAATCAGTAATGTCTGTGTGCGCTGCAGAACCACGGGAAGGGCCCAAAGTAGATACTCTGGCTTCAAACAGCAGTGTTTGACTGTGGAAAGATCAACAGAACGAGGCCCTCAAAAACTGGGCAGAGCAAGGCTGCAATTTGCCAAGGCGGGCTCAGATCACACTGCTTGGTCCTCCCTCTCTTGGACCACCAGCACTGCCCCAACACCCTCCAGGAGCTGGTTCCAGGCACTAACCCAGCAGACACCGAGCCCCTCACGAGCAGAAATTGCATGTGACAGTAGCACTGTGGGTCACCTCACCCTGCTTTTGGAGCAGCAACATGACAGAGGGGAAAGTGTGGGAGGCCAGTGCTGTGCCAGCCCCAGCCACCACCCAGCCGCACCTGAGCCCCTCCGGGTTTTGCCCCAGGCTTGAAAAAGACACTGTCGAGACACAAGGTATGTGTTTATTACTTACTTTGATCTCAGCTGCTCCTCTTTCTTTGATTTCACAGTGCTGACAACATTTGCTGCACCCTGACAGAAGTTCTGTGAATATTCAATGCTGCCACAGTAATGAAGATATTAAATATGAAAGATTCTTCATGCCACAGCTCCAGTCTAGTGAGCGATCCCAGTCGGAGCAGATGCGACAGAAGCAGGAGAGCCTTGCGGTCACTAATGTTGCAGGAGATTTTCTCAGGGCAAGGAAAACATTCTTCATGGATTGGGCCATCATTTCTAAAGTTATTTTGAGCTGTTTCAGCACATGGATAGAAAATAAAACGATGACAACGGCACCATCTGCTCCAGCTACTGTCACGCCACCAAGGCTGGCATCACTCTCGCAGCGACAGAAAGCCTGTCCCAGGGGAGAAGCCAAGGCAGGTGAGGCTCCCCAGGGATCGCTGCTTTCCTTCCGCAGCGTCCAAGTCTGCACATGCAGCAGTGGATTCCAGTGCGCTACGGCCGAGACACTCGCAGGGACAGGACAGGGCGTCCAGCAGCGACGCTCACAGCAACAGGCACCACCAGCTTGTCTGAAAAAGCCCAGCTCAGCCCTGCAGGAGGAAGACAAGTCTCCCCATGCAGTTCCCTGCACACTGTGCTCGTTTCACCAAGCCATCACTTGCAGCCACTTGACACCCAGCCTGGGCACCAGGCAGCCCTTGGCCCCACAGTGTCCAGTTCCAGCACCCTGAAGGTGACTGACGGGGCTGGAATGCAGCAGGCGGCCTTACCAGGACAGCCTCCATAAATACAGAGACAGAGTCAGGCATTCTCGACACACTGGTTTCTTAGCCTAGAAAGCAACAAACACATCAGATCTCACCAGCTTTCGGGGCTTCAGCAGGACGTGTTCTCACCCCAACAGTCACCACGCAACCAGACAGGGCTCTGCAATGCCCATTTTAGCTTCTGTCTGGCTCTGCTGAATTATTTTTGTTTTTCATGACTCAGAGGCACTTCAGATGAGGTCAAAAGTCACAGTGTGTTTCCTGAACATCATCTTTCATTCCTTAATGCCAAAAGACAACAAACAATAGGATATTCATCAAGTGTTTCTGCCTTGCTTTTATCTCCCCCATCATGTTGTTGCGTAACAGCAGAAAAACAACGTTCCTTCAAAATGTTCACAACTGTATTTACTAAAACTAAAAGCTCCATTTTTTTAATAAATCTGTATCAGGTCAGTAAGAAGATAAATGTAGGGGGAAAAAAGCCTAATCTGGAAGAGCTCAAGGGAGAAAACAAACAAACATCAGCAGGAGAGCTGAGCGCAGGGATGAGAGAATCCTGCAGCTCCCACAGGGAGGGGAGGGACTGGGACACGCCAGCCCAGGGGAGGCGGGTGGGCCCCCAACAGGTTCACAGCCCCCTGAGCATCTGGGAGCTCCAGCCCCGTTCCCAGGAGTTGCTGATCCCACTGCCCGGGGCTGACAAGGCACCGGTGCCTGTTTCTGCTCACGCTTCGCACACCACGACACGAGCGGCAAGGGAGCTGCGGTGGGAGCTGGTTCTGTGTCCCCACAGCCTGCACAAGTTCACAGAGCCTGAGAGCCAGAGCTCTTCCTTCTAACACAAAACCCCAACAGTAGCTGCATTTGTACCTTTATTTCTCCAAACAAGGGAGCACAGTTTGTGCTGAGGCACAAGACAAACGAGGATTTTCCAGTAAGGATGAACAGCAAATAAAAACCTTTATACCAAAACATCCCTACTGAGCACTCGGATGTCTCTCTCCAGCTGGTCTTTGCCCAGTTTGGGCCACTCGGGATGACAATCAAGCAGCAATCTGTCTTGCCTTGATTTTAGTTTTATGGGGCCGATGAGCAGATTTGCAGCACAAGCAGATGCAGGCAGCATGACTAGTGACAATCCACATGGGAACACAGACCATAAATTCAGCCAAAGAGTTGTAAAACCATTCTTTCCCCTCCTAACCCAAAGGCTAAAGGAGGAGAAAGTTAAAAAAAAATCCGTAACCCACATGCATTTCATCTTCCCCAGGAATCAGCCCATTTGGTGCCCATCTTTCTTCTTACAGGGATGAGAGAAATTGTCCGAATTTAAGCCTGCCCCAAGTCTCGGAATTCCAGCTCAATCTTCCCCAGTACATTTGTTAAAAATAAACGAGGTGCAGTCAGCCTCCTCGGGGATTTTATCCTCTTTCAGCTCTAAATGCTGCTCTGCTGTCACACGTGTGACATGTACAAAAGGGCCGCCTGCCTCAGAGCCTCACTTCTGCCTTAAAATAATCCCGCTCCTGCTCTCGGGTTACGACGGCTCCATTCATGTTCCGGAGGGTCACGGGCTCTCTCTCAATCACTGATGCAGAGGCTGGGAGACACAGGACTGCTGGTGTTTCGGCACCGCTTGTTTTTATCGCGGATGAATGGAGCCAGCCTGTTTGGAGAGGCTCTGACCACACCTAAAGCCACGGCTTTGTCATCCCTTCTCGAGGGAGGCAGGGGCCGGGACCCGCCGGCTCCTGCTCTCCCCGCAGCAAAGAAACCCCAGCGAGCCCAAAAGCTTTACCCACCTCACAGAACTGCCCGCTTTCACTGACGAGAAGCATTCAGGGCTTTTCCTGACTGCAGGACTTCAGTGCAAGGCAATCCTCTCTCGGCTCAAAACCTCACTTTACACCCACCCAGCTCCCTCCGGCATCACCCGGCAGTGCCCAGCTCCCTCCTGAGCCTGATGCTGCACCCAGGCCACGCCGGGCACCGGGAAGGTGCTTGCCACCTGCACACAAACCCTCAAACACTGCAGCCCCTAAGCAGGATTTTTCCACTTAAGAACTTAAGCACCAGGAGGCTCCTGGATGCTGATAGAGCAAACAAGCCCATGGAGTGCAGAACCCCTCTGCTAACGTGAGCAACAGCGGCGAACGAAACCTGCTCTGGAGCCGACACGGACCTCAGACAGCCGTGACAATAAACCCTATTATTAGACACAAAAGCAGAGACATATTTGAGAGATTAAGCATTAATAAGTGCCTTCACATTAAAGAGTATTCATTCTTCACCTGCTGCCTGGAGGAACCTGGGGGAAGGGAGGAGCTGGCAAAGTAATCCACCAAGGCCGAAACAGGGGGAAAGGCAGAACTCATGCACAGTAGGCTTCAAGACCATGAAATAAGGATGCAGCTCAGCAATGCTGCAGATGAGAGATTCCCGATGCTGGAATTCCACACCCTGCAGGGAACTGGGTCCCCACCTTGCTCTCAGCAAGCCCGGTCGGTTGCCGAGCTCTTGCCCAAGGCAAGGGCCAGGCAAGCACCAGCTGCCTCGGTGAGGAGGCCCCAGGAGAACATGGACCTGGGGCTGCCAGGCGGGATTTAAAATGGAAGGGAGAGAGGGCAGGAACGGGAGAGATGGATGAGGAAGGAGAGCAGACAGGACAGCATGCCCAGGTGCGCCCAAGATGCTGCTCAGGATGAGAACAAAGCCGGGGAGCACCGCGGACTCCTCCAGCTCACAGCTGCTCTTTTTGGATCACCCACCCACCACCACAACCCTGCAAGGCTCCACAAACCCCGGAGTCGCTCCCTTTGTCACAGCATAGCTCCAACATCCTCATTTTGGTTCCAATACCCTCGTTTTGGTCCCGTCCTCTCCAAATCTGTTCTCCTGGGCAGTGACTCCAAGCCACGCCACAGCTCGAGCAGATATTACCTGCTTTCCTTTTTGCCTCCAACAGCAACATTTATTACTTCTGCCTATTCACGCCTGCCAGGCTCTCCATTATTACACTGGGAAATGCTGAGGGAAAAGCGTGTAGTTTTCTGTCCAATTTGGAGACATCCATTGTTAAAAGCTCCTTGTACAAATCCCTCCAGGCAGCTCCAGGCAGCACCCTTTGTCATGCTGATGAGGCAGGAGGTAAAACCACATATAAGCAGTAACTTCAGAGGGCAGAATTTGCTCAGGGTAAAGTCTGCCCTTGAATTCAGAGTCAGTGGGAGCTGAAAAATCAGCCACAAAAGGCAATTCTGACTTTGGATTAAATCCCAGCTTTGGGCTCACTAACACCACAAGCTACAGCTACCAGCAGAGAGCAGGAGAAGCTCCAGTTCTGTGACATTACCCAGCTTCATCACAGGTCTCACCTTAAACCACACAGATAACTCAATCCCAGCAGCTCTCACCCCATCACATCCAGGATCTGCAGCGGAGGGTAATGAAACACTCGGCTCCTGCACAGAGCGAGTCAGCACTTTGTCCCAGGTGGGTCAGCACGAGGGGAAGAACACGAGCCACATTTCCAAATCTTACACTTCCTTCACTTCTGACCGTACCAAAGTCAAGCACAGCTCCAAATACAAATGTCATTTTTATGCAGAGGCTCCTCACGTAACCCTGAGCGGACACAAATACAGAGCAACCTCCAGGAAGCACATCCCTCCGGATTATCCCTTCTCTTGGGACAGCCTTCTCTGGCAGCCCTTCTGTCATCGCCGTGTTCTCGACCTAACACAGCGAACACGCTCGCCCCGAGCCCTGCAGAGCCGGAGCAACCCTTCCTCCCTCTGCCCAAGACTCATCCTGAGACCTGGAGATCCGCAGCACCCAGCCAAGACAAGCCTTGTTTGCCCATCACTTGGCCTCTCATCTGGAGTGTGACAGCCCTGATGTGCCCTTGTTTAACTGAGAACGTGCACAGCTGGCCAGATGTGCACCCCGCACCAGGAAGCTCACGTGAAGCGACATTTCACTGCACACAAGGAGGGGCAGAGCTGCTTCTGAGCAACACACACACACTCCACTTTGAGACCAAGCCAACAGAGCCAGGATTTAAGTAACCTTTAATCAGAGAAAAGATAAAATGTTTCCTAGGACAGGGAACAATTTTACCACTCTGAACATCTCCCCTACTTGAGCAGTTTCAACTTCCAAAGCGCAGCCCTGCAAACTCTTCTTTGCAGTGCACAGAAAACAGTTGGTTTATCTCAAAAGTGAATCTCCAGCCCTCCACAAACAGGCTGAGCTCGATGTCCTCAGGACTCACAGGAGAGGCTTCTTTAGATTTTTTGAGTCATTTACAAACACCTCAAGGAATTTCATTCTGCAGCAAGTGACCTGAGACACTGATGAAATCCATCTGAAATTACATCTGGCACTTCCAGGCAGACAGCCCGGGGCAGGAGCTGAGGGGAGCCATAAAGTGCAACGCAGAAAGCCCCTTGAAGTCACACGAGCTATTCAAACCCCTCAAAACAAGTGGTTTCATCACCTCCCTTTAAGTGCTGAAGCGCCTCCATGACCAGCAGTGAACACAGCCCTTCCCGCCCCTGAGGGCTGCACCTCATCCCTCAACATCCCGCATCAGCCTCTGTCCTTCCCGCGTGCCTCGGAGCATCACCACGGAGCTGAGCCCCAGCTCGCTCGGAATCACAGAATCGCGGAGTATCCTGAGCTGAAAGGGACCGCAAGGATCATCGAGTCCCACCCCCGACACCCCCACAATCCCACCCTGTGCCTGAGAGCACTGTCCAGACACACCTTGGCTCCTGGGGACAAACCCCTCTGCCTTCCCGGGGCACCGGAGGGACAATCCCTCCCACACCTCTGGAGGACAGCACTGAGGGAAGGCAGAGAGGCAAGGACAGCCAGGCAGTGACACCAGATCTGCTCAATGAAGAGAGGTCAGGGCAGGTAGAGCGGGAAGGCTGCAAAGATGGAAATAATTAGCCCAACTGCAGCAATAATCCTTTCAGCTTAACAGAAGGTATCCCCTGGTGCTCCCTTTCCTTGGATATTTAAAGAAGAGACACTGAAAACAGGAGCCACGCTATGTGTGATGACCACCTTTGCTAATTGGTCTGCTTGGAAAGAAAAGGGGAAAACCATGGATTGATTTCTGAGGAGCGAAAAGCTCATTAGACTTGCAAAGAAAACCCACTCAAGTCTAAAGGCACAGATACTTCTCCTCCAGACTCCAGTGTAAACCACACATGCTTTCCACAGGCACTTAAAAAAACCCCAGCCTACAACCAGCAGATTTCAGGGTAAAACAAAGCTCCTGCTCACAGATGGAGGAGGGAGATCCATCCTGCTGCAAGAGAGACTCAGATTCACTCAGTCCCTCACAGCAGAGCTGTGCCCACCTTGAAAACCTCACAAGGGGTTGCCTAAAGGGCCACAATTCTGCTGTACCCAGCACATTCTGGGGTGATCTGCAGAGACAGCCTGGGATTGAGGGCTGTTCACGCTGAAGAGCCAGGTGGGAACAGCACTGCACAGAGCAGAAGCTCCACATCTCCACGAAAGAGCAGCGATCCACTGTGGGGGCTGCACCTCTGGCAAGGCTGAGCCAGGCTGGTGCTGCATGAGGTCTCACCAAGCAACCCACCGCCCTCTGCCCACGCCACTCACCCTGATCCTCTTCCCAGGACTGCTGCAACGTGAGTGGGAGCATCTCTGTGCTGCTCTGCAAGATCAGCAGCCCAAGCGACTTCTGCAGTTGCCTCCTTCCTTTTCCATCTCCACAGGCATCCAGCATCACCCAATTTAAAGATGAGCACTCCCAACCCCAAGGATGTGCCCTTGGGGTGAGCCCCAGGCACCATCCAGCCACCTCTGGAGTCTGAACACCACAGCTAAGCAAGCAAAGCCCGTGAGGTAGAAAAAGATTACACTGCATTGGCAGAAAAACCTAGAAAGCCAGCCCAGCTCTGCCGCCACTGCAGCAGTAGGGAGAGGTCCTCGGAGAGCTGCTGCTCCTCTGAACTGAGGCTGGGAGCAGCCAGGATGCTGAGGAGAGGCTCCCCCTCCACCCAGCTACAGGACAAGAACACGAGGGAAACGATCACCTCGGGGTTTAACAGCCCTGGCTCCTCTAATACAGCCAGAGAGGCCCATTCTGCCTTAAGAAAGGGCTCTCGGTGCTCTCCCACAAACTCGTGGGTTCACAGACCTCAGGAGCCAGAAAGCACCAGCCACGACCATTTTGCTCAGGGCTGGCTGCCTTACCTGTGTGCAGAGCCACAACCCTCCTAAATTCCTTTTAAACCCCACCACGACATTCCAGCAGCCCCAACACGCCACGCACCCTCAGCATCACCCAGAAGGACTGTCACCAGTCCAAGGCACTTCACTGCAAGCGTCCACCTCTCAGTTCAGCCCCACACCTTAGCACAGCCAGCACACAGCCTAGGAGTCCACCAGCCAACCTACAAGCCGACTGACCTCACCAGCCAGCAAGCTGAGCAAACTGGAAAATACTGGGAGCCAGGTGGAAACCAGCGCCCCGCTTCTTCCTTGACTCGTTCATCAAGTGTCAGAGCATTCCTACAGCTAAATCAGCAGCACTGCCCCAAAGGACACCAACACCACAGCCAAGCCTCATCAGCACGCTGGGCTGACAAAATAAGATTATTCTGCTCAAAACAAACTCAAATCCAGAGCTTTCTTCCAGCTTTTGAATAATCTTGCTTTTGGGAAGAAAGGGACTGGCCACCCTGAGCACTTCCCCTCAGACACTGCCTCATGATCCAATTTTCCACGCTCTGCCAACCAAGAGGGATTTGTCTGGAAGCCTGGGGTGGGCACAGCCAGCACCCACCCCGGCCAGCGAAGCCGGACGGGCCCACACGGACGCTCTGAGGGGATCGGCAGCCACGGTTGTGCTGCAGGACGTGTCAGGACAATTTGCCACTCCCGTGCCGATGGAGCTTCGGCACTGACACCAGCTCAAAAACATTTCCAGCGTGGCCCCGCAGTGCTGCGAAGCCCAACTTCCACGTGGGGACATAAATGTAAGCAGGGAGCAATTTGCTCCATCCCTTAAGGACTGCTCAGCAACGCCCCAGCAAGGTGGTACCCAAACACTTCCACGTCCCACGCCTGGCAAAACCTCGGAAAAGACTGCGGTGCTACAGGGATCAAGGAGCACGCTGTGAGGAACACGGTTCTCCGAGATGCAGCAGAGGAACATGAAAGGCAGAAGATAAAACACCCACCTCACTGCCATGCTACGAGCATCCCTGACTGGCTACACCCAGCTCTTCCTCGATGGAGAAAGAGCAGGTACAGTGGCACATTTTTCTCATTTTTATCCTGTGAGGACTGGCCAGGGGAGCAGAATTTCCCGTGGCTTTCAGGCAGGAAATGACAAAGCTACAGCACTCCCTTTTCAGATATAAAATATGTGAAATAAATGTTTGCTTGGTCCAGCTGGGTCCTCCTGAAGCTGCAGCTCATTAAGCACAGAGGGAATGGGACAGTTTGAATGGAGCCTTGGGAAGGCAGAGGCTGGAAGCCGAGGGCAGCAAGGGGATACAGAGGCGTGGGAAGGGTGAGCAAGACTAAATTAGAAGCCTGACCTGTAAATACTTAACACAGTACCTGACGGAGGGACACACAAAACCTGCACTTGTTGCCTGAAGGGACTGGACCCATCCCCTGCTCAGGGAGCTCCCCACAGGGCGCACAGAGCTCCCACCACTTCTATCCTCAGTTAATCCCAGCTGATGCAGGATAAACATCCCTATCTGATCTGTGACACCATCTGTGGGATGGGCATCACATTTCCCCGGGTCTCAAAAAACAAACCCCACCCGCATCTTATTCAAAGAATGATAAAATGCAAAACTTTAATCAGGTGTGAACTATCTGCCAGTGGCTCCCCATCCCTGCAAGTGCTCGAGGCCAGGCTGGAGCAATCTGGTCTAATGGAAGATGTCCCTGCCCATGGCAGGGGGTGGAACTAGACGGTCTGAAGGCTCCTTTCAACCCAAACCATTCCATGATTCTAGGTTCAAATCCTCTACAAACTACAGGTAAATCAGCCAACACTATGCTTTTCTCCTTAAATTGCACATCTTGGGGTGAAAACCAAGCATTTTGCCTATCAAAAGGGAACAAAGCATAACTGGGTGAGACAATTTCTCACTTCCAGAGAGAATGAGGTGTTCATTTTTCTCCCCTCAAGAGCAGCCTGTAAACACCCAACTGAGACCTGTTTTGACTGACCACCTTGAGAAAAATAATGCCAAGAAAATTGAACCCCACAAGGAAAGCCATTAAACACCCCAAACGTGAGATACCGGCAGCAGAGCCAAAGCCCCTTCAGTGGATGGAAAGGGGCAGCCGTAGCTAGACAGAACAAATTAACGATTCTCAGTAGCAAATTTTGTTCCACTGATTCAGACACGCATCCAACATCTGCCCACATCCACGCCGGGGAAACTCGGGAATACGCTGCATACAAATGGTGACAGCTTAGCTCATCTCAGCTGCTCCTTCCAGCACGTTTCCAGGCAAGAGCAGCCTCTCGCTGCAAATGGAGCTGCACCTCGCATGGTGGTACCACAGCAAATGGAAGGAGAAACTCCCTTTAAAGTGATGGCAGCTGCCCTCTACGAGCAGCAGCAGGATTGCGTTTCTAGGTGTTCAAAAACACCAGGAAAAATCATCTTCCCTGAGCCAGTCCTCCCTTGAGCTCATGTGGCAGACAGGGATGCAGGCAGAAATCTCCATCCCTCACCTGAAATGAGCTGTTTCTGCTCCTTGCAGGTTTAATTGCTCCAAGGCAGGAGGGCAGGTGTGTGCTCCTGGAAACACCTGGCGAGGAAACTTCCCTGTTTCCAGCTAAGTTAGGCTTAAAATAAAGAAATACCCAAAACTGCAGGTAAAAAAGGCGAAACCCAGAAAGGGGGGCAGCCCCACGCCCCAGCTGATGGGATTTGGGGATGAGAAAGAAGAGGCAGCGTGGGAAGAGGCAGATGGAAGGGGCAAGGGGGCAATTCCAGCATGACGAGGGTAATCCCAGCATGGCACTGGGATGCTCAGGATGCGCACGGCAAATCCAAGGACCACCAGTGACACCAAGCAGCACCACCCCAGCCCCAAACCCACGGGGCTGGGCACCAGCGTCCCCATCCCGGCTGGAAAACACCCTGGATTCAACAGGATGGGACCCACCTCGTTCACGTTAAACACCAAACCCCTCGACCTGGGCACCGGCGGGTGCAACAAAGCCGGGCAACGCCGGGGTGCCGTGACCTCAATAACGCTTCCCCCCGCAAAATTGAGGGCTGGGCGTGGACAGCTCCCTTTTCCCCGTTTTTATTTGAAAAGCTTTTTCGCTATGGTTTCCCATTATTGATTAATTTACCATTTTTAATCACCGCTGCCTCCCCCCGCGAGGCGGCTGCAGAACATGGCCCCGCGCTGCCGCCCCTCCTGCCGCAGCCCCGGCCCCACCTGCCGGGAGGAACGGGGCCGGGGCGGGCGGAACG
>WEIT01003534.1:513154-523577 GCA_013389985.1 Dryoscopus gambensis
GGTTTGGACCCCGAGATCGCCGGGGCTGCAGATCCTGAGAGAGGAGGGTGCAGGGCCAGGGGAGGGGGCCCCGGGGCGGGAGCCGCAAACCCCGGTGGAGGGGGCACTGCCCTGGGCTGGGGGCTCCGAGCTCTGGAGGGGTGGGCGAACCCTCAGCGGGGCTGCAGGTTCCGGGTAGGGGTGCAGAAACCGGACAGGGGTTCAGATTCCAGGATGGGGGGCTGCCCCGCCGGGGGGGCTGCCCAGGGCAGAGGGCCGGGCTGGGTCCTGTGTGCCCCGGGGGACACAGCAGCACTGTCCCCTGCTCCTGGGGAGAACACCCCGGCAGGATGAGATCCCGGTGCTGTTCGGGCACCCCCCGGGACAGACGATGGGGACCCAGCTGCACATCCCCGAGGCTGGAGCAGCCCAGGGTCTGGGAAGTGGGGGGGTCTGCCGGCAGGATTTCCCTCTGGCTCAGCGCTGGGGGCAGCTGGGCCCTTCCAGTCCGGGAAGAGACCCTTGAGCTTCCCCGCAGCCTCCCGTCCCTGGGAATTTTTTGCGTTGATCATCTTAACGCGTGTTTGTTTCCCCCTTTTCTGTCCCGATCGTCACCATGCCATACTCAGCCCCTCTGACACTCCAGGCGGAGCAGGGGGCTCTGGCTTTAGGGGCTTATTTTATCCTGCATGGAAAAGGGAGCAGCTGCCAGCTGAGAAGGGAGCTGGATACAAACAGGAAGGCCTGGAGGTGCCCCGCTTCCCCAGCACCAGCAGAGGGGCTGTGTTGGGGCACGTCACGTATAACTAGTGAGTTTATCAGGTGCGGCAGAGCTGGGAGCAAGAGATTTCCCCTGGCTTGCGTCAGGCTGAGCAGAAGGGCTGGGTCGAGGGAAGGATCTGGAGCCAGCGCCCTGCCCGGTTTTGCAATGGCTGCGGGGTCAGTGGGGCACGTGGCGCGCTGCCCTCCCGTGATGGGCACGCTGGGGCCTGTGCCCGAAGAGCCCCCAGGTCCCGTGGGACTGCAGGGTGCAGGTCCAGGACAGGCCCAGCTGCCGGTGGGGCTGGCACGAGTGCAGTGCTGGGGCAGATCCAGCTCTCCCCGGGGGGCTGGCACATGGGCCGGGACAGACCCGGCTCCCGGTGGGGCCGGCACGCGCCGCTTCGGGATAGACCTGTCCCAACTTGCAGCCTTGGGCACCCAACAATTCCAAAGCCCCTAAAGGAGAGATTTATGACTTCTCTGACCTTGCAAATTGCTGAGTCAGATGGTGAAGGTTTTTCACTGCATTCCCAGCCTTTAAAGAACCCTGTGGGTTCCCAGAGCCTGGAAGCCCTCCTGCTACGGCCCCGTCCCAGCATAAGAATCATCCCCAGGCTGCAGCGAGAAGGAGCAGCTGGTGCTGAGTGTGCTGAGGGTCGCTCCTCCACATCCTTCTCCCTGGGAGGGGTGTGATATCCCCTGCTTCCCGAGGGCAGCACACCAGCCCTGGAGGCTGCAGCCTTGCCAAGCCCCAGCAGGATCAGGCAAAAGGTTTGGGATGCCTAAAGCCTTTTTGGGGTGCTTGTTGCAAGCTCACGAGAGGGATCTCCCCTCCCTGGTGTCCTGCTGTGGCTGCTCTGGGCTCTGCTGCCATCCCAGCCGGGGCTGGCGAGGCTGCCACAGCGTGGCTGGTCTTTGGACTTTGTTCCTTCCTGTCCTTAATTTTCCAAGTGCAGGGAGGGGACAGTCCTCCTTCCCCAAGGACACAGAAGGCTGGACTGTCTCCACCTCTCCAGCCCGGCTGGGCCTGCTGCCAGTGTGGGGCCAGGGGGTGTTATCAGGGCTGGGCTGGCCCTGGGAGCCAGCGCCTGTCACCCCCCCAGGGCGCCCTGATTGTGGGGGGCCCTCGCCTGCCGTGTGCCGCAGCGATAGCACAGCGGGCGTGGGACACCTGCCCTCGCTCTGCTCGAGTGGGGGTGCCGGGGGGGCTCCCTGGGGGCCTCATCCCCGCACAGGGACCCCCCAGCCTCGAGCATCCCCCGCCGTGCGTTGCAGGGGGACAGTGCCATGGCTGAGAAGACGTCACCGAGCCCCGGCGGGGGCATCACGCCACTGCAGCAGATGCTGGCCTCAGGCACGGGTGCCATCCTCACCTCCCTCTTCGGTGAGCACGGCAGGGTGGGCGCCGGGCTGGGGGGCTGGCACGGGGGGTGTCATGGCTAAAGGATGGTGTCTTTTCAGTGACGCCGCTGGACGTGGTGAAGATCCGGCTGCAGGCCCAGAGGACCCCGTTCTCCAAAGGTAACCCCGCTCGGGGCAGGGCAGGGGGCTGCAGCCAGCCCCCCTGGCGAGCAGCCCGCGGGGATGTCTCAGCTGGCAGGGCTGGTGGCAGGGATGTCTCGGCTCTGGAGCGCGGGGCCATCGCAAGGTGGCAGGTTACTGCGGGCCCCTCGTCCTCACGGGCTCGGGGCCCCTGCCGGGGGAGCTGGGCTCGTGCTTGGCTCTGTCCTTCCCCCTCGCAGCCCGGTGCCGAGGGGGTCAGCGCTGTGCCCGGCAGCCCCCAGCCCTCCAGGGCTGCTGAGGCACAGCCTGCTGCAGCTGCTGGTGGGTCCCCCACTGCCTTTGTTCCCGTCTCCATGCTGCTCCCTGTGGGCTCTGCCCCTTCCTGCGGGGTCAGTGGGCTGGGGCTGACCCCAAGGGACTGGTTTGGTGACAATAGGAACTGCTTGGGAAGTGGCTGCTGTGGGGGCATCCAGCCCCCTCACGCACAGAGCTCTCCCACTGCCTGGCTCGGAGCTGTAGCACACACGTGTGCCCAGCCCCGGGTGGTGGCACGTCCCCTGTGTGGTTGCTCAGTGTGTCCCATTGTGTGTTTCAGCGTTGCCAGCGCAGTCAGTGCCCTGGGGCGCTCAGCCGGCCACATGTGAGTACGCGGGGGGCTCCTGCTGCCCGTGGCTTTGCTTTCCCAAGCCTTGGTCCTGGTTTGCTTCTCCACTGGTGGTGGCTTGGGCTCCTCTGGCTGTGGGGACATCCCTGCGGTGTGGGGGCTGGCATTGTCCCCAGCCCAGGCTGCCCCTGCAGCCCTGCTTTGGGGCTGGCTGTGCCACACCTGTGGGGGTCTGCTGTGCAGCAGCCCCGGCCATCTGTGGTCCACCTGTCTTGTCACTCTGTCCTGTTGCTACGTCAAAGTCCCCTTGGACTTCCACTGCCCGGTGTCCCTGTGCCTGGGTTGAGAGCACAGTGGAGGGGCCAATGTTGATGTCCCCACTGTGCCAGGACAGCAGGGGCAAGACCAAGTGAGCCATAAACCCTCTCCTGTTGCTGGCAGTGGGTCCTGCTGTGTCCCCATCCCTGCCATGGAGCTGTGTCCCCCACCCCATGGTTCTGGCCACGGTCAGACCCTTGCTGGAGGGTTGTTCCTCTCCTGGCCTTGGTCTTGGACTAGTCCCCACTAGACTCGAGCACTGAGGGTTTGACTCCTTCCTGGAAGGCTTTGGGATCAGATGTGCTGGGCACGGGGCAGAGGGGAGGGGTCTCCTGTGCAATGGCGATGCCGTTGTTTCCTCAGGGAAGTGTTTCCTCTACTGCAACGGGCTCATGGACCACCTGTACGTGTGCCAGAACGGCAACGGCTGCACCGCCTGGTACAAGGCCCCCACCCACTTCACTGGCACGCTGGTAGGAGCTCCAGGCATGGGCAGGGGTCTCCCCATCCCAGAGGGGTCTCAGGGTGTTTTCTGGGGGGTTGTTTGTCCTTCTCCTGCCTGTAACTCCTGTCGCTGGTGCTCCGCTCTCTCCCCAGGACGCCTTTGTGAAGATCACACGCTATGAGGGCATCAGGTCTCTGTGGAGCGGCTTGCCCCCCACCCTGTGAGTTTGGCGATTCTGGCTGCTACCACCTGCCCAGCACACAGACATCGGTCCCAAGCCCCCTGCCAGCCCCCAGGGAGGACATGTGCCGCTCACACCCCTTCTTCTCCTCGCAGGGTCATGGCTGTGCCAGCCACCGTCATTTACTTCACCACCTATGACCAGCTCCGGGACTACCTGCACGCCCGGACGGGGAGCCGGGGCCACTACATCCCCTTGCTGGCCGGGGCCCTCGCCAGGCGTGAGTACCCCTCCTCTCTGGGGTCCCCCCGTGCCCAGCCGGTGTCCTGGCAGCAGAGCGTGGCAGCTCTCAGTGCCTGGCTCTGCCGGCACGATGCTGATGGCTCCGGGACAGCCGCTGGAGCGGACGGAGCTCACTCCCTGTGTCCCTTCTGTTGCAGTGGGTGCCGTGACAGTCATCAGCCCCCTGGAGCTGATCCGCACCAAGATGCAGTCCCGGCAGCTCAGCTACCGTGAGCTGCGCGTCTGCATCCAGTCAGCCGTGGCCCAGGACGGCTGGCTGTCCCTCTGGAGGGGCTGGGGGCCCACCGTGCTGCGGGACGTCCCCTTCTCGGGTATGGCTGGGGGGCCCAGGGCAGCCCTGCACGGGTGAGGGGGTTGGCGTGCCCAGGGTGCCCGGTGGTAGCACTGGTGTCTCCTCTCCCCCAGCTCTGTACTGGTTTAACTACGAGCTGGTGAGGACGTGGCTCTGCAGGCAGGCCTGGCTGGAGGAGGCCACGTTCATGGTCAACTTCACATCCGGGGCTATCTCTGGCACGGTGAGTTTGGGATGCTGGGGCTCCCTTGGGGTCTTGGCCCCTGTGGGAGGGAGGAGTGGGACTGGGGTGGTGCTGGGAGGTGACAACAGCTGGCACTGGGCAGGAACACCACGTCCTGGCTCACCACCCGGTGTCAACCCCGCAGGTGGCCGCGGTGCTGACGCTGCCCTTCGACGTGGTCAAAACGCAGCGGCAGATCGAGCTGGGAGACAGTGAGGTGCACCCAGGTGAGGGGCCAGGCTCCAGGCAGGTGTCTGGGGGGCAACCAGGCCTCCCCATGGGTGTCCCCCAACCCTCACCTGCTCCCCTCTCCCCCCAGTCGCAGCCTCCAAGCCTTCCTCCACCTGGCTGCTCATGCAGCGGATCCGCGCCGAGTCTGGCACGCGGGGGCTGTTTGCAGGTGAGGATGTGCCCCGGCCCCGTGCTGGGGCTCCGGGTGCCCTGGTGTCACCGCAGGGCTCAAGGCGCTGTCCTTGCAGGGTTCCTGCCCCGCGTCATCAAGGTGGCACCTGCCTGCGCCATCATGATCAGCACCTATGAATTTGGCAAGAGCTTCTTCCAGAAGCTGAACCAGGAGCGGCGGCTGCGGGCGTTGTGAGCGGGCCTGGGGCAGGGCTGGATGTGGCCGTGCCCAGGGAACAGGGCCGGCCCTGCTCCGGCCGGGTGTCCCGGAGCGGGACCCGCACTCGGCCGCGCAGAGCCCAAGTGCCTTCGCTCCCGCTCTGCCTCCCGCTGCCCGCACGCGGAGCCAGGGCCGGCCCGGCCCCGCTCCCAGCCACCCTGGGGGACATCTGTGCCTGCTGCTGTGACACTGGGGGGATATGGAGCCCCCCACACTCATCCCTCGGGGCTGGACAGATGCTGCTGCTGGATTCATGGACACAGGCAAGGATGAGGTGTCCCAGGAGACTTGGCGTGGCAGGAGATGGAGCTGGGGCTCTGGTGAGGACCAAACCCCAGACCTCGGGGGCTTCTCTGCCTGCCTGGGCCCCCCAGCCCTTCTCTGCCTGGGGATCTGCCCCTCCTGACCATCACTCACGCACAGCCTGGCCTGGCTGGCTCTGCATGGCAGGGGACACATCAGGACCCTCTCCCTGCCTCTGGACCTCTCCTCCCACTTGAGATGTCCCCATCCCCTGCCAGACCCTGGGTCGGACCTCACTGCTGCTCCGGGGGGCCATTGTGGCACCTCTGCCCCATCCTTTCACTGCAAGGGCCTGCCCCAGCTCTGCGGGCACTGCCCCCTTACCCTGGGACTCATGGGGGGAACTTCTCCTATTTTCTTAAATAAAATAATTGTCTCTTAGTGGAAGGATTCCTGTGTGCTGGGGGGCTGTGGAGGCATCCATGGGGTGACGGCCACGGCCCGGTTGTGTGAGCACAGTTCTGTCCCCCACAGGCTCCCTACTGGGCGTTAGGGGACCCCAGGACCACCGTGCTCCCCCCAGCAGCCCCCACTGCTGATGGGCATGGGGATGCCCCGTCCTTGGTGCTGTGTCCTGAAGGTGCTCTCCCTGCCCAAAGGGGCTGGAGGAGACCACTGGACCCCCCCAGCCCCCCTCCTGGGCCAGAACCTCGTGGCAGGGGGGCACAAGGGATCTGTCCCACCATTCCCAGCTGGGGCGGTGGGTGACAGGCCAGCTCTGCTTGCTGCGTTTATTGATTTCTTTTGCTCCAACAAGGCAGATGGGGCTGAAATAAAAACCAAAATCACCCAAAACAACCCAAAAACCCGGAGGAGGATGGGGAGGAAGGGGGAAGAAGAGTCCTACCCCTGTTGTGGGGATGCTGCTGCAAGGGGGAAGTGGCAGCCCCCTCAGTGCCGGGGAGCTGGGGAGGCCAGGCGGGCACAGCCCGGGTGGGCACCGAGCGCTGAGCAGGATGGACAGCAGGGCCGCGCCAGACCCTCGCCCCCAGAAGGGGCCTGGCCCCGACCCACCCTCGCTCCCCAGCAGCTGTGGCTCCCAGTGTCCCCCCCACCATGGCACAGTTCGCTCCCCCATCCCTGGCTCGCCTGGGTCCCGGTCCTGCATCCCCATCCCAGCAGGTCCGTGTCTCCAGCCGCAGTCCAGGCTGGGGGGCCGAGGCGCAGCCGAGGTGGGGTCTCAAGACGGGGAGGGGATGCCGGGCCCCAGCCTCCCCGGTGGGTTCGGCGAGTCCCTCGTCGGTCCCGGGGCGGCGAGNCTGGCTTCCGTGCTGTCGCTCACCAGGCACTCGTTGGACTTGAGGCTGGCCAGGGACTTGCAGCTGGGCAGGGAGGCCAGGGAGCCGCAGAGCCCCAGCATGGAGGGCGTGGGGTCCTTCCCTGTGGGCAGAGCGGGGCGTCACGGCGGGCTCGGCCTCCGGTCCCGGCCCTGCCACCCCGGGGGGACGGGGACCACCTCTCTGGGGGCGATCTGGGTGTCCCTGCACTGCTGAGGCAGCATCCCAGCCATGAGGAGGGGGTTGCTGGTGGCTCTGGACGCCTGGGTGCACGCGGGGAGACGTGCTGAGCGCCGGGGGCACCCTATGGTGGGTGTGGGGGTCTTACCCAAGGGCCCCCAGGGCTCCCCTTCGCGCTTGCCCTCGCCCAGGCGCTGGGAGTCGGAGCTGAGGCTGTTCTCGGCCGAGAGCTGGTCGGTGCTCACGAAGCTGTGCCTGCGGACGGACGCTCTGAGCCCCCTGGGGCCGGCACAGCCCTTCTGCCCCTCGCACGCCCCGTGTCCCCCCCGGGATGGGGCAGGTGCTGCGTGCAGGTCTGTGCCCCCACTGTGAGCTTACCTTCTGTAGAGCTTGCTGTCCGAGCCGCTCTCGTTGCCGTTGAGGGTCCCCAGAGAGGGCCACTGGTTGACCAGAGGTGTCACCATCTCCTTGGAGAGCTGGGCCAGCTGTGGGTTCTCGCAGGGGATCAGCCCCGTCCTGCAGCAAAGGCGGGTGCTCAGCACGTGGCACAGCTGCCAGTGCCGGGGACCTGCCACGGGACGTGTGGGACACTGGGGACCCTGCGTGTGCCACAGGGAATGCAGGGCACGCAGGCACTGGGGAGCTTGTACCCATTGCACCCCACAGCACGCACGGGGGGCCAGGGACTATCCCTCACCCTGCCCCTCGGGATCGGTGGGGCACTGGGGACCTCCCAGAGCCTGTGGGGCACCCTGGCTCCAGGGAGCCCCAGCCCCCGAGCCCCCCGGCAGGGGCAGTGGGTCCCCACTCACAGCTGCTCCTGCAGCTCCAGGATGACGCCCTCCAGCTCCCTCTTCTCCAGCTGGTTCTGCACCATCACCTCCTCCAGCCGGAGCTTCAGCCGCTTGTTCTCCGCCTCCAGGTCCTTCAGCTGCGACTCCCGCAGCCGCACCAGCTCCTCCAGGTACCCCTGCGTGAGGCCACCGTCAGTGGTGCCCCGCTGCCACCACCCCGTGTCCCCAGGGCCATCCAGAGTGACAAGGAGCGGGCTGGGTCACCGCAGCAGCAGGATGTAGGGCTGAGGGTGCCACGGGGCTGTGGGAGTGGGGATGCAGAGGAGCTGACACCCTGACAGCCCCATCCTGGCTCCCGGTACCTTTTGGGCATAAACAATGCGGAATTTCTGCTCCATCTTGCGCCACTTGTTGTACCAGCTGTCCTCGTCGGTGACCAGGGGCAGGTACGGGTGTTCAGGTGAGCTGTCCTCGCTTGTGCTGCTCTCCACGCTGCCCCGCTCCTCCTCCTCACTCAGGTAGTCATAGCTGGGGGGTGTGGGGGCTCAGCAGGGGCTGTCGCACGTTCAGGGAGTCCCATCGTGGTGATGGGGGAAAGATGGGGGGTCCCCGCTCCAGGGAGGGCACGCCGGCTCTTACCTCTGCGTGAACTTCAGGTAGGGGGTGTAGTCGATGACCACGGGCGTTTTACCGTCCATCACCTCTCCCTTCAGGCAGAAGCTGAGCAGAGGCAGTGGGAGAAGGAGTAGAGGGTCAGGCGACCCCGAGAGGGTCAGGCAGGGCCTGTGTCCCACTGTGTCACCTGTCCCTACCTGAAGTCGATGGCACTGAGCCCAATGAGCATCCCCGTGAGCACCGTGGACTCCTCCCGCAGCATGATGGCCCCGTCATCGTAAAACCGCCTGCGGGGAAACACGCGGCTGGATGTGCCCCCCCAGCACCCCAAAACCCACCCTGGCACCCCGAAACCCACCCCAGCACACCCGCACACCCTTGGTGCAGGTGTGGCCATGGCCGGCAGGGCCGCTCACCTGGTGGTCCGAGTGTCCCGCAGGGCTGTGGAGATGTACTCGGACATTCGCTTTTCCATCAGCGCCACGCGGATCCAGGCCCGGCCCTGCGAGGCAGCGCCCCGGGCAGTCCTGAGGATGGGGGCAGCCACAGGGTGCCCCCCACAGCTGCCCCCCACATTCCCACCCACCCCCGGCACTCCGGTCACCAGAAAATGGGGGTCCCCACACAGGAGTGGCTTTCTGCCCGTTTTTCAGTACCGTCCGGACCCCCAGCTCCTGTTGTGTCCCGTGGGGCCCTGTGAGGTGGGATGGAGCTGCAGGAGGGGGAAGGGAGCAAGGTGGGGGCACAGAGGGGTGGGAATGGGGATGGGGTGGGATGGGATGGGATGGGATGGGATGGGATGGGATGGGATGGGATGGGATGGGGATGGAGATACGATGGGATGGAGATACGATGGGAATGTAGATGTGTCCATGTACCAGGGTCAGGGTGGAGTGAATGGAAACAGGGGCAGGCATAGAAATGGGGATGGGGACAGGGCCTGGGCTGGTGCCTGCCTGACCTTGGCCCTGGAGGTGCTGATGTTCTCCATGTTCTCGATGCTGCTGACGCAGTTGTTGGGGACCTTGCTGCAGGCCAGGCGGATGTAATCCCAAAACCCGCGCTGTCCATCGGAGCTGAACCAGCTGACGGGGCCTGCGGGCACCCACGGGCTGCGCTCAGGGGCTGCTGTGCCAGCAAAGCCCCTCCACCAGAGCTGGACGCGCTCCCTGGTGCCGGCACGTGCGTCCCCATCCACCACAGGACACGGCCCTGGGGGCCACCGTTACCTTTGAAGCGGTGGCTGAGGATCTGCTCGAGGATGGCAGCGAAGTTCACGAACTCCTCGGAGGAGTCGTCGATGGGATCTGCCGTGTACTTCTCCAGAAGGGTCTTCACCGAGAACCTGGCGAGGGATGGGCGTCGCAGCTGGGAGGGGACGCGTGCCCAGCACCCACCTCCCAGCCCTGGCACGCACGAGCACTCGGCCCCAGAGCAAAGCACTTTTCCAGCTGTCGGCTCCCGCTCCCGGCAGCGGGAAGAGGGCGTCGGGCTGGGCTGTGGCTCGGTGGCCCCCCCGTCCCCACGTCCCCGGGGACCCCGAGGGGCGGCCGCTGCTCCCCGCTGTGCAAGTGGCCAGGAAGGGCGAACAAAGGCCCCCTTCCTCCCCGGCCGTGCGCGGGCGGTGATGGCTTCCCCTTCCGCCCGGCCGCTCGTGCTCGGGGCACAGCGACGCCGAGGACACGGATCCTGCCGAGCCCGGCAGGACAGGGCGGGACGGGGCAGGTGTTGGCTCGGGGGGATCGCCCCGTCCGTGGGACACAGCTGCCCGTGGGGATCCCTGGGACGGCGGGCAGAGGGTGTCTCGCCGTGGCAGTGGGGTCTGGAGGTGCCTCATGGCACAGCAGTGAGGGCTGGAGGCATCCCGATGGAGATCCAGAGGGGCTCCGAGTCGTGACAGCGGGGTCTTTAGATGCCCCAGGCCACGGCAAGGAGATCCATCGGGCCCCCATGTGATGACAGAGGGCTCTGGAGATGCCCTGTGCCACGGTGAGGAGCCCTGGGGTCCCCAGACCCCAACGC
>WEIT01003535.1:0-20808 GCA_013389985.1 Dryoscopus gambensis
ATATTCCATGCTAAGGTAATCAATAAACGTAGGAAGAAAATAACAGAAATATTTCTATTGTTGTCTGGTAGTTTCAGGAAAAGATTATTACAAGGTTTTCTATATGTGTCTGTGAGGTAAGGATTTGTTATTATTTCTAATAGTATGCTGAACATACACACACATTATTTACACATTTGTTGTGTACTCTTAATAAATTCATTTTTTTAAACAGAAATTTAAGAATACCTTATTTTATTTTATTGTTCTTTTACAGGGTCGAGAGAGACAGATTTTACAGGAAACTATACACAACTTCCACTCTTCCTTTGAGAGTAGTGTTAGTAACACACGACCGCCAGGTCATTCCCAATGTAAGTAGCGCCTGAAATTATTGAAAAATGAATTACAGGTTGAATCACAGAATCACAAAATCAGTTAGGTTGGAAAAGACTTCTAGGATCCTAGAGTCCAACCTATAACCAAACACCACCACGACAACTAGACCATGGCACTGAGTGCCACATCCAGTCTTTCCTTAAACACCTCCAGGGATGGTGACTGCACCACCTCTGTGGGCAGCCCATTCCAATGTTTAATCACTCTTTCGGTGAAAAAAGTCTTCCTAATTTCCAAATGTGTGGATATTTTATTTAATACTTGGCTGGAAGACAGAATGTGACAAACAAGCTAGTTAGCTGCTTTCATGGTTTAAGATCTGTGTCTCTTGCTGAGACTGTGGAGAAGGTTTCAACATGAGGAGTAGGGGTATCTGTAAGATGTTTATACACCCTGCAGTACTATCTGAAATAAGCGTAAGATTTTTGTTTTGTGTTACTGAACACAGAAAATGGATGTAAGTATAGCAAACCAGAGTATACAGTGTACTGTCTATAGTGTCTGTATGTATATATGTAGCATCACTGGGAGGTTTTCCTGTATGATACATGATTCACTTTTGCATACTTTGTAGGAGACACTTTAGTATGATCAGGTAGAATAAATATATTCAAGATTTCTAATTTAGCATAACGGTTTAGGCAGCTGTGTTAATTATGTAGTTATGTATGTATACATTCAGTTATTTTGGATAGGTGGTATTTTTATATTATCTATAGTTGGATTCTTTGGAATACATGTATTCCAAACACCAGTGTTATCTGCTAGCCAAGCTGGAGAAAAACTGCCTTTTAAAATGCATTGTCTGTAACCAAAACATACAGGAAGGTGTTGCTGACCTCTAATTAATGAATACATTTCCTACACTCTGAGATATAAAACTTGCAATCTCCATCCTACCAGCCACCTGAAACAAAGGCAGATACTCATCTGTTACTCCAGATTAAGGAATGGGGCATAACCTGTTCACATGTGTACTTCTGTATCCATGTTTTAGGAAAAACAACAAAAGCCATTGACTAGCCTTGAGAAGTTCACCATGTTAAAAGTGCTTCTTCTTCAATTGTTTATTTTGCTGCTTTCATCCACTCACAAAATAATTTCATTTGTTTAGGGGCTATGTTAAATAATTCAGGTATTGTATGCTTTCGGAAACCTTAATGATGAGCTAGTCCCAGTTGTTCCAATCTCAGTCAGCCACATTTCACTAGATATGTGAAAGCAGGTGCTAACTGTTGACCTGCTGATCCCTTGGGGAAAACTGGGAATTGCTGGGCTAGTTAGTGAATGTGGGCTACTTCCAGTATTCTGTGTAGTCTGCTTGGCTGAAAGCCACTCTCAGGTGTCCCTGTATGCGCTGTGCAAATTTCCATTCTCAGTGTAGTCAACATGTGTGGGACCTTCTGGATGTGTCTTGGTAACATCCCAGAGCTGAAGAGCCTCTTCTGTAGGAACTACTAGGTGAGCAGAAGCTATTTGGGACTTGGTTACCTTGTACAAAGAACTGGAATTATTCAAGAACCAAGGAAGCATAGAGGTGTAATGTACCTGCAAGCAGCTTGTTGGCCTTAAGTGTCTTGAAGACATCAAAGGACAAGAATGGTGGCACAGAGCTGGGGACAACATCCTTCGGTAAGAATGGAGGCAGCAGTTGCTCCTGTTGAGCTTTAGACAAGATGCTGTGAGAAGGCTGAATCAGAGATCTGGCTTTTGGGTTTTTGTATGTGAGAGCTCCACAATACAGATTTTGCTGTGAAACAGAAACAGAAGCACTAACAGAGAAGAGGAAGAGAACACGTAGATTAAAGAAGTTTCTGCACCAGCTAAGCTGCTTTTTATTGTAGAAAGTAGCAGTGGAACCCTTATGCAGTCTCTGGAACTTGAAGTAATTCCCAGGAATGTGTAACATTTTAGAGCATAAGAGCCACTGTTCCAAGTCAGATCCAAGGTCCATACAGTTGTGTTCAACTTTTTCATCTAGTCTTATCTGACACTGATGTGAAGAGCTGCTTGCTTTCATTTGCTGTGAACTTGCCATGTCCTGACTTCTTTTGCTTCATCGTACTGGATCAGAAGATACAGTGAGCAGTTGTTTCCCCTTCACTGCCTCCATGCCACTGATGATTTTACAGATCACTGAGATAGTCTTCTCCATTCATGTTTTTTTCCAAGTGGAAGGCTTATAGACTGCTTTGTCATTCCCTATACCATAGTTTGTCACTTTTCTTTTTCTGATATTACCTTTTCAGATGTGGGAGATACCAGCCCAGCAAACAGTGTTCAAAATGCAGGCATATTATGGATTTACCTTACAGAGTGATTGTTTTTCAGTTGTGTTCTCTGCTTTCCATTCTCTTGCCCTTTCCTAGTTACTTCTGGTACTTTGCTGTGTTGACTATAATTGAAGACTGAATTGGCATTAATTGCCAACTTTTACAACCCAGCTCATCTACTGAGTTTGAGCTCACAGCCTATAATTTTATATAAACATACATACATCTTCTTTTCCATTTGCCTTACTTCATATTATTTCATATTTATCTTCACCAGATTTTGTCTGCTGCCTTATGTAGGCACAGATGTCACATGAAGTCCTTTTGCCAGTCTTCCGTTTACCTTTCTTTTTATTTACATGGATAGCCTAGGAAGGTTTTTCCCTTCACTCTACATGCCCTCTCAAAATCATATATTGAATATACTGTTCATATCCTGAATATCCTCATGCAGATCCCTATGGAATACTAGTGGTGAATCTCTGTGCTATGGAAAAAATCACTATTTACTGCAACCTTCTGTCCTCTGCCTCCCTAACAGATTATTTATCCACACAAGAAATTTTCTCTTTACCCTGTGGGTTCCTTATTATCTTAAGAGCTAACCTTGGACCTTGTGAAATGCCTTGTAAAAATCCAGGCATCAAATGGACCTTTTTTATCTACAAGACTGTTGGCACCTTCCAGGAATTCAAGTAGGTTGATGAGGCAAGATTTCTCAAATCCCTTTTTGATTATTTTCCACAAACTTGAGATTCTTTGTTACAGTTTTTGCTAGTCTGGTTGGTATTACTGTCCCATCTCGCTTGTCTCTGTTTCCCTACATTTCATCTTGAACCCTTAAGAATATTTGCATCACTGTCATCACATCTCAGTTATGTGACAATTTAAACAACACCCTGTGCTCTGTACACAGCAGTTCAGCTGCTTAATCCTTGTGCTTCTCTAGGACATCTGGCTTAGAAATTTGCTATTACTTGCTTTGTGCATTTGTTTCGTATTCTTTTTTGCTAGTACTTCAGGTTAAGATATCTTGGACTCCCACCTAAAGAAGACTTCTGAAATTGAATCCTTCCCAAGTTTTTCCATGGTAAATACAATTAGTTTTTTCTGATGTGAACTTACTTCTCTAGCTCATTACAGTCTAATCACTGATTTACATCATGATATCTGTAACTGGCTGCCTCCTGTGGTGCATTTGAAAAGTAATACGTGAAAGTTTTATGCTTCTTGCATGGTCTATAACATCTTGTTTCTCCACAGCTCTTCTTAGGAGCCTGTCTGGACACCATTAGCAAGAAAGCCACATCATGTTTTGCCGTTTTAGAAAGCTAGATGTAGCTCACAGGATAATGAAGACATTCTGCTCTTCCAGCTGTGTTGGTTTCACTGTTTTCTACACTATCCTGTGATTTCGTGAATACTTTGAGTCATTTTAAAAGCTCAGTACCTAAACCAGAGTGGCTGTTACTGTATCTCTGCTTTTATGAAGTTTGCAGTCTGTAGGGGTGTAAAGAAGAAAGTGAAATACAATGCAGGTATATCCATAAGAATCAGAAATGAAAAAGCAAGGGGAAAGAAGTTAAATCTTTACTTTCTGGCAATATAGTTTATAATTTTGGGAGGTCTGCCTACTGATTATTATCACCTAGTCTGCAAATGTCTACAGCTTCTACACCCTTCCCCATCCATAGCTCCAGTGTCCCCTTAGCTTCAGTTCCGCCCAAAATGGTCCGGTCCACACTGCCCAGGCTCAGTCCCTCCCGTGCTACCACTGGGTCAGGAGTTGTTGCTGGTATGAGATAGCAGGCGGCAGAAACAGAAATGCATCCAGATGAGTGTTTATAGGATGGAAAGGAGAGCTGCAGTGATTATCTACATTCACCCTTCTAGGTAATACACTAGAAGGAAAACAAGGAGAGGCAGAATAAATAAAAGCAAGACCATCAGAAGCAGAGGATTGATGGTATGACTAATTTCACCCAACAGGCTTCTTAGGGAACACACTACAGTTTCTTCTGGGATTTTTTTCTTTGGCAGTTCAGAATCAGTCGCTGACTTCTTGTAGCTTGTGGTTGAGCACCTCCTGCTGAGATTATTACTCCTGAGCTCCCTGTTATACTACAAGAACTCGAAAAGTTGTTGAGTGTTTGTTGGGTTTTGGCAGACGAGCTAATCCAATTTTAGTAAAGCTCACAGTTGGGAGAAAGTTTCTTTTTTACCTCAGTTTCTGTATCATCCCTGGGGCTGGAAGTGAGATGATTCTGCATTGCAGAAAACAACAGGCTTCGACAAACATTTGCTTTCTGTCAGAAGTACTGAGAGTGCTTCCTCCCCACCCCATGCCAGGGACACTAGGCTGTGGGAATTCCTTGCTCCATTCCTTGCCTGGCCTGCATACGGCAGAGCAGTGTAAATAATTCAGAGGTTACTGGACCTGTAAACCATTAGGTTTGGAGGCACCATGAATTCTGAATAGGCAAACAGTACTTGCATGGGGAGTGTTGCCTCCAGCTCTGTTTTTAATGGAAATTAATTAGTCACCTATAGAAAATTCTGATGAAATTATTCATTCTGAGAGTGAACATTTTGGTGGGTTTTGACACTTTGGTAGCTTGGCTACCATTACAGCGTGGAAAATTGACAATGCACCTGTCCTTGATAAGAGAAACTACTAGGAAGATACTGCTTCTTTATAGCCCAGCAAATGTGTCCAGCAAACACAGAATTACCATGCTGCGTTGCCATTTACAGCAGATGACCAGCCCATGAAGGCATGAGGCAAAATGACTGCTCTGAGGAACAAAATGCCTCTCCTTTTTCTGGCCTCCAACTTCAGTGAAACAGCAAGTGGCAACATAAAGTCCAGCTTTCTGAGAGAATGGGATTTAACAAATTATATTACCCCAGGAAAAGTTTCTGTTTGTGGTTTGAGGTGACCTTTTTGCTTACATGATTCTGGTAAAAAAGAAAATGGGACTTTCTGAGTGCCCAATTGCGAGGAGTAATTTTATAGTTTCTTTGAGGAGTGGGGCTGTGTCAAGATTCATGCACCCAATCAAATGAGTGCAATCTCCACCATCTAAACAGCACTTCTGATAGGTAGGAAGAAAAGAGAAAATCAAATATCTGGTAGGGTCAATGAACAAAGGCAGGACATAGATATCAAAAGAATAAACTGCATATTCTCCAGACAAAAGTTTAAATGAATGCCTTTGATGGAAAAAGAATATGATGCCATTCAGTCTATACTTAGTGGAAATTCTGGTCTTCTGGTTTCTCTTTGCATAATATAGTACGTTGTATATATTGATAGATACATATATATCTGCAGCTATAGAGTTGTTTGTATATTTACTTTTCACTTTTGTATTCAGAGTCAGAAATATCAAGTGCAAATCATCCAGAGGAGGGAGTTAGAGACTGAAGAGTGAGAAGTAAAAACAAGAGCAAAATCAATATAGACTTGCATATAAAAATCATACAGGATTCAGGTAATCACTTGCTGGAAAAGTACACATTGAGAAAAGAGGGATACTTCACGCCTTGTGGTAGTAGGTGACCTTTTCACACGAGTTTGACTTTTTATACCTTCTCCATACAGGAGACAGCATAAAATGAGTAAAATTAATTACAGGATCAAATTGTTAGATTCTGGTGTAACAGTTACATTGGGAAATGTGGTTCTGTTTCCAGGAGTTGTGGAATTACTCTCTTGTTTACAGCTGGGAGTCTTGCTGGTTGCAGTTTTTCAGATTTTTTTTTTTTCCTTCTTACAGCACCTGGCTGCTCTTTAAAACCACAAGAAGCCGTTTCTTCTAAAAGGTAGCTACTGGAACAAAATATGTTTTTTCTTATGGTGAAGTTTGGCATCTGACTAAGTAAATCCAAGTGTACAAATGAAAATTTGAAAAGTTAGTCCTGACTACACTGACATAGGATTTTCTGCAGTAACATGCTTAAAATACAAAACCTACAAAAAAATAAAGGGGTTACTTCTATAGTTCAACCTAAGTGTTGAATTGTTCAAGGCATCAGTGGTCTGGATTTAAGAAGAACAGAGAAGAGCAGGAAGAATGGCTGAACATGCAAGAAGATGGATGTTTGATTCCACTTTTGCCTGAAGATGAAGAACCATGGAAGACCTACATGGGCGCAGTCAAGAGCAAGAAAAGCACAGAAGGCAAGAAGACCACCACAAACTGTGACACCTTCTGCGTGGGGAAATACATAAACTGAATGTGCCTCTATTGATGGTGATGCCTGAAGTGATACGGATAAAGGAGTCCAGACTGAAAATGTAATGATTCCATGGGAAGAAATATGAAGAAGTAATGCTGCATTCTTCATTAACCAAAATATACTTTATCTATTCAATATTATGAGGTTAGAACAGCAGTAAAAGTAACAATGAAATACCTGTTTGTAAAAACAGCACTTTATTTGAGGAAATGCATAATCCGTCACCAATATTTAAACAGAATGTTAAAATATTTTATATTCCTGACTTTTTTTTTTGAGAATAAAACTTTTTACCTGGTATTGGCTGAGTTTTTTTGA
Organism: Dryoscopus gambensis; assembly: GCA_013389985.1. Lineage (NCBI taxonomy): Eukaryota > Metazoa > Chordata > Aves > Passeriformes > Malaconotidae > Dryoscopus > Dryoscopus gambensis. Next base: position 7,212 of record WEIT01003535.1, read on the forward strand.
ACAGTAACACTAGCATATCCTTAAAAATACATGTTTATAACTTGATTTTGTAGCAACTTTGAAATGAAAGTGACAGTAATTATAAATAGAAATTATTTTATGCTTAGTAAATACCATTTTTTGTTAAGCAGTTAAAATGCAGATCATCAGGAATTAAAATACAAGTCATCTGAAGCCTCTGACACTATATTTATCTTCCTGAAGACTCAAGTACTACAGGTAAAGGCAAGAAGATCTAGGAGCTCCAGTTACCTGAAGGCTTCTAGTACATAACTAGATTTTACAATTCTGCATGCTCCTCACTGTTTTGGAGTTTTGCAGTGTTGGGTGCAGTGATAATAGCACCAATGAAAGTAGTGGGGTCCTGCTGTCCTGCAAGTGTCTGGATATGTCAGCTGAGTGTGCCAGCTGGTTCTGGGATGGCTTCATTGGTTTGGCCATCTGAGGTACCACTCCAGGATGCAGGCAGCAAACAGCAGAGTGGCCAAGCTGCAATAGGTTATGCAGCTGTGCTGTGTCAGAGCCGACTTCAAACACTGGCAGCTTAAATCCCCAGGAGGAAGAGAAGAGGTTGCAGAGGAGTGTTGCAGAAAAGAAGGTGGTTATGAGCTGATAGGGGCAGTCAGAGCTTGTTAGTACCCTGAGGTCATTGCTGGTCATGCTAATAACATTGCAGGTGTAACTGGTAGAGTCATGTGCAAAATATTTTTGTTCCATTATTTTAGTACACATATGTCACCAAATTTATAAGACTATCAACATTTAGAGTGGCATTTTATGTTTATGATGTGTCTTAGGCGGAAGAAAACCACTCCTTTTGCAGAATTCTGCTTCAGGATTAATTCCAGCTTTAGCATAAAAATACATAGTTTCTGCTTTCACAGTTTTCAAAAGCTCCCAGATAAGATGGCAGGAGCAATCTACTGAACTGTTGGATGCAAACCATATAGCATTAAGCTTGTGTCCTTGTCCTTTCCTGAAGAAACATGTGGACAGTTTTGGTTAAAGGACCTCAAAATGCAGCAGAGAAACAATTGGAGGTTCTTATTAACAGTAGAAAACAGTAACATTGTTTTTGACTGCTGCTTTTGACCCTTATTGTTTGGAAGGAGAAGTACTCACCTGCAATAGGTTGAGGTATGGGTGTTTGGGGTTTTTTTCAGGCCCTTTTCAGTAAGATATTGAACAGTTCAGTGCAGAAGACACTTTGCAAGATTGAGAGGCATTTTCTCTACAATCTAAGAGGGTTCAGATTCATGAATACTACTGCCCAGAAGACTGTAGTAACCTCAGAGCTATAAGGCAAGCTAGGGGCATGCTTTGTTCTTCAGGATGAATCTGTCTCATGAAGAAAATAATTCAATATTCATGGTCTGTGGCCCTATAAGACATCGGTCTAGGATAGGGAAGAGTTAAACTTTAATTTCTGTAGCTGATAGATTTATTAACCAATTCCTAAGCTACATAGTGACTGAGGATAAATAGTGCAGTAAATTTGGGAATTTTAGCCCAAGTGTATCAAAGAACAAGCAGAAAAGAGATTTAAATGGAATGCAACACTGTCAAAGGAGACCTACTGGCATATACATACAGGCTCTTTGTGTTGACGCAACAAGAAAGGGTTCCTCAGACTGTCCCCTCAACACATCCCACTATGTGAAGAGTTGGCTTTAGTTACACAGGAACAAAAAGATGTGATTTCAGAGTTTGGGAAACTTTCATATCTTCTGCTGCACTTAGTTCTGAAAGGTATGTTTCTTTGGCCTGATTCAGCTGCCATCATAAGTGGAGAAACGAAACAGGTTGTTTGCCGTGGCTGCTTTTTCTGCCTTTGAGAGGAGGTAAGTTTGAGACAGAGTCCTGTACTGTGTGTTTGTGTGTCAGGGCTGGCACAGGCAGCTCTTTAAACTTTGCTGTAGGCAGTGGAGGTCTGGTCGGTACCATCACCAGGGCCTCAAAACCCAGTATCCTACTGGCCTAGACCAGAAGTTTGATTCAGTTGTCCAGACCTCCACTGGCATTTGCCAGGCCCTAAGAAATCCAAAGCACCCAGAAGGAGTGCCAGACATGACAGTACATGAGGGTTATGATCAGGTTGTTTGTTGCAGCCACTTGGATAAAGAGACCATTCAGAGATGGAGACTGTAATTTCATTGACTTGTCCTGATTTGTCACAGACTTTCAAAGGGGAAAGCTTTTTTTGTTCCCATTTGCTGTTCATTACCTGTGTTCTCCTTTTCAGTTTAAATGAAAATCTTTGTTGGCAAACTTTGCTTACCTCATAATGAAAAGTGATACCTTCTGAATTTTACCAAAGAAGGAAATGCTACAGAAACCAATTCTTGTTATGATTCAGTCTGGCATTATAGACTTAACTAATCTGTAGTTATTAACCCTAAGATTTTGCTGAGGAGTACTGTTATTTTACAAGAAGCTTTTATAAGTTTCTTTGAATTTAATTTTCTTTTTCTGCACTTTGAGCATTAATGAAGATCAGATTTTAAATAAAGATACTTTGTTAACTGGAAATTATTCAAGCAGTCATCTATAGTATTTCTCATGCTTCAGCAAATGCCTCAGAAGCCAGGTACCTTCTCAAGGGAATAACTTTGGTTTCCAGAGTGAAGGGGAACATAAGAGTTCATGCAAAGAGATTTCTTTAATACAGAGATCAGCTTAATTTACAATTGCTTGGCTTGTCTGACTCTGACACTAATAGCCTCAAACTTGCCACTTTATTTTATTTCAAAGCCCTCTTGGCAGTACAAGGGTACCTTTAGTGAGAACAGGCTTTGTCCATTAAAACTGAAACTTCTTATGCTATATTTAAAGCTCATTTGGAACACTTAATTTCTAGTCTCTCAGAAGTTTGTATTATTGAAATAAACTGTTAATGCAACGTCCTCCTTAAAGTGTCACAGCAAGGAATTTTTTCAAAGCAATTTTTGCCACTTGTCATTCACAGCATTCCAGTGTGCATTAAAACTTAATGGAGTTAACATGCAGTCATAAAAACAACAGCAAACAGATTTTTGAAGTATGATTGCCATATTCCCAGCATTGCATCTACAGCATTTTAATTGGCCTCTTACTTTTCTGAGTTCTTAAGTATGTACAACACTCTCAAAATAGGTCTGTCTGGTCCTAGGAGGAGTGTGATATCAGGGCTGTTAGCAGAGGGGTAGTGCTGTACTGGAGCAGGGTTATTGAAGGTGATAAACAGGTTAATGTGAGGGTTGGAAAACAGGCCCGTTCAAGACGCTTCCTTATAAATAAGTTAAAAATATTATGGGCTCGTGTATACCCTTCATACATAGCTGTGAGTTCTTGTCTTTAATAAGCCTAAGCAATTTGTTACCCTACAGAATTGGTGGCCTCCAATTAGCTGGTGCAGAGATTTTCTGTTTTTCTGAGTTGCAGAACAAAACCACTGCATAGACAGCAGCCAACAAAGTGCAATAGATTTGATCACAAGGGGCCTGATTTCAACTGTTCTCCACAGATTTCTCCATATATGTTTTTTCCAAGTCACTCTCTGCCACCATTATTTCCTAAGAATGGGAAGAATGAATAAAAGGAAAACGAATTCAGTAAAAGCTAGAGATAGAAGCACAGCCACTACGTTGGGGTTTCTGGTTTTCTTTCCAGGATCTGCCTCTCTTTTAGGTTGTTTTTTGAATAATCAGAATTAATATTCAATGCCCTGGGAATCACTTACTTCAGCAGCTCAGGACTCCAAAGCACTTACTGTTTATCACAGATTTAGTTCAAAATCTGTTGCTTTACTTAGAGCAAACAGAAAGTATTATTCTCTGTGATAGTAATTAAGTGGTGGATGCAGAGATCCACTTTTCCAGCTGCTTGGGCCACGGAATACAAAACAGAGCTCCAGTTTATAGATGCTCCTAAAACATGGTAGTGTTTATCTCCTATCATGCATTTTAATTGCTTATTTGGTGTATGTGTCAAGCACACACACGAACTGTAGTCCTTAGCAATGCCACAGATGCATTTTACAGAATCACAGAATGGCTGAGGCTGGAAGGAGCCCTTGGCGTACATCTTGTCCAGTGCCCCCCTGCTGAAGCAGACCACCTAGACCCTGTCCATTTGTCTCCCCTCGTCTGGTGAGATGCTCTTCATAGAAAGCTATCAGGTTGGTTAGACATGATTTCCTCTGTTGTAGACTGTGCTGACTACTCCCAAAGATCATCTTAAAATAACTGGAAATTTTTTTCAGGGTTATTTTCTCCATCACATTCCCCAAAGTCAAGGTGAGACTGATAAGGCCCAGTTCCCTTAATCCTCTTGCTTGCCATTCTTGGAAGATAGGGATGACGTGCTTTTTTACATTCTACAGAAACCTTGGCCAATCACACAACCTTGTAATGATAATTGAAGCAGGTTTGCCATGACACCAGACAGCTCCCTCAGTACTTGTAGGGTGCATCCCATCAGGTCTCATGGACTTGTCTGTATCATACAACATGTCTTGGAATGCCGTGGAAGGATATTTTGTCATCTACATATGGCCCTCAGACAATACCATGGGTGTTATGCATATTACACCTCCGCTAGTCCCTTGGTGGTTTATAGACATTCTCTTACAATGAATTTCGTAGTGCTTTGTCATCTCTATTCCAAGCATCCCATCACTTCCATTGCACAGCAACAGCATTCATGGTTACCATTTTCTGGGCATGCTGTTGTTGCTTCTTAGCCTACACAGTGATACATAAACTTTGGGGTTTTCCTTCCGGTTCCTTGGACAAAGAGAGTGAACAGGTTGCAGCTAAAATTTGCCAACACTCTTTTGTGTTATCAGCATTCAAGCACATCCAGCAACATCAGGAAGTGGGCAAGGGTCTTTAAAAGTGCTGAGACTTTGGTAGGCTCTGAATACTCTGAGGAAAAGGACCTAGTACATACTGAAGACTGCAATACCCTGTATTTCCTAGCCCAACATAACTTCACTCTTGGCACTCACCATGCTGACAAGTGCAATATACCAAATACATTCAAATCAGTGCAGAGTTAGGAAACAAGCTGTTAGATTCAGAAACGGATAGCAAATCCTGCAATAACAGAATACCTCTCCTTAGTGTAGCCACAGGTGGTTTCCTGTGTTTTAGCCAGATTACAGACTGTGAAGTCATGCTGACTAGCCCTATGATGCAGCCAGCCAGCCAGCAGACCTGGGTTCAACTCCCAGGGAAGCCGATTGCTCCAGGTGCTGTTTTCTGCACAGCAATAATTACTTGCGACCAAGTTCTTCCTTATTTCCTCTGTGTGAGGAGAGATGAATGTTCTGAAGTATCCTGAAATGTAAACTTTGATGATCAGACAAAGATACTGACTTCTAACATTAGTAGTGTCAATTTGTTGCTCAGTTTAGAGGACAGTGGTGTTCTCAGATTAGGCAGTGTCCCATGACAGCTCCTAAATGTGCTGAGGTTTGTGATAGCACTGCTTAAACATAATAATGGTTTTCTACTTATGGCAAAATGCTTGCCGAGAAGTTGTAATAAAAAAAAGAAATGTCCCTTTTTACCTTTCAGTAAACAAGTATTGAACTAAAGAGCCAAATACTGGCCTGATTTGTACTGGTGTAACTCTACCACATCCAAGCCACTCCAGATTTTAAGTGCAGGGAACTGCAAAAGAGTCTGGGCTAAAATAATCCAGAAATGGAGTATCCCACCCACCATGTCTGGTTGCATAATTTCTTTGCAAACAGAGTGTGTGCAAGGAGACCATAGGTATGTTCTTAGACAAGGAGCTGCAGAATGTGTTTGTCATGTTGCTTTAGATATCTTTTTAATTTGGCTGGTGGCTCATCTCCCTGTTGGCATTCATTGTGCCATTGTTTAACACCTTGGAAGGCTCTGCCACTCTGTAATCTGATGAATAGTTATTTGATAAATATTACAAATGTTATTAATAGACTTGTTTTATAATGCCTTTCTTTTCTGCTGGATCAAAGCAACACAAAGAGCAGTTCATTTATAGAGATGAGGGGACAGAGAGGACAAAAGAAAACTACCAAAAAGACCCCACCAGAAAACCTTTAGTTGGATGTATCAACAAAACTAAGCAAATTTTTTAGCCTGTTTATTATGTGGAAATTAGCAATAGCCTTCTCATATGTTAGCTATTATGTACATGTGAATATTTTAAATTCATTTGGGAGAACTGTGCATAAGCACAACATGAGAAACTCCTCATTTCTCTCCTGGAGACAACATGCAACATTAGAAGTGTTGCACAGCCGTTTCACAAGCAGAACAACTAGCAAATACAGAAGGCAGAGCTGATGGTAGGATGGAAATCCATACTATACTGTTTTCACCTTCTGTGTCTGGCTCCCCATGTTACGCTGGATTCCTTTTAGTTTACTTACACACATACAGAAAACCTGGATTCTTTGTTTTGTACCTTTAAGAAGACATCTGACAAAGACACATCAATGATTTCCTAGGTGAAACAAGGATGATTCAGGAAGGGAATAAGAGGAGAAAGACACTGTCCTATACTTTTTGCATTTTAAAACTAAAAATTGCACAGAAATTTTTAAATTTCTGTGAATGAGACCTGGATAGCTATATTTATGTTAAAAAGTATTTTAAAAATCAAAACAAAACCACACAGATCTAGAAATTTCCCATAAAAATATAAAATAAATGTTTACTTTCCATTTCCAACAACAATATTTTTGCCAGCTTTGCTATCTCAGTTCATGTAACTGCTTTTTTCAGTCTGTCATCCTAGGATTTTTAACATTCCCCAATGAGCACATGTTCCCTGTAAGTGCTTATTATCAGAGCCAAGTGCATGTTGCAATCCAGATAATTCACTTCACCATAGTGTTGCTTTTTTGTTATACATGTTAGGCATGTATATTTATAATGCATTGAAACCTTAAGCTGAGGTCACTGGATGGAAGAAGTATTTATTTGTCTCACAAGTTTGAATGAAAGACTATGTTCTTAGCATTAGTTATTGTGTGATGCATTTGAGGATGAGTATGTGACCAGAAGGGAGTACATCCTGAGTTCTGCTCCTGCTTGACAACAGACACATTGTGTGATGTTGAATAAATCGCTTTTCTGCCCGTTTCCCTTCACCAATAGACAGCTGGTAATGTTTCATCCTTAGCTGGTTGTGCAGCCACCAACAGAAAGCTCCAAGAGCAATTAACCGTGGCATCAGTGGCAAACTGCTCTTTGACATTCTTGATACTTTCTAGGTGTTGAAATGAGAAGGTAAAAACACTACAAAAACATTCACAAATGTGTTGGTGCCCGGATAGAAGCACCACCATCTCCAGGCTTTGGATCATGCTCCTTCCCAAGATTCATGGTGAAAGTTGCAAGAGTCAGCATGAGTTTGCCAACTGCTTGAGCAGTCTGATATGACAGTCTGATTTGCCTTCTATGACAAAACGTCTGAATTTGTGGATGTAAGGGCAGCACCTTGACTTTTGAAAAGCTTTTAACACCCTGTCTCACAGTCTTATATCCAAGATGAGATACTACAATTTGGATGAGTGGATGACTAGACAGATAAAAAAATTGGTTGGATGGTCAAGCTTAGGTAATGGTAGTAATAGTACCTCAGTGGTTTATCCAGCAGAAACTACAAAATGCAACAGGGACAATCGTCAAGTCCTTCACCTGGGAAGGAAGAACCCTCAGCAAAAATACAGGCAGAGTGGTGGGGAACAGCTCTGTGGAAAAGGATCTGGGGGCTTTGGTGGACATAAGACAGGAGCAGACTGTGCAAAGAAGGCCAACAGCATCCTGTGCTGTACCAGCCACAGAATGAGAGGAAACAGTCACCTCTGATCACCATTTTTTAGGCCCCACTGCATCCAGTCTGGGGACCCACAGTGCCAGAAAGCTGTGGATAAACTAGAATGAGTCCAGCAAGGGCATTAAAGTAATAGAACACTGGAGCTCTTGCCCTGTTACGGGAGGTTGAGGCCATGGGGCTTGTTTGGCATGGGGAAAAGAGGGCTACATGGGACCCTCTGATAGCTATGCGGCTAGTGAAGACAGCAGCTTTCTGATTCCTATAAGGAGGCTGTCAAGAAGATGGAATCAGGCTCTTCTCAGTGCCGCCGGGTAGGAGGACAGGAGTTAATTGTCACAGTCTTGAAACAGGACTGCCTATGAGTGATGCTTTTCGCCACAAAGAGAGCCAAGCAGTGCAGCAGGTTGTCCGTAGGGCTGTGCATCCCCCACTCTTGCAGGATTTCGAAACCTGAGGGGATGAAGCCCTGGAAGGCAGCTGGTACCTCCCAGCTGATCCTGCCCTGCTTGAGCAGTGAGCCGGACCGGAGCACTGGACCACCAGGTCAGCTGCTGGACCCTGCATCCTTCAGCATGCTACCGGGACCGGGGAGGTGCACAGAGCATTCCAGGATGCGACCTGCTGCGCGAGGACCGGCTGATACAGGCGGACTGGGCGCCAGGGATCGAGTTTAACACTCTCCCCTTCACTTTCAAAAAGTTGAAGCCTCCGCTGATCTCTCGATATCCTTATCGCGGACTCCTCAGCCTCCGCGGCAGCGCCGTGAATTATTCATGGCTATCGACAGCCCCCGAAATTACGGTCCCCTCAGCCGAGGCTCGCTGCAGCACCCAGATAATAGCGATCGCAGACGCGCTGACATTGCCGGCGCCGCCCCTCAGCGCCGGGGCNACAGCGGGCCCGGGCTGGGCGGGAGCTGCGCTGGGATGGATGGAGGGGGCCCGGCCGTCGGCGTGGCCCTTTCCTCTGCGAGCTGCTGTGGAGCTAATGGGCTCTCCCCCTTGCTTTGCCTCGCCTCGCCCCCGCGTTTCCCAGCAGGGGCGAGGGGCTCGTCCCCAGCGCCACGGGCGGTTTGAATGCGCTGGGTCTCCGAAGTAAAGCGGGGAATGGTGCGGCCTCCGGCCCTGAGCTGTGCCCCAAGGACCGGGAAGAGGCTGGGAACATGTCACTGTGGCTGCTCTGGCAGCGACAGCGTGGCTTGGGTGGTGACAGAGGCTCCTTAAGCATCTGCAAGGCCTTGTTTTTGCTGTGCCCTGAGCAGAGTTTACTGGGAGAGTGCGGCTGAGGAACCCACCCGCACTGGCACAACTAATGCCGCCCTCGGAGCGTTTTCTGGCAGTCTTTCCCCCACGTAACACAATTGCTCAATGTAGGCTGATGTTCTGACAGCTCCACGGGATAGTTGGGTGAATTCCGAACAGACAAAGGGATCCAAGCCTTCCCCTGTTAACGTACAGGAAAGGAGAACCCAGAAAATAATACCGGTGAGTGAATGCCAAATCAAGTTTTAAGTATTATCTAAAATTGCACTTGTGCATTCTCTGCTCCAGTCATTATGCTGTGTATTTAGTGTATAAATAAGGTATAGAAAGATTAAGAAATGGAACTGTGACAGGAACAGCATATTCGCACACTTCAAAACACACCAGTGTTCTCCATTGCAGTCAGCATTCCCATTGCAGTCAGCATTCCCATTGCAGTGGGAAGAAGTATAAATGTTCGGAACCCTCCAGTCTGAGTATCTATTAGTTTAAACCATTTGAATCAAAAATATTTATGGTTGCGAAAAATCTCTGATATACTTAAATTCTTCCAGATTTAGGTTTGGCATTGAGTAATCATTATTCCCTGTCAAATGGTTTTGTGAAGTCACCCAAAATAATGAGATGTCACTTGCCTAGATACATTAATAATTAGAAGGATTTATTGTAGTAAGCATCATGGGAAAGTGTAACTTTCCCATTAGATGTCCTTAATTAGAAAAGAATGTGTCAGATTTCAGATCAACGTAGGGGAACTACAACTATCCATTAGAGAGAGAAGGACAAATAACGCAAGTGACAGCTCTTGCAGAAGTACAAAGATTTAAATACTTTATAAATTAAGGGGATTGAAGGTGCTCATTTTCATCACTAAAGCTCTGTGACCTGTCTTCGTCATCAGAGGGGTGCAGTCTCCAAACTGAATTAAACAACATAAAGAGCAAATGCTCTATATAGTTCTGACAATAGAATATTTGGGTAATCAGCGGTTATTCCTTTTCCTGTCTTTTAGCAATGGCTCCTTAAGGTGGGCCAAACTGCTCTGGAAAGTGCTCAGTTATGCTCATATGAAAATTTTATAGTGCCAATGGTATCTCTTGAACCACAGGAGCCATGGCTACTACACATGTTCAGTTGGTGGCAAGATGTGGGATAGACAAGTGGTGTGACTGGCTTTAAGATAAAAATTGGAGAGCTGTCAGGTAATTGTAACATGTGGGAAGCATTACTCTAAGTCCAAGCAGAATGAGGTGCCTAACTACTTGGGCATCTGCAAGGAGTTAATTTAAGTACCCATCTTTTGTGTCTTCTATTTGGCTCTAGGTAATTCCTCACAGACCCAGGCCAAGGGTTTTACTGGGTGTTACACAGAAGCTAGAAAGTAAGTCTTACAATGCTTACATTTACTTAAGAGTTCTGAGTGGAACCAGTTCATGCTCGTATTTCTGCTCAGTGCTTGGTTGACATTCAGGCATGTATTTTTTTATGCAGTCTTAAAATGGTGCCATGAATGACATCAAAGCAAGGGTAATTTAAGAAAGGGCAACATGTGTCCGCAGTTTGCTGCAGCTTGCAAAGAGATGATGTTCTGAAATGGGGAGACTTAGAATTTTGCACCATAAGCAAACTACTCAATCTGGGACATTGGATCTATTAATCCTATGTCAGTTACACCTTAAAGTTACTACAAGATGATTTCTGTGGCCTACAGCTTCTAGTACAGCTTTTTCTGCAGCTTCTGTGAAATCAGTAACACTGGACCAGTGCCCAACTGACAGGTGGCCACATTACCAAGTTATCAGCTTGTTTCCTGCTCGTGATAAGTGTTTCATTAGGGATGGTTTTGGGAGGAAAGGTGAATTTGTTTCTTACGGGGAAAGGAAATCCTTTGACAAGGAGGCTGAGCCACACACACAGGGCCTTGTTAAATAAGCCTTTCAGTTTTACCACTTTGTGCAGCATTTTGCTTGAAAAATATGTTTCTGTTCTTTTGTGAGCTTTTATCTGAAGAATAATTATGATCATTAGGTTTGGATTTAGAAAAGGATATATCTAGTTTAAATGGAGGAGAGAGATAGGTGCTCAAAACTTATGTAATTCTGTGGGATTGAAAATGTGCATGTTTAAAACAAAGTTCAGGTAGAATGTTAAATACATGACTTAATTTCTCTTTTGAAGTACTGTGTGGAAGCCTTCTCTTTTCTAAATTCAACCTTTATCACATATTCAGTCCTAAGAGTGCTAGGGAACACAGGGTGCGTTCCAAAGAGATACATAAAAAGCACCTTACTTCCATAAGTTATTAACATCCAGCATTTGCGTTTTTAATGAGGTGAAATGGTAAATCTTGTAAACTAATTTGAACAAACTACAGTGTCTTACTCAGAGCAAGGTGCCTCAAACATCAATGAACTCTTGAAAGTTTGTCTGTGAGATACTTCTCTAAGAATCTTTCATCCTAAAAATGACACTTGAAAACTCGGCAGTAGATCTTGACAAGATTCACATGTGAATGCCCAAGAGATAAGTGATTCATTGTTTTACTGAGGAAGGTGGTATAAATATTCCACTTCTGAAGCCAGGACTAAACAAAGCTCACCTGCTCATTAAAAGGTACTGAAAGCTGACTATTTTACATACTGTTTTGTAAATGAGAGTTCCTAAAACACACCTTTATTTTCAAACCTTCTCTGAAAAAAACCTCTGGGGATAAGCAAGGTTTGGTATGACAAAGAAAACATTTTATTCAGCTTTAAGAGCTGGAATGTTTGCCTCAGGAGAGTGTTATATAGGATGCCTACACATCACACCATCAGTAGAGTTGGCTATTCTTGTAGTAGTATTTTTAGTTTTAAATTAAAATCTGCCTGAAGCCACAGATGAGTCCTCAGCACACTGCTCTCTGACTAAGGATACAAATTTAAATTGAAACTTTCCTTAAAAAGCCACTTTAAAGGTTAGTTGTCCACTTGGTCTGAGTGAAGCACCTTTGACTTGAGGAAGACTAAAGTGCTGCAGCTGCTTGCACTTTAAAATCTTGGACAAGTTATGCCAGAGAAAGAGACAAAGAAAGGGATTGAAGCCAGAGCACTGCCCATTTATTTCTTTGGCAAGCAAGGGTTTCCATGTACCTGAATACAGTAATATTAGGGCTTTTGCATCTTAAGAATCTCTGTCACACGAATTCAGGTTGATGAATCAGCATACCTGTTCACTTTTCATGTGTTAAAACACATGCCTGAGTTAATTTTGCCAGTAAAAGCAATGTATTGAGCAGATTATACAATGAAGAAGTTACCCAAACTAAATGGATGATTGAAAATTCTGTTGTTCAGACACCATAAGGTAACCAAATGTGCGGACAGATATTTCAGGAGATATGAAATTTACCTGATGCCCCTTGAAGTCAAACCAGGTATTCTGAGTAAACCATGCCTATTTTTGGTGGTATACCCTGTACAACAATCATGAATAATTATATATGTCATTACTCATGGGTAACAATGTATGCTCATAGTCAAAATAAGTGCTCAGACACCAAATATCTTCCTGTTTACTGGGCTTACAGGACCTTGTTTAATATTAACATCTGGAGTGTATAGAGCTCTGCCTAGGGAATGGACTGTGAGCCACCTGAGAGCTTTTGGGTTTCAATTACTGAGTGCTGGGTGATGTTGTAGTAGGTCTAAACTACAGGTGGCATAAGCAGGAAGAACAAATGGGAAAGGTCTTATGTAGACAGAAGAAACCTCATGTTGCAGGCTGTGGTCCTCCTGGGGAAACTTCACCCACCTGATATCTTCCAAAGGACCAACACAGATGGACATACGCAATCTTGGAGATTCCTGGGCAGTATTTCCTGACCCAAATGATAGAGGACTGAGTAGGGACAGGTGTTCTGCTGGACCTAGTAATTACAGTGAGGAAGGTTGAGGATGTGAAGGTTGAAATCAGCCTTGGCTGCAGTGGCCATGAGATGGTGGAGTTCAGAATCCTGAGAAGAGGAAGTAGCTCAAAAAAAGCAAGATCATGACCATGGACATCAGGAGAGCAGACTTTGGCCTTGCAGGGATCTGTTCAGACAGACTCCCATGGAATAAGGCCCTAAATGGAAGAGGGGCCCAAGGAAGCTCTTTGATATGCAAGGATTACCTCCTCCAAGGTCAAGAACAGTCCATTGCAACAACCAGGAAGTCAGGCAAAAATATCAGGATGATTACATGAGTTAAGAAGGAGTTACTGGCAAAAATCAAGCATAAGAAGGAGAGACGCTGTCTGAACATGATGTTAGGAAAGCCAGAATCCATCTAGAATTTAATATAGTGTGGGATGTTAAAGGTAGCAAGAAGACTTCTCACAGTACATAGTTAGCAAAGGAAGACTAGGAAAAATACATGCCTGCTGTTGAATGGGGCAAGAGCCCTGGTGACGCATGACCTGGTAGAGGCTGAGCTACTGAATGAGCCATCTTCACCTCAGTCTTTATCAGAAAGACCTACGTTCAGAAATCTGAGGGCTGAGTG